>VWZI01008453.1:0-67721 GCA_013396835.1 Psilopogon haemacephalus | reverse complement strand
TTTTTTTCGTAATTTTTCCTTAAACTATCAGATGAAAAATCAGGCCATTATAAATAAAAACCTCAGGCAGATTATGCATTCTGAGTTATACAGAGTAAGTCTATAATTATAATTCATCACGCTTTTAGTAGGAAGCATGAGAAGAGTCACTACATGAGCTGGTTTGAGGCTAATTGGAATATTTTAATAAGAGAGATTATAGGCTGTGTAAAAAGAAAACAATGGTGATGTCTACTTCACTCATAGGTTTACTGAGATGTACTAAAGGAAGGACATAAATGCAGATAAGACATTGTTGCTCTATCCTGAGCTCTGGCTGTTGGTTTCTCCCTCTCCTTGGCTTCTAGCTGGATCTATGTAACCCCACTAATCAATTCCTGTTTCTAACACTCCCTGGCCAATCTTCCCTGTTTACCTGGCATGTAAGGCAGATTCTGGGATAAGACTGGGAGGTGGGGGGAAGGTGGAAGGGTGGCTGGAAACCCCTTTTGGGGACTCTTATCTCTGGGAGGGGTATTGTGTTTCTGTATTACCTTTTTAATGTATATACCTGTAAATATTTTTAATATATTGTAAATATCTGCTTGTTTGTTGTGCTAAAAATATAGCTTAATTCATTAACTTCCAGCCAGCTGAGTTACGTCTGGGTGAATTCAAATGTGGGGAGGGGCAGGTAACTCCCAAACCATCACACTATTTAAGTCTAAATCAGAGGAGGTTTCTATATTTTAGCTTTACTTTCTGAAAAAGAAAAGTCTATCTAAACTGTCTGCAGCTGAACCCAACTCACTATGAAGCCTGGAACTCTCAAAAATTCTTCCTTGTTTTTCTCTTGCAAGAAAGCTTTAATGTAGTTTCTGATCTTACTGAAAACCTGAGGCACCACCCAGAAGAGATGTCTGTTAAGACCCCTAGGAAAGGGAAACACTTTGGAGTTTATGCTTTCTTGAAGGTTAGGAAGCGCACACAGAGAAACCCTGCCTATGACTGTGCATCCCATCTGTCCATACCCTGTGAATAGTATCTGCAAAGCTACACAGGGAAAAGTAATTCTGAAGATCAATGGTAAGACTATCAAGTGATCAAGCAAGAGGAGGATAGCACAGAAGCTCTTTCCCTTTTTCCCTTTTGGGATGGAGAGTGTGTTACCGAGAACAGCAGGTTTCCAGGGCTTCTGCTACTGGCAGCCAAGCTGAACCAGAAGGTTTTGGAGTCCCTCTCTGCCTCACCAACAACTGCTGTGAGGGGTTTTATTAGTCTGGGCAGCACAGCAGAATTCAGCTGCAAATAGCTGATCCTGTTTTGGGAACTCCAGCAGTTCTCCTGGCTGACCCTAATCATCTTCCCTACACCTTTCCCTTCCTTGGCAGCCTTGACAGCTTTCCTCTTTGGGCCGAGGCTGGCTCGCTCCCAACTCTTCTCATGCAGGCTGTGAACTGTGCTAAACCAATTTTTTTTTTTCCTGAACATTTGTATCTTGTTTTCCCATGGAAACAAGACTGGAATGATCCCTTCTTCAGCCCATGCATGGGTATCTCTCCTCACTTAATAGCTCTCAAACTCAGTAGCTGTTTCCAGCGAGTTTTGACAGAGAGGCAGAGGTCTCAGAAGTAATTATGTTTTCACTAGTTTTATGAAAACAGACAGTTGGGTAGATGAGAAATGGGAGTATGAACACTTGCAAATTCACCCCTGGCTTATGTCTGATCCCTCTGGCTTATTGGCATCGCTGATAGTGTCAGACCGAAGATCACTGCCAAATACATTTTGTGCAAAGATATTGTATGTGTTTGTGGCAATAATGGAAATTTGCTGTGTAATTTGGCAAACAATATCAGAGGACACAAATGGCGAGACAGGAAGGCTTTGTCACATCTGATGCTTGTGGAATTATTTATTCTGCATGAGTGAAAGACCACATTACAGGCAGCATTATAGTTCATCTTTAGTCTGTGAAGCTGTTAGTCAAACTGTAGGCCAAGGGAAAGATTTCTTAGCACAAGCACTATACCAGTAACAATTATCTGGTCAGTGCTGAAATACTGGGCAGGCCAAAACTCAAGTGAGGCATGAAATAAGGGGGCTCTGCATTGCTACCGGTAGGTTTAAAAACAAGGGTGAACAACTGGTGTGTCCCGAACTGGGAAGTGTCACTGTTACACTGCTCCTACATCTGCTGCGTGTAATTACAAGGACTGATGCTCTAATGACGTATTTCACAGATGGGTTGTTTGTGACACCATACATCAAAAGAATGAAGTGATCTCTCTGTAAATATCTCCCAGGCTGCAGCATTCTGCTGGTAGCTAATAGAAGATTTGACTGTGCTTAGGATGAAGACTGGACATTTCTGTGAGCAATGAGTTCTTTGAAGCTATCTTTTTCTACACAGAGACCCAAAATTGCTTAGACAGAATTCCATAAACAAGCAGCCCTTCTGTTATCCCCCACAGTGAAACATATAGACAAAATCATGTTGCTATGTGGTGAGCTATTTATGATTGCCATTAGAAAGAAAGATCCCTTAGCTTCCCTAAATGAGCTCCAAACCTGTTTAAATGGTGGTTACCAGACTGCAAGTTGTTTTTTGCCCACAGTTCTTGTTGAAAATCATCTCTGCTTACGAAAAGCAGGTATCCTTCTGTCTTTTCTCTGCTTCACTACAAATCTCCAAAGCTGTGAAACCCAGAAAGTTGGAAGAAAAATGCTTTATAGCATTATGAATGTGCTAACATAAATACCTACTAATCAGAGTGATAAATTTCTTTCTGATCCAACCAGCAAAACAAAATAAAAAGGACATATTTGTGCCAGCATATATCAAAACCCCTCGAGCTGTGCTCCTCTGTCAGACTGCATAAATACTGGATCTGTCATACGAGTTCAGCTGCAGCGCTACAGACAAGACAGTAGGAAAGTATTTATTTTATATGATTGTGATATAAACTTCATGTCTGATTCTTTTCTCCCTCATAAAGTGGAATATTAGATTAGATGTTACCACATGCTCATTATAATCAGCCTTCTTTTCACTGACTTCTTTTTGATCGATGAGAGAACAATTTTGGTTATTTTACTTGAGCCAAGTAAAAACTAATTATATTCGTTTCCGGAAATGTGATGTAATTAAAATAGAGAGGAATGACTCTGAATAAGATACTGAACTGGGGAAAATGATTATTTCTATTATCAGCAACAAAGCACATTCTCTCTACTGTAATTATGGGGATACTTTAAATTATCCGGCTTCTTGTTGCCATTGTGGAAGGCAAAAAGGAAGTGAAATGTACCAAACAACTGCACTTCAGACAGATGTACTGCATCTCTACCAGTACTATAACCTGCATGTCAGCTGCTTGGCTTAAGGTAACTTGGGAGGGAGATTCTCAGAGGGAAGAGAGACAGACACTTGAAAGGCCTTTCCTCCTCCTTTTTCACCTCCTTTTATCTCTTCTCTTGTGTCTCATCTGTCCTTTGGCAGTAGGGTGGCATGCTAATGAGTGAGTACCTGGTGGCGCTGGGACTGTCAATGGGGAATAATTAATGCTGGTGCCAAATGCCTGTTCTGCAGTTTATCAGGTGGCGTGTTGTTACATATGAGTACATAGGAACTCATGTGTTTGTGAAGTCACCAAGAAAAGTGACTGAAGATACTTTTATTTCCCATGTTCTGTAATGAGACAGTAGGCATCTGACATTCGTGTGGTTCCAGTTCAGCTCTCTGTACCTTCCAAGGACTTGTTATGCTGGAGCTCTCATAACTACTGATTTATATCGATTTCTATTGAATATCATTTCATATATGTAATGGGGCTGCATATTAGTTGAGGGGGGGTTTTTTTTGTTTGTTTTTGGGTTTTTTTTGTCTGCTCTTCTACAAGGTTTCTCTAATTTATCCTTTTGGAGAAAGGCAGTGGCATTATATGTAAGCAAATAGTCAAAGATATTAAAGTTAGCTTCTAGATGAATGCGAGCAAATGTCAAGGTGACAGCTTGTTGGTGCTTACAGTTTCATCTTCAAATGTTGAACTATGAATTTATTTATTATGTGTGTCTGTGACAGCTTCTTATTTACTACCAGGAATGCAAATGGTGCTTTCTCAAATGCATGGGCAATACGTGTCCTGAGAACACTAAATTGAAGTTAGAACAATAAGAAAATAATTATATATGTGTAAGAAGTAGGTGCTAGAGACCAAAGGACAAGGCTGGTATTTGTTCAGGGTAAAAAACTTGCTGTGGACATTTTATTGAATGTGAAAATTGTAGAGAGCAGAGGTGATTTACACTGCAGTTTTCTGTAAGTGGGAATATCTGCTCTAAAGCAGCAGTGTATGTTCTACACCATTAAACTATTTTACTGTGTTGCTTCATTGTCACCATGAAATTTTCTTTTAAAATGTCTCCCAAAATAGAATATTAATAATATAACCTCTTGTTTTCCTTATTTGCTAACCTGAACATTTGGCTTTATGGATTTTAAATGTAATTTCTTTAGAAGAGTTGTCCTGGTTTAGTTTTTGTAGAAATGCTGTCAGATCTTCAAGCAGAAAGACTATTTTTCATTTCAGTCACCTGGACTTTCAAAAATGCATTTTATTTCTTTTCAGCAAAATGTGGTTTAAATTTGTTAAAACATTTTGAAAATGGTTATTTGAAAATATGTATTCCCATGCTTCTCTCCACTCTTTTGTATAATGGCATTTCTGATCATACTCTCTACAAAAGCATCTGTAGTGGAAACAAATCCCATATGCTATAATGCATTTGTAGCACGAAGAGTATCCAGTGACAACATGCACAGTTTGGACAGTGTCACAGCTAGAACAACACATTTGTCCTGTAAAGGTCCCATTTACATAAATGAAAATTGCATCTCTCCTAGCACAGTATTATTATTTTATTTTATATAAACAAAACCTTATTCAAATGGTTGTAAGGGCAAGTATGTGTGACAGCCTCACATAATTTAATTCCTAAAACCAACTAAGCACCGAATTACCATATGCTTACTGCCTATAATCTAACTCTCATTAAAAATGTTTTTAAAGAGAAGAAGCAAGAAAAAGAGTCAGGGTTTTGCTGACAGATGATTAAAATACACACCACACAGGGCACATTTTCTTCTCCACAATAAGCACAAAATTTTAATTAGTGACTCAATGTCAGTGGCCACAACCACAGTAGACTCTGATTTGGTCAGTCACATGTCGGGCATCAGGAAATCGTCAGAGTAGTCGAGTCAACTGTGGACACATCTTGCAATGTATTTCAAAGTGACCCTTCTGAGTGGGTGTGGAAAATAGGAAAGATAAACCAAATAGAGTGGTAATTGCCAGAAATGCATGTGGCCTGGCAGAGGGGAAGGAAAAGTGGGTTTTGACATGTAGTGTACACTGCAAAGCAGGGCTGTGCTGATTGGTGCTCTTGCCTTCTCTACCAGGATTCTAATAGAGGAAGAGTTTTTACAAGGATAACAGAAAATCAATATGTGAGAATTAAATGGAAGCCATTGTGCTTTCTTTCCTGTATGAGTAAAATGGCCAACACAATGCCTTGCAGCCAAAGCATAGTCTAAATTAACGTGTTAAGAGGAAATATTTGAAACAGGTTACAAGAGCGAGTGAAACACCTCCCTTTTGCTGTTCCGAATGAAGGCCGTGTGGAGGCAGAGCACGTGTGCAAGCCTCTCTGCCAGGAAGGGAGAGCTAGCAAGTGATGCTGATTCGGTGCTTTGGAAGAATTAATTATAGACAGGAGGAGATAGGCATTTGCAGCTGTAAGAGGGTTTGCTGTCATGTCTGGCAGTGATGATGTTGCAGTACCGCTCCGCATGCCACGGACAGTAGATGCCTTTATTTGCCTGCTGGCTCCTGTGCAAGCCTGCTGGTGGCACCTCCTTCCTGTGCCCCAGGCTCCCAGCTGTCTGCAGAGTGTGTTTGTTGTGCTTTCAAGAGTTCACTTTTTAAACTTGTGTGCCTCTGAGCTGGCATTGCAATGCTTATGCAAAAGGACACCAGTGAAGAAGCTGGAAATGCAACATGTAATAGACAAATGGACAATGAGGTTGAAGATGAAGAGAGAGCATTCCCAGGGAAGCTGGCCTTGCATCTGATCCTCTCAAACTAATGAAGAGACTCATCCCTGGCTGCTCAGCCAAGCCTACTCAATCTGTCACATTAGACTTTTGGGGCCAATTTCCTCCTGTCCTCAAGGTGACGGAGGAATGAGGAGCTATGTTTCCTCTGACCAGAGCTTGGACTGAGTGTCTGTGGCCAGCAGCTGGGACCGCTCCACATTTTGATATTTCAGATGTGCTCTACTGGGGTCTGTTCTATTTCTCGACTGGCTTGGCTGCCTCTGTTCTTTAAGTTCTCTACTCTCTCAAATGCTTTTCTTGGGAGAGATAAGGCAAAATGGTGAACCACACTCTAAAGTGGAGGATTGCAGAAGGGCACACAGAGATCTGAGAGCTGGTTTCATCCACCCTAAACCCCATGTTTCTGTTCATTGCAAAAATCCAGCCACAGTGGGTCTTTCAGGTGAGACATCTTTTCTTTCCAGACACAGTGCTCTAATCTTTTGCCACAAAGGCAGAAGCTTTTGAATCTGGTACCAGCTAATCCTGCTACTAGCAAATTCCTGGCCAGTGAAGCACCATCTCTCCAGCCAAATTTGGAAAGTAGCAGGACTTTTTAACAGTCAAAAGACAGAGAAAGCTGGCTTTCCCTCGCTTCTTTTATTTCAACTCCTGCCAGGTGGAGGGAGATAAAGTAGAACGAAATTAAAGTATTTCCTTTCTGTCTTGCCCTTAGTGCTAAAATAAATAGAAAAATAAAATCTTGATAACTAAGCGGAGCTCCAGACTGGGTCTGGCAAGTCATTATAGTATGTAGATTTGTTTTCTTTATACACAAAACCAGAATTTAAATCCTATATAAGCTTCGTTTGGCAGTATCTGAAACTGCATGCCTGATCTTTTTATGCAGCAATCCGTCACTGAAAATGTTCCTGCAATTTAAAGGCTGTGTGAAACATTTACTGTTCATACTCTGCGCAAAGGTCTAAGGGAGGAAACAGGAATGTATCTTATTGCAGTCATTAACGTCGGCTGTCTTCATCTAAGCAGAGCAGTACAGTGTTCCTGGTTATACAGGGACCTCAAACTGTACTTTTTTTATGGTCATATATAAACTGGCCCATAATAGTGTATCAATAAACCTCAATTACACTCAGGAAAATACTGAAAGCAAGGCTCAAGTGAAGCTCAATAAAGTCTACAGGCTGTGTGGAATAGTGACATCCATCTGGTATTTTTCAGTGACTTCTAGTCAATTACTACATTTCATCGTGTGTAATCCTCTTTTATCTTCTGTTCCTGCTGCTTCAGTAATTCTCACTCTCCTACATCTGTGGCTTTACTATGAATTTTTAGCACCTATGAGTAAGTGGATATTTTTTTTTTTTTCTTCTCCACTAGCAGTTGCACTGTACCTGCTTGGAAAAGAAAAGCACACCAAAAATCCAAGGAAAAAAAGAGAGGTTTAATTGAAAAAGAAGTGAAACATAAACCTAAAGTCTGCCAGTTAAGCACACAAAATAAACCCTATTAATGTATGGGCAACCACTAATGATCATTGTAAGGGTAAATTTCCAATCAGAATATGAATTGCTGAAAACATGGTGCAAGTTGAAGTGTCTAGAGTGACATAATTTTATCAGCTTCCTATATTTTCTCGTATCTGTAGCATCCCATGGAAAAGAGCATTCTAAAATAAGTTACAAATGTATTTTTTTTGGAGAAGGAAGCTTTGGCTGCCGTGTCCATATGATGAACACTAAATCCAGAAATATATTCTCTCTGTTGTAAAATACAAGGCTAAAACCTGCGGCAGAAGAGTTGATCTTGCAGCACTATGCTGGTCTAATGATATGCTAAAGCCTGCAAAGGCTCCTACGGATTTGTGTACAGATGGAGAGGGTGCAAGGAAACACCTGCTCATTTCACAGCTCTCTGCAAAGGACAGGCACCACATAAACCTTAACAGTGGGAGGAGCAGAGGGGCTGCTCTCCTGGGGCTTCAGACAGAGAAACCTGGCTTGGTGTAAGTGAATATTGATTGGTATATGGAGCCATCTTCACACTTACTCCACATCCAGGGGAAACTTCCAGATAGGTAATGAAAGGAAAGACTTAATATGAGAGTAGATCTACAAAAGAAAAATAGAGTAATGAGAAATGTATGGGATGGACTCTGGCTTTTCTGTACTCTTGCAAGCACTCATGTTCATGACTTTTTTCAGGTGATTGACACCCTTTCCATGGAGAGGCAAATGGAAATGTTACGCTGTGGCATGTTTTTTCTTCCTAGAAAGATGGCTTGATTTCTCAAGTACATATTCTCAAGGGATACGGAGCAGGGTTGCTTGGACATTTTTTATTTGGAAGCAATCTTGCTAAAGATGGGATAAAAAAGAAACTAAGTCTCAGCTCTTTTAGGCAAGTGAAGGAGAGATTGATTGCAGCCTCAAAGTACCTCGAGGAAACAGGATTCTCTAAGGCAGAAGACAAGGCAGAGAGTAGAGCTAAGTAATATAAACAGGCTAGTGCTACACATCACCTGCAAATTAATAGGTTTCTAAGGAGAGGAAGATTAAGACTCTGGAACTTCTTGGAAATAGGAAAGGGGCTGCAAGGGGCCTGAGGAGGTTTAAAATAGAGCATCATCAAGTTAAGAAAGGGGTGAAGTGACATGATTGAAGAAAGCAATGAGAAACAGGATTTGATGGTGTAGGAGGTTCCTTCCAAGTCTGTAGTGCTGTAACTTTTTTTTTTCCCCTTCAACAGGTGGATTATTTGATCTTGTCTACTTTCTCCTCTTGAACTAGAATATAATGGATAATATCAGTGAGAATTACAAAGAGAAATAGTTCAAAATGCACGTATTACCCTTACTTAAAGACATTCTTTTTATAGATCTTTCCGTTTCTGAAGGGGTGGATTGAGAGTCAGACGAGTCTCCTCTCCCCTCTTCTCCCACCAAACGTGGCAAATGGATGCTGCTGCCTTAAGAACAATGATATATTCAGAGCTGTTAACACTCTAGAAAAGCAACTTCCCCTATGCCTCTAGAAGTGGCAAATCTGTGCTTCTGTTGAGATTTACTTGGAGCTGGAACCAAACGTAACCCCTCTGTTGTGGATGGGAGGGTAGAACCAGAAGCTGGCAAGAAGGATGGCACAGCTCCCCAGACTGACTAGCTGCCTGGATGCACACATTCAAATGTCACTCACTTCCCACAGTAAGCAAATATACAGCTGCCACGAGAGAACTGTTACATACTTTTAAGTCCTGGTTATAAAACTTGTTATGCATTATTTACTCAACACTGACAGCTTGCGCTGCATTGTGCACACGAAGCAGTTTGGTCTTTGCCTGCAGGAGCTTTAGATTTCAGGGATTAAAAATCAGGCACAATCTGATGGTTTAGGAGACAAAGTCTGAATCTGGGTTATTGGCTGGGTGCACCCAGCACCCTGGCCTACTGTTGTCTGAACTCTGTATTTCCTCTTAAACACACAGTTATTATTTTTCTTTCTGTGTAAAATGAGATGCATCAAGACCTTCTGACCTTTCTGGAGTTGACATACTACTGGGAGAAGTTCAAGAAACAGTTCAGCCTAATATGCATAGTCTTAAACAGTTTTATATCCAATGAAGCCAGAAATTCGTGAAAGAACTGAATCAGTCATTCAACAATTGCATATAACTTTTTAAACACAAATTTTTAGTGCTTCTGTGTATTTTTCCCCACTGTGCTGGTTTGAACTAATTGGAGTATTTTTAAAAGAAATTAGACTATAGGCTGAGAAAGGAAAACACTGATGATGCTACTTCACTCATAGGTTTACTGAAAAAGAAAAAAAATATTTAAGAGTTGTAACCCAAATATAGATAAAATGGAGCTATCTGAGCTGATCTGGCTGCCGCATCTCTCTTCTTTCATAGCTGGATCTGAATAGTTTCAATAACTTCTTTCCTGCTGCTAATCCCCCATGCCAATCTACCTTTGCTTATCTGCTGCATAAGACAGATGGTGAGATAAGACTGAGGGGGTGGGGAGGGGAAAGGTGGTTGGGTGGTTGAAAACCCCTCTTAGGGACTCTGATCTCTGGGAGGGGTGTGGTGTTTCTGTATTCCATTTTCTCTGTATATATCTGGAAGTACCGGTAATATATTGTAAATATCTGCTTGTATATTGTGCAGTTGTAAATATAAAGCTTCATTTTTTAAACTTGCAGCCAACTGAGCCTGGGTGATTTCAGAGCTGGGGGGGAGGGGGGGGAAGGAGTAACTGCCAAACCACTACACCCCCCAGCAGGTCTAGTTACCAGAGGAGAGAATTTCAGTGATGGACACTCAAAACACCTGGCTCGAAGATTACTCAGGGACCTTAATGACATGCTGCTGTATATTTGAACATATCCAAGTTCGTGTTTCCAAACAGCATCAAAATCAGCTGCCACTGAAAGCAGAAAGTGCTGTCCTGATTCATGCAGCTTCATGAGTATGCTGAATCTGAAAAGCAATTGTACACTGATCCTTTACTGGATACATGTTTTGGGAATGGCAGATGAGTGCTACTATGCCAACAGGAATGAGATTCAGTTCAATGATATAAGGTGTCCAAATTCAGGTGTCTGTATGTCGGTCTTTACATGTGAGCTGTGAGTACAATTTCAAGATATAGTCAGTGAGGGTCTAGAAGGACGTTATTGCCTCCTCCAATCGCCTACATGTAGGTGATTGGAGCTGTCTGGGGTGCCATTGGCTATCCAAGATACTTTTCTGCAGATACCAGGTGCGTTATACAACATCTTGCAGGCCTGCTCAGTAGCGAACAGGACATCCCACAGGACTTCAAAATTATACTAAGGGTAAGCAACTAAATCATGCACCTGGTAGACAGTGAGGGTGGTGAGACACTGGAACAGGTTGCCAGGGAGGTTGTGGCTGCTCCCTCCCTGGAGGTGTTCAAGGCCAGGTTAGATAAGGCCTTGAGTGACCTGATCTATTGGGAGGTGTCCCTGCCTATGGTGGGGGTTTGGAACTGGATGACCTTTGAGGTCCCTTCCAACCTAAACCATTCTATGATTTTATGACACAGTCTAACACTTGCAAATGATGCTCGGTTGAAAGAGGAACTAAATCCATATGAATATAAGCATCCCTAGTACTCTGGGGGTATCTCTCCTGAGACTGTTGGTCTTGCAGGTCTTGCAGCTCTCAGCATTGCCAGGCAATATTTCCAGTAATTATGGAGTTGTAACTGTCATACAACACAATCTATCTTTTTGCAGTTGTAGTTTCACTGAAATGGAAGACTCACTGGTCTTCCATTTCATTAGCAGCTGCTGATTGATGTAATTTTATTTATTTTGGCCACTTTTGAACATTAATTATGAAATTACAGATTGTTCAAAGTGCTGCAGCCAGACAGCCCACTGCTTCAGATTTAAATGATGAAATGCTCCCTGACCTTTGCTTTCTGAGCTGGCTTCCCAACCAGTGTCAGGTCAGGCCAGATGAAAAAGGGATATAAAGCAGTACAAGACTTGATGCTCTGATTTCACAGATCTTGCTGTATTATTTTACGCCTTCATTCTTTTTTGGTAACATATTAGGGATCATAGTCTCAAAACAAGAAAAGTTATCTACTCTGTGGCAGGGCACACCCAAGTCCCTGCCTCACTGGAGGTGTGAATGGGGCAGGAAACGGTCTTCCTCCCTCCCCACCTCTGTCACTGGAGGTTTGGAATGTGGAGTAAAATAGGTGTAAAGTACCTTCTCCCACCTCCCCGCCGTGGGCTTGAACAGGGAAGGAACAAATCGGCCCAGTATATATATGGCAACTGGACAGATTGGAGTCGGACCTGAACTGGGACCGTAACTGGGACCTGGACACAGACCCTAAGTCGAACTTTGCACGGATCTGGAGACAGACCTTGCACGGACCCTGCAGGGGCTTTGAGCCGGACCTGCTGCGGGGACCTGCCTCAGCAATAAACTGCTGCTGTTCACGGGAACACCACAGAGCACCCTGGCTTGCCCCTGTGATCGTGGCTTCGTGAAAGCTGTGCCTACAGTCATTTTGGACTTTGGTGGGCACTGGACTCTGTGTGACGCTGATCCACTGCTGGACTCCAAACGCTGCTGCGAAAGAGACTGTCTCCCATTTATAAGTAGGGCAAAGCTGTTTTATGCCTACACCTTTCAAATTTTCTGATTTTTCCTAAATTACCTGAAAGGGCATCCTTGTGAAGATTTTTCCTGAATGAATTAGGACCCAGACTTAAACTAATTTATACATAGCTTGTGGGTGGGGCTTTTGGAAGTTATAAAACTACATAATTTATAATTCCTGCCTCTTTAATTGCCAGCTATCAATTCACCTTTAACACAGCAACTCTTCAGTGAAGACCTCATTCTCCAGTCCTCTTCCAGACTCTGTAAGCCCCTACCTCATATTTTGCATTCCTTCTAGGAACTGGAGATAAATGTGGTTCTAGCTGAAGAGGATGCCTGCTATTTTATCAAAGGGGTGAATAAAGAAGGAACAATAAGACTTGAGTCCTCTATTGGAAACAAAGTTTTGGTGACAAATTTGTGAAATGTGTGGGGTGAGCTGAGACAGGCTGCGAGTGAAAGCTAACGGAAGGAGACGAGGATCAAAGGCATCAAAGTTGCAGATTCCAAGTTTCTTTCTGCCACCCTTTTTCTGTCTGAGACACATTGCAGCAGTCAGACTATGCAGACTGCAGATTGAATTTTGCATAACCTTTTGACACAGCTTTTGCAAAACCAAGCCAGTACGATACAAAACCTTGGTTTGAATTTATCCAAGACAGCAATTTCTGGGTTAGGAAAGCTTGGGAAGAAAAAACTGGTGTGTTTCTCATTGTTTTATCTCCACACTAAACCTCACAGAATCACAGAAAAATCTAGGTTAGAAAAGACTCTCAGGATCACCAAGTCCAACCTATAAACCTCTTCTACAAGATTTACCTTTAACCCTACCTCTAAGCATCACATCCAAACGACCCTTAAACACATCCAAGGTTGGTGACTCAACTGTCTCCCTGGGCAGCTCACAAATGCGAGTAATGTTTTTAATGCTCCTGCCTGATTTTCAGACTCTTCAGAAAGCCAGGTATGTTGTTTGCCTCAGTTTTGCATTTAATAAAACGTGTGTACACCTGTTAGAGGTCTCTATCCAGTTGAACATAGGGCTAAAAAAAGTCAGAGAGTCTATTTAGAATCATAGGATCAGTCAGGGTTGGAAGGGACCACAAGGATCATCCAGTTCCAACCCCTCTGCCATGCCCAGGGACACCCTACCCTGCATCAGGCTGCCCACAGCCTCATCCAGCCTGGCCTTAAACACCTCCAGGGAAGTGGCCCCAACCACCCCCCTGGGCAACCCTTTCCAGGGCCTCATCACTCTCATGCTGAAGAATTTCCTCCTCACATCCAATCTGAATCTCCCCACCTCCAGCTTTGCTCCATTCCCCCTAGTCCTGTCATTACCTCATAGCCTAAAAAGTCCCTCCCTAGCTTTTTTGTAGGCCCCCTTCAGATACTGGAAGGCCACAATAAGGTCACCACGGAGCCTCCTCTTCTCCAAACTGAACAGCCCCAATTCTTTCAGTCTGTCCTCATAGGAGAGGTGCTCCAGCCCTCTGATCATCCTTGTGGCCCTTCTTTGGACATGCTTCAGCATGTCCACATCTCTCTTGTAATAGGGGCTCCAAAACTGGATGTAGTAGTCCAGGTGGGGTCTTGCCAGGGCAGAATAGAGGGGGAGAATCACCTCCCTCGACCTGCTGGCCACACTTCTCCTGATGCAGCCCAGGATCTGGTTGGCTTTCTGGGCTGCAAGTGCACACTGTTGACTCACGTTGAGCTTCTCGTCCACCAACACCCCTAAGTCCCTCTCCGCAGAGCTGCTCTCCAGCCAGTCACTGCCCAGCCTGGATTTGTGCTTGGCATTGCCTCGACCCAGATGCAGGACTTTGCACTTGGCCTTGTTGAACCTCCTCAGGTTGGCTTGTGCTTACCTCTCCAGCCTGTCCAGGTCCCTCTGGATGGCATCCCTGCCCTCCAGCATGTCTGCTGCACCACACAGCTTGGTGTCATCAGCAAACTTGCTGAGGGTGCACTCAATGCCTTTGTCCATGTTGCCCACAAAGACGTTGAACTAGACTGGTCCCAGGACCGATCCTTGAGGGACTCTGCTTGTCACTGATCTCCACTTGGACATGGATCCATTGACAGCCACTCTTTGGGTGTGGCCATCAAGCCAGTTCTTTATCCATCTGGTGGTCCACCCATCAAACCCATGTTTCACCAGCTTGGGACAATGTCAAAGGCCTTGCTCAGGTCCAGGTAAATGACATAATTTGCTCACCCCTCATCTATTAATGTTGTGACCTGTTCATAGAAGGCCACCAGGTTTTCAGTCTTACAGTTAAATGTGTGATTGGGAACTTTGCTGAGACATGGGAGCTGTGAGGAAATCATATGAATAAAAGTGAGAGAAGAAAAGAACAAGCAACTGTCCAATTTTGAAGTGAGACTATTGGGATAAAAATCTTTGCAGAGGTAAAACTAGGAAAACAGGAATAGCAGAGAGTGATAGTAGGATAAGAATTACAGAATCACAGAATCACTGAATTATCCAGGCTGGAAAAGACCACTGAGATGATCAAGTCCAGCCATTTTGTCCACTCTGCCAAGTCTGTCAACATACCATATCCTCAGACACCAGATCTAGATGGCTTTTAAACACACCCAGGGATGGTGACTAAACCACTTCCCTGGGCATCCTGTTCCGGTCCCTTACAATCCTTTCTGTGAAAAACAATCCTTTCTGTGAAATACAACCATTTGCATGAGCAGAGAGTTGAGACTACAAGCCTTCAAATACCCCTCTATCAGTATTTTTATTAGAGGGGTGACTTATAGGAGAGCAAAGTGAAGTGCCTTTGAAGTATGCACATGCAATTTAGAATAGCAATCGTCAGCTCACTCCTTTGTGTGCCCAGTTAAAATACCAATTTCCAAATTTGTAACCACATCTCAGAAGGGTCATTCATGCCTGGAGGATGGAGAAGAGGATAATACTTTGGGCAATGGAAACTTTGAAGAGATCCGAAGGCTGAGGAAGGTTTTGCTGGGATCTGGACAACACCAACTGCTGTGATTTAAAATGGAAAAGCTCCGTACTGAGCTGTGGAGCAGCATGGCATTTGGGTTTTGGAAGACTTATGCTGCTGAGCTGCTCTGTACATCAAGTATCTCAGTGTTATGTGTACCACTGCTCTTCCTTTTGGCACCAAGACCTGAGCATGGCAGAAGCACAGCATTGATGCTTTGCTGAGGAAAAGGTTCTATTTCTCACTGTTCTGGTTCCTGCCACCACTTGAACTCCTCTCCTGAGCTCTCAGCCTGGTTGGGAAGCCTCACCCACAGAGGAGAAGGGGCAGAAAGCAAAGAGTCACACCCAAGGGATATTATAGCAACAAGTCTTGACTGAAACATTTTATTTTCTGCGTCTTTTATATATGTGTATATGTGTGCGTGTGTGTGTGTGTGTGTGTTGGAGCACGACAGAATGCAGACAAAGTAGCCTTAAAATCAAAGTAGTCTTAAAATCAAAAAGCAGTTATATTCCACACCCCCACCACCGCCCCATCTCACTGTTTAACAATCTGAACATGGATTCCCACTGAGATGGGCTGCCTGAGGGCATGGATAACAGCCAAGGAGGTATAAACAGCAGGGTGCCAGGCAGGAGCTGGAGGCTTTATTGCTTCTCTTCTCCAGCACTAGCAGGATGGTTTGCAGAGTGGTGCTCCATGGTAGCGTCAGGCTTAAAAAGGGGGGGAATAAAGAGATAATGAAAATTGGAAAGATCTAAAGGATCGGTTTAGAACTCTAAAGGTACAGCAGTGACTACAAGTATGGAAAATATGCTCTGCCATAAGGGTCTTGGGGAAGCAGTTCTTTTAGCCTGTCAAAAAGAAAAATAGGACCCTAAGGTGAGCTGAGAGCATCCTTTGAGTACCCCTAGACAGGGTGAGACTATCTGACACTAGAGAAGTCGTTAACCCTGTGGAAGAAGCACACGTTCGTGGATGTGTTTGGACTACCAACAGAGGCTTGACATTTCAAGGGGGTTCACAGCTTTCAGCAGCAAAGGTAATTAATCGTTGGAGTGATTTGCCAAGGGATGTATCTTTAATTGAGGATTGATATATATTATATTACTTAACTCAGCCAGGAAATTAGCCTACTCTTTCGTAGGAATTTAACCCATGTAATCACAGCAGCCCCTATGGCCCTAAAATCTATTAAACTATTAGGTTTTCGAATCAACTCGTGTTATCTTCCCTTAAATAGTTTAGCTGCTAACATAATCACATCAGCCATCTTAGGGGGATTATTCATAATTATGGAGCAGAGTGTCATCTCAAGGGAAGAAAGGGAGAGGCAGTGCTTTCTTTCCATTGTTTAAATAAGTCTGAGCTCTAGTGGAGGATAATGCATTAAGAAATGACAACTGTGTTCAGTGAGGTCAGTCTAAAAGGAGGTTTGGAATAGCAGCAGCTTTAGGGAAACCAGAATGAAACAAAGAGGAGACTCTCAGTTTGTTTCAAAGGAAGAACAGCAAGAGCACTTCTCACCCTGGACAAAATGTGTGTTCTGACACTTAAAAAAAAAGAAACCATGAAAGCAGCAATAGCGTACAAGCCAAGTCAAAACAAAACAAAACAAAACAAGAACCATTTCTTCACGCTTGATGTAGAACATATGCTATGGAAAAAGATGAGAGATATCATGCGACAGTCATGGCAAAAATGACATGCTTTATAAATATGAACTCACAAAGTCATTTAGGTCATAGAAAATATAGTTAAAAATAATGTGATCTGTTTCTGCAGTCACTATAAGTTAAAAAAAAAAAGTCAGGGTAGGAACTCTGCATTTGCAGTTAGAGAGTAGGGAACAGCATAATGTGAATATGTGAATACATAAGATACGACAGACACTGGTGGAAGCAGATGGAAAAGGTGCCTTTAGATTTGAGTCTGAATTTGACTGACTTTTTAGCAGTATGCAAAAGCCCTACCATTTTCATGGTGTGCTTATCATTTCACATCTGGTGCTGAGTTTTACACTGAGATTAACATTAGAAATATGTATACAAGCTGGAGGAATGAGACAAACTATATGAAAATTGTATCTATTTGGCATTTACTTGTGCTGTGATTGCTCAATCCATTTTCCTGCACTCAGGCCCTTGTTCACCACACCCCAACAAGTTTGTGCTTTCTGTTAGAACCATACAAATTTCTCAGGGGGAAAAAAACCCCAACAAACAAAACCACTTGTCCTCTCCTATCTCAGCCAGCTGTAAGGCACAGCTCTTGGATGATTCTACCCATCCTTTCTGCTACATAACAGAAAGCCTATGCAATGCATTTGCAAAACATTACTAATTTAACTAGCAGGTCATGTAGGTTAGTCATGCTGTGACTTGCATTCACATGGTTAGTCATTTTGGTATCAGTGAGATTCTTTGAATGTGTGATATCTACCCAGTGAGACTAAAGCTTCCAAAATCGGACTCAAACAAAACAAATGTCTTCTGCCCTAAAGCAATAGCTGCAATGCACTGGTGTGAATTTGTAAAGTGTGACAGAGGCTTCAAATGGGGGACACAAAAATATTAATTATGCAGACAACTGAAATTGCTGAGGATTCCTTCCTTGAGGGGACGTCATTCTTTCTGCTACCACAGACTCATGATTCTTTATTTCAGCTCATAATTTTCCATCACAAAATTGTGGAGACAAATCTGTGCCAAAGGGAGATGGATTTTGAATTAGAATTGGAAGCATTCTCAGAAGGCAGGGGGGTATGTGCTTACAATGTGTCCTGTGGGACAAAAGTAGAAAAGACTGCTCAGGAGATCAAGTTTAGTCCCTTATGCAGGGGAGCAATGCTGAAGAGATTTTTGACCTGTTTAAACAGCAGTGCAAAGGTAAGCCGCACCATGTCCTGATTCCCCACTCACACACACTGTGACCCTTTCTTTTTCCTCAGAGAGTCAGCTTCCCTTCCTATAGAAACCAGGCACAAACAAAAAAAGAGATGGTGTTTACCTGTGTTTTGGTTACAACCTGTAACCATGCAGAGCATGCCCAGAGTGCACGCCTTGAGTGGAGCATTGAACTGTGTTTCTGGATCCTAGAAAGAAGATGCATCTGTCAGCTCCTTGCTGTACATGTATGAGTCCAGGATGGTCTGCAGAATGCTACATGCCCAAAGCATTCCCATTTCCACACCAAAAATACATATCCACAAAATGAAGATGTGCCTCACTTGCATGTTGCATTACACGAATATACAAATTTGGTTTGCTCATGCAGTATTTAACTCAAGAATCCAACGGATGCTATAAAAAAGGATTTAGTATTTCAAGAACTAGGGAGGCAGGAGCATGCAGGAGGAGTGAGACTATTCATGGATTCAGCGGTAGCCTGAGTATTACATAATTCTCTAAATTGGAATAAAAAAATAGCATTAATTCTTTGATTTCTGTTCCACTTTGTCTGAAACTGAAAATACTTGCTTGTAATTTGTTCATGCTGTGAAATTATGTAGAAGCTTTTTGCAGATAGTTTCGGCCTGCCTGAATATATTGCAAGGTTTACTGATGCAACTGACAATTTTGACAGGAGTGGCAATACCCTGTCTGCTGAATTCAGGAAGATCAGTCTGGTTTAGCAAGAGTTTCTTTCTCTGCCTCCCATGGAAAAGGGAAAGCCTTTCTGTATCTCCCTCATACAAGTATAAAATTGAAATTATTCTGGTCCTGCAATTTACTCCCCTTCATACTTTACCAGGTAAGTTTGGGTTAAAACAGGAGAAGGCTAGGCTACATTGCTTTGTGCTCAATGTCTAGATTCAAGAATCAGATTTAGATACATGTTCTCACATGTGCTGGTTTGAACTAATTGGAGGATTTGAATTATAAATTAGACTATAAGCTGAGAGAGAAAAGCACTGACAATGCTACTTGCCTCAGAGCTTTACTGAGGAAGAAAAAAAAATTGTTTAAGAGTTGTAACCCAAATATAGATAAGTCAGATGGTTTCAGACCTCTCTGGGGCTGTGACTGGCTCTCTCGCATGGCTCCTTTGTCTCTGCCTTTTGTAGCTGATTCTGAATAATTCCACTAACTTTTTCTCCTATTGCTAACCTCCAGCCAATCTAACTTCGCCTATCTGCTGCATTAACAAATGGTGAGATAAGATTGGGGAAGGCAGAAAAGGTGGTAGGGGTGGTTGGTGACTCCTCTTAGGGATTTTGATCTCTGGGAAGGGTGTGGTGTTTCTGTATTACCTTTTTTACTGTATATATCTGTGAATATCTATTATACATTGTAAATACCTGCTTGTGTATTGTGCATTGCTGTAAATATAAAGCTTTATTTATTAACTTCCAGCCGACTGAGTCCTAGCCTGGGTTATTTCAATGTGTAGGGGGGGCAGGAAACTGCTAAACCACCACATCACGGAACATATTTGTTTCTAAATATTACTGTGAGAAACAGAAGTAGGACTGATGTGTCACAGCTTTGATCTTCAGTAGATGAGCTAGAAGGGGCAGGTTGACCCAGTGCTTGGACACTGACCTCCTGGAGACACGCTCTGCTGACATCTGTGCTCAGTGATAACACACATTCAGCACCCAGACCTGTGTGAGCAAAACTCATATAGTCAAACTTTAAAGACTTCACTGAGTAAAAAGAGAGATATATTAAAGAAGTCCTAAATATAAAAAATTAAGGAATATTAATCTTTACAAAGAATTGTGCCAGAAGTGACAAATCTTGGTTGGACTCTCTCTATGGATTTGGAAAGCTGGACTAAAAGAGGGTAATACCTTCAACAGCCAACGTACTGACACGAGCTATATTTTAGTATTATTCACAGTGTTATTGCATTGGTACTTAAGGATGCATTTCACTGTCTCCAGAGAAATGGTGATGTCAAGAGACAGAATAATCATAGAGCTTGAGAGGAGACACAGGCAGGGAGTATGATGTGAGTGGCACAAAGCTACACAGCAAGCCAGCGGTGGGGGAGCTCAGATCTCCAGCGTCTGACCCAGTTTGTGCTTCCTTCTCAACTTTCAGCCTTGCACCACCAAGAGGCTTTCTGCTTAGTGTTGGGTCTTAAGACAAACAACCTGATAACATCCCATATGTGGTCTCTGAATTAGTGCAGAATGGAACCAGTTTTACGATCTCTTACATTGTTTCCCTGCTGCTGCTGTCACTTTTCAGCGAGATACCCCAGACAGCAGTTTGGCTCAGTAATGGCAATTTCAATTAAAAGCATTTGTTTTCACACCCTTTGAACAGTTTCCTCATGGTAAGAAGTGTTTTTCTCCCCGTGTGAATGCTGAGTGTAGGACAGTGAACAAAGTATGTATGCATCTCTCTATATGGAATAATTAAATTCTATCATGGCTTCATTTGGTAGAAGAGCGAGGGTGATGCACTGTTGTACACCTTGCAGTGCTAATGGGGTTTTATTAGAGAAGATCAACCTTTTCACAACTTAGAAACAAATGCAACTCACATGTAAGCAAAAGAAGAACTTGCATGGAAAGGAAAAATTTTGTTTGCTATGACATCTAGCCTCTAAATATGCTGTTACTAGCTCAGATTTTAATTCTTCAACATCTGGAGTTAAGTACACTTTATGTTGATTCATACAGATTTAAGTAAGTTGAAGTGTTCTGTAGTTTAGCGTCCTGACATTGCAAAGCAGACGTATTTTGCATCTATCCAAGAGCATAGCTAGAAACCTTTTGCCAGGGATAAGGAATTGTGTCTGCTGACGATCCTTGGGGTTGCAGCAAAGAGTATTTAGAGAAAATGGCATTTTCTCTTTGCTATCTACAAAATTCTTCTTCCTCCAAAAAGCATATTTCCCTCATAGTACTCAAGTCCACTACATTTCACAAAAGTCACAGCAATCTGCTAATATTCAAGGGACCAGGATGTGTTGTGTGTTTGAAAAGGACATGTGGATCTGTTCATGTTTGGTGTGAGAAATGAGCATGAATAAAATTCTATTAGGGCATTTTTTACTTTGAAGGAAACAAGATTCAATAGCAGTGATTCCACCACAGGATGAGATAACAACCTGGTCCCCTCACTTTGCAGAATTGCTTGACACATTTTAAATGTACCTCAACTCTCTAGATACCTCCCCACTTAATTTGGAAGCCTTCTGGTGCTTATTCTTAATTGCTTATGAACAGACACCCTGAAATGACCATTTTCTGGGAGATGGTTGCCTGCTTCTTTCCAGAGGTATGTAGCTTCTAGAGAAGCTTCTGGAGAAGCTACATACATTCCTGGAGAATCACAAAAGCTAGATAAATTCTGTCTTGGCTTGATCTATGTCAAAACATCTCTCATTATGTGCACAGGGGTCTAGCAGGTGGAGCACTCATGCAGTATAGGAAAAACTTAGAATGAATGATCAAAAGACCCAAGGCAAGCTCAGCTGAGGGCATGCCACTTTCCAACTGTTTCAGGGGCAAACAGAAGGCTGATGAGAAGGTGGTTTGCTGCAAACATCATCCTGATTCCTTGTCTAGCTCCGTGTCCCCTGTATACATGGCTGCATAATGGCCAGCCTTTGCTCAGATCATCCTAGGTCAGCATCAGTAGGCTTTTCTTCTCAGGAGGTACACAGATGGACACAGTCATGACCTGACTCAATATTCCTGTTGTTTTCCCATACTCTCAATGGAAGCACTAAATATTTAATAGAAATGGACTTGAAGTGTTCTATTTTCTTACATAAGAAATACACAAGAGATTTTTCCAAGTTTCTCTGGCAACTATGTTGATTATAAAGAGCATCCTCTCTTGCTGAGCACTAGGAGCCTCAGCTATTTCTGGGATATATGTAAGTGAGGTGACAAAAGAAGACTACTGTGGTAAATACTGTTCTTTTTTCTCTATTGCATCGACAAGGAGCATACACATCATGTTGCCTGTCTTTGTGAGTGCAGCAACTGTTGTCATGAGACCAAGTCAAGGACTTTGTGAGTAATATGCACAGACCATATTGTTCCATAAGAATGCATCTTTTTCACATTCAGGGGGAAATAGCCTCCGTACAGAAAAAGTGGTTGAGAGAGGTGGTGAGTTGACTCCAATCTAAACTAGACATTTTTAGATTTTACAGTCATGTTACTAAACTCCCTTCCAATTTCAGGAGTACATTGTGCTCTGAGCAAAGAGAGGTTAGAGTTGGTGACTTGGAAGGAGTTAAAATGTGGAAGAGGAATGGAATTAGCAAGTAGGATGCAGAAGATGGCAAAGGTTGCCAAAGAAGGCTGTAGAACTGAACCCTAGCAGCAGAGAGTTATGAAAAAGAAAGGGGACAAAAAGATTTCCTCAAAAAAACCCTCAAACCAATGAAGTGTATGCAGCAAGACAAGGAGGCAAAATGGATACTTACATTAAATTCCATTTAAAACAATAGCAAAAATTTCAGAAAATTCAGTTACTCTACAAATTGTCTTACAAACTCCAGCAAATGCAGTGGAGTTTGTTAATCTTCATGGCACTGCCATGCTGAGGAACGCTCCCGAACCCTGAGGGAGTCCATATTTCAGTACATATGCAAAAGTAAAGAATATGACATACGCAAAAGTAAAGAATATTTCCCAAGCAGGAAAGCCAAGTCAAATATATAGTAAATCTATTTTAATACTGTTCTTGAAGTCCAGTAAATAGTTCTGGAATTTTCATGCCCACATATAGTACCTGAGTACACACATCCTTTAGACTGTAATTAGGAAAACACTGAGGCTGTACCTGACTCAGGTTTTACTGTATATGGGTAGTGTAAGGCACAGCTGTGCAAGACTTAATGCAAGCCTGCTGATTTGACTTTTTATTGACTTCAGTGGCCCCCTGTGAACATCCGTCAACTGATAACTGAATAAATTAAAACAAGAGGTCTCAAGAAGCAAATACTAAAGGAACCTGTTCCACTGTATTGATATTATAACAATTTAATCCTGGCATGAGAACAAATATCTCTACCAACTGTCTGATTAAATAAACTTGGTAAAATTTTCATTAGTCTAAAATCATATTATCTGTCCAAGGATAAGGTGTGGGCTAAACCAGTTGTCTCTCTTCTTGGTTTTTGGTGAGAGAGATATGAACAATTAAAAAAAAATATTAGTCTTGGGTAACATAGATATGGAAAATGCCTGAGATAAGTGAGAAGGTCTCCCTTTGAAGGTGCCTGTCCTCTCCACTGATTGAGTGATCATCCTAGTCTAGATATATCATCCTAGTCTAGATATATTAATAGTAGACAGTCAAAACAAGACAATGATCTTCACCACTGCTGTTACAGAAAGTTCAAGAGGTGGAAAAGAGTTGCACATTGTCCATGATTAGGAGACTCTAAATCTTGCTTATATGGGTAGCAGAGAGGAACAGTTATGAACTTCTGTGAATTGATGACTTCAAATGTTTAACAGGCATCAGAATGACTTAATTTCATCAGTGTCCTGAAGAATAGACTTTGGTGGCCCTGAGTATTTTTCTATTCAAATCGCTTATTTGCCTCTTGACTTTAGATATCTTTGCCAGTGTTCTGGATGATTAATTTGGGCATCTATAACAAGCAGTATGAAAATAGCCCTTAGATATTAATGAAACAGTCATTTTCAGATGACAAATTAATTTTTTCATTGAATGACATGTCTCCTGGTCATCTCAGCGATACTCTGGTAAACCTCAATTGAGGAAAAAACTTGAAATGAGATCCCTCTTTTCCTGACAAACAAGGAATGTCCATAAGTGAAATTTGTAACCTAGAAAATTCTGATCAACTTGAATTCTCTCTTAGATACCCATGCAGTTATTTTTGAGTGTTAATTTGGTTTTGTGGTAGGAAACATAATTCTCTGGAGAGCAGTGGTGGTAAGGAGTGAGGTTTTTCAGGCTGTTAATAACTACTTCCTTTTCATGCTAACCAAGAGTGTGTTATACTGTCAGCACTGCAAAACCAATGGAAGGATGTGAGTGGGAGCTATTGTCCCCCAAGGCATCTCCATCTTCAACAGAATGAGTAATTAACTTCCACTATCACTTACTGTGCTTGGTAATGTTTGTTTTGCTCTGGTTGCATAAGTTAGAAAGAGACTGGCTTGTCTGGCAAGAATCTGAATGGAATTTTAATAGCAAACAAAATCAGCCTTAGCCCTTTCTGTATTGACAGAGGAAAATGTATGTCAATGTTACAGCTGCTCTCAGCTAAGGAAGGGAAGGGGATCAGCTGTGACTGTACTCGAGGTCCATAAGAACCTAGCTGTCCCCTCATAGTGTGCCACAGAAGTAATGATTTTCCTGTATGTTTTGGGAGTGATTGAGGCTGGAAAAGGCAAAGCCAGAAAGCAAGGTACTTTACAATCTTATTTGAGGATTGCCTCCTTACCACCCTTCGGTACATAATGGTATTTGCTGCTGCTTTTCCCTTTGTAGTTAGATTTGTGGGGGTTTTAACGTGTCAAATTACAGTTTACCCAATTTTTATATACTCAAAGATACAAATAAATAATAAAATAAAAATTGGGCCATTTATTCAGTCGCTATTTGGTGTATAACCTCATTTAAAAACTACAGGCTCAGCTGCAGAGTAAGCAATCTTTCAGCATTATGTTTCCAATCTGTCAATCTGATCTGAGCTTGAAGTACTCACATTATATTTTTTCCATAGAAAAAAAAAAAAATCCACTTACTCAACAGTAAGTATAGCTTAAGCTGCCTTACGGAAAATACGCATCCCTGCTTCTCCATTGTCATTTCCTTTGAAAAATGGCCAGTTGTCACCTGAATGTACCTTGATACCAGACACTTTGAAGGTCATTGAGTGGTTCCATAGAGAGGATTTGCCAAGACAAACGCTGACAGATTCTGGAGAAATATGCATCAGCGGTGAATCTTATTCCACCTTTGCGATCATGAAAAACATCTCACATTTATAGTTGTGTGCAAACCAAAGATTATATAACCTTAATTATGAGTTATGCCTCATGAGCAGATCAATAAATTTATATTTCCTCACATTATCTTCAAGGCTTAGACAGCTTCGCCCTGTTCTGCCTTTTGGACTTCACATTATTCTCAAAGCCAGTTCTTTATTTCACCAATGCTAGCTATTTTGGTGCTCTGTTAATTCTCTTTTTGCAGCTACAATTTTCAGTAACAAGTCTTTAAGAGGAAAAACTCACTGGCTCCAGTTCTCTGAACACTGTGGAAGTGAAATTAATGACAGTGGTACAGGTTGCAAGGCCTTAAGGTGTCATTATTAGAAATGCATTATAGACAACCTCTAGGAGGTGGAACTGTACATGGTAGCAGACTCAGTTCCTTACTGACAAAATCTAATTTCTTAAGTCATTCCAGCTGAACCAAACCAAAAAACTCGCAAATACTCAAGCTGCCTTCTTTCATTTGTTCCACTGTGTTCGTCTTGTTTGCTTATTTTTTCAGGAAACAGAAAAATGATAACAATATCCAACTCCTTTTTGAAGATTAAAACTGCATTCAGAAGATGGTGCAGCAGAAGGGCCCATAGCAACTATTTGTTCTGGTAGATCTAAGTGGGAGGCCTGGAGACTGGAGAAATAAGTATCCTAGCAATATTCCTAATAGTAAACAAATGGTAGAATTTGTTTTGCAAGTTGGGTATGAGCAACCCATCTGTTATTTCTGGGTGGTCGAGAAGTTTATACTGGAAAGATTATCCTATAACCCCAAAACAAAGCCAAACCACAAATACTTAAGCTGCTATAAGGATTTTATATTAAGGGCCACTGGAAAAAAAAACCTCTTGCTAAAAAGGCTCCCAATGAAGGAGACAGATGACAAAATTTTTGAAATTTCCTTCAGTGTTGTGAGGGAGCTGGAATCAATACACTGAATCGATACGATTGAAGCATTGTTCACTTTATTAGGGACAGAATCACACTTTTGTACTGTTAGCTCATTAGCAGAAGGCAAACGTGTCCAATTCTGATTCAGCCACACAAGCTCTGCAGGATGTTGTCCATCCCAGCCAGAAGCATACTAATTGGTTGGTACAATTAAGCACAAACCCATTTATTAATATTCATGACAAGTTGTTATCCCAAGCCAGATGTTTCCCTTATCTCTGACTCGCTGTAGGAGGAAGCTACTTGCTATGGGAAACAAGAGGCCTTAGGCCAGGCTGTTCTGCTCTACCCATGAGATCCAAGGTCGGCTGCCTTCTAGTGCATCCCAACACTTCAGGAAGAATTTAAACAAAGGTGATGGGAAATTAACTATCATCTAATGTACTCAAAGTAACACTTGTAAAGGCTGAGCTAAAAGTGTTGATTATAGTTGTATGCAGCTACCATTTTATCTCAGAAATTATTCCTAAAATAGTATGGAGGGTTGGGTATGCACATATGAAATTATCTGATGTTCCAGCAAAGTGACCTTTTCTAATGATTGAGATTTCCTCTTCCATTCTTCTTAGTGAAACCTACCAGGGAACATAATCCTACTAAGCCTTACCTGTGCTGGGTAGTATCCAGTAACAATCAGTACATTTAAGCTGGAAATAGTAGAAATTGGCTTAGAACCAGAAACATGTTGAACATTGAAGAGCATACACAGCTCACTGTGGTGAACCAATCCTCCGATTGAGATAGTTCCATACCCCAGCACTGACATGGACAGGAGGTACTGTCCTAGCCAGGCCTGGCTTTACATCCTTTCAATGACATAGGTGATATTTGTGCTGAGTTGTCGCATGGATATAACAGTTTGCCTAGACTTTGACTAAAGATGTCCGTATTCCATCCTGTAGCAGAGACAAACCTTTGCCCTCCTCAGTAGGAAAGCGCTTTTGACCTCTGCCATACTACAAAATTTCTGCTAAGTCCTCAACATCACCCAAAAGCAGAACCAACATTATTCAGACCTAGATATCTAAATGTGATCATAACAGTCAAAAAAAAAATGTGCACAGAAGTCTCTGGATGTATTTGCTGGTTTGATTTTCAAAAGATTAGAAAACTTTTAAACTTTGCTGATTTCAGCTGAGAGCACAGCTATTGAAAGAGGGCTTCATGTAGTTGAAATTAGCGGAGACATAAATGTGCCTGGCATGCTTTTCAAGAAAACAAACAAACAGAAATAAAAAGAGTAGAAAACAATAAAAAGATCCACAATTTACTATCTGCTGTATTTGTAAATGGGAAAGTTAACTCATAAGGATGTAGCAGAGACTTCTGTAAATTCTGTATTTACAGAATCTGTAAAGCAGAGAATTCTGTAAATACCAGTCCATGATACCTTTACAATTGGGCAACTAAGATTATAAAGATATAATTTTAAATATCACTTCGTGCTGTTGTTAAAAAAACCCCACAAACCAACATGAAACAAACTGTCACATCTGGAATTTACCTTATCCACCAGGAGCCATAGAGAAGTCAGATGTCTGACTAATCTTTTAGGCTCATGCTGCAGCAAGCAAAGACAAACCTACGAGTGGATTGCATATCCTCTGTTTTGTAGGTACCTACATGGGATAAGCTGTTGCCTGAAAGTGTCTTCATTTCTTCTCTTACTATAAGGAAGACTTAAAATATTTTATTACATTTGAAGACTTCTTTTTTTACTGGTTACAGATAGACAAAATGGAACAGAAAAATAACAAACTTGGAAAATATGTAAACAGCTAGAAAATAAGAAATACAGAAACACAAGACAGTTAGGCAAATTAATCCTATTTAAAGGGTCTTTGAAGAAATACATTTCTTAATTGTACTTAAATTTAAAAATGACACCAAGAACTGAACTATTAAAAAGGGAGAAGTATTTTTAGAATATACGTTCAGCAAAGAACCTTACCTGAAAGCAATACATTTATCTCCTCTTTTATGACCTTATTATTGCATAAAGAAATAGAATCATAGAATGGTTTAGGTTGGAAGTGACCTCAAAGATCATCCAGTTGCAGCCCTCTGCCATAGGCAGGGACACCTCCCACAAGAACAGGTCTCTCAAGGCTTCATCCAACCTGACCTTGAACACCTCCAGGGAGGGAGCAGCCACAACCTCCCTGGGCAACCTGTTCCAGTGTTTCATCACCCTCACTGTAAGGAATTTCCTCCTAACATCCAGTTTAAATCTCCCCTCTGCCAGTTTAAAACCATTATGCCTTGTCCTGTCCTTACAAGAACTTTTGAATAGTCCCTCCCCAGCCTTCTTGTAGGCCCCCTTAAGAAGGGGCCCCCTTAAGGCCACTACAAGGTCTCCTTGAAGCCTCCTCTTCTCTAGGCTGAAGAGCCCCAACTTTCTCAGTCTATCCTTACAGCAGCCAACAAATTTTAGATAGCCAAAAAAATTTAACTGATTTTGGATTATGTTTCTGCATTTTTGTTGTTGTTGTTTGTTTTGTTTACTTTTGGTTTTGAATTTTTTTTTGTTTGGTTTGGTCATCCTTTCCCCCCCAGCCTGTCTCGGAGTCAGTGAATACAGAACAAAGGCTGAAAGAAATCGGCAGCTGGATCTAAGCAGCACTGTTTCACAGTGATACTTTCATGACAACAACAACAAAAAACAACACTTCCCTCTGCTTTGGAAGAAAGCAACTGGTACTACACAACACCACTAGAGCATTTATACTCCTCATTAAGGTGCTTGTATTTGCTGATCAGTTGAAATGCTCTACTCCATGACTGCCCTTCACTTTGCCAAGGTACTAAGAAAAAAAAATCACAACGGCCTGTAACATGGGACACCTCTGCCTTCCATGAATGCAAAGAGCAATCTTTTCAGCAGATTCTGTGGAAGTAAGATAAAATCGAACCAAGTAGTAGTCAAACTCCTATAGCTGTTTTACAAGGAATGGGTTTTGCAATGAATCAAATATATGGAAGCCAAGAGAGAAGAGTTTCATATAAATGTATGAATGTTAGGAGGCTTTAGAGGGAAAAGATGGTGTTTAAGAACCTGTTGTAAAGAAACACATCTCGAGACTTCTCATTCCTGAATGGTACATGGATTCTAGCTAACTGTAAATAACCATGAACAAAGAATATCTCAGTAGCCAATATTTTTCTCTGCTGGTATCAAATGAAATTCATTTGGTATCAGCTGGAGTTTTTATAGTGCTAATGGAAGTTATTTTCAGTTATCACGTCAGCCCATAAGTATACAAAGACAGCAATTTTGCTAGTAATCTGGAGATCAGTTTGTATGTAGGGGGTATACTTTAGACTGTTTCTGCAGTGAAAGCTTTTATCTTAATAAATGTGGTGAATCATAAATGAAAAGGAAATGATAAAAAAACGGAACATTCAGCTAGGGCTAAGGTTGGATTTGGGAACATTTCATAGTGTGTATATCTAAACTCTAAAATACAATGTCCAGTAAACTGTGCGCTCAATGGGGAACCTATGTACCTGAGAACTAAATGTAACTGGTATTTTCCTTGCAATAAATCCTCTGACACTCCTCTAACATATGATACGAGAGATAAACTGGTCAAATTCTGCTATGCTGCAGAGCATACAAGTAATTGCAATTTTAAAAGCAAGTTCATGCATTTTAGCACATATTGGACTGCCAAAGGATTGAATAGCTCAATAAATAAAGAAGAGTTTAACTCTATTTTTTATAGCTCTCCAAATCCTATCAGCAATGCCAGTCTCTAATTGTAGCATCTTGATTAGCATTTCAACACACTTTGGTAAGAGGCAAAATCATTCTCTGAAATTGCTCACATAGAAAAGCTTTAATATCTCAAATCTGCATTACTCACTTTGAGTAATGACAAATTTAACACCAGCTAGTTGAAATTTATCTAGCATAATGCATGCGTAGTCCTTAGAAGTAGGGCAACATGGTTTCTCATAGCATGCATAGACAAGCTGGCTGTGCAAGAGGGTAGAGCCAGGCTCTCAGAAGGCAGTGAGGCTGACTTTGCTTGCACTGCTTAAAAACATCAGTGGCTGTTAATGATAATGATCCTTAAAGATGAATTGAGCTTTTTATAGTATTTGTCAGTCACTACAGCTATATAGGGAGATGCAGATTTTTATATTTCATAATGTTCCCTGGCATCCTGTGCCCAGTTTGTCAGACTGGGAGGTCTATAAGAGTACACAACCGTTCCACCCCTGCTTTACCACTAATCACATAATCATAGAATGTCAGGGGCTGGAAGGGACCATGAAAGATCATCTGGTCCAGCCCCCCTGACATAGCAGGATCACCTAGACCACATTACACTGGAATGCATCCAGACAGTTCTTGAATATCTCCAGAGAGGGAGACTCCACAACCTCCCTGGGTAGCTGGTTCCAGTGCTTCGTCACCCTCACAGTGAAAAAAATTCTTTCTCATGTTCAAACGGAACCTCCTATGACTCAAATGCCCTTCCATTGAAAATAGCGAAGTGTGGAAGCTCATGATACGGATTCAAATTTAACCTTGTTACTTGGCTGAGACCCAACTGGAGTTTCATCAGATGTGAAAGTGGTCCCATATCTCACCTTCTTGCTGGAATCCTGTGATACTTAATGCAACAGCTAGACACTTGTTTCTTAGACTTTTATAAGGAAACTGTATTTTGACTCACCATATAATCACATGTAGTATTTCTGCATTAGAATGTCTGCTGTTAGTGGTGGAAATGCAACACAGCCTGACAAACTCTGTGTTGACCTTCCATATTTCAGGTAAGTCAAGATTAGCTAATGAAATAAGCAAAGGCAAATAGACAAATTTAGAGCATATTGTTATGCTTTTAAAAAAAAAAATAAATTAGCACTTCTGGTAAAATGCAACTTACATGGAAAGCACACTAATATTATACAGAATTAAAGAAAAGGCCAAAGAAATAAAATGTTTCAATTTTTTCTTTGTTCAGTGAATAAAACTCATTACTGTATTAATCTGAAATGCAACTAAACAAAAATTTAGAGAAGCCTAATCTGCTACAGATTTTCAATCCTATAGAGTTTGAACTGCCAACAATGTATTTGTTATGTAGTCTTCACAAGAACTGCAGAGAGGTAGACTGAAACCGGCACCAGGTTCATCATTTTCCTTTTAGGTAGCAAAGCATTGCTATGCAACAGTTTGGTTATACTTTAATGGGAATTTTCTTTACTTGTGCAAATGGTAAGCATCAGCCCACATTCTTTTTGCTGTTCTAGTAAAACAGTTGATTCATGAAACTATTTGAACTGACAGGTGAAGGCAAAGGCACAACTCTTTTATGTAACTAAGATGACAAAGTTGTTTTTCCAAGTGCTGCTGAGATCTGGATCTTCATTGCCTTTCCCTTTGTACCATCAGTACCACTTTATGAAAGAGAGTTGCAGGGATGTAAAAAAAACCCCATTGTCACCGTGACATTTGTACTGACTTTGCATTCATGACTGTAAAGTAGTACTTAATTAGGATTCTTTGGGTGAGTAGAGGTGCTCTCAGTTTCGTGCTGAAGACCAAGGTGATAAAGATCAATGTCTGCATCGATATTAAAGCAAACCTGCTGAAGTGACGTTCTGAACTACATTAACTATCAAGTTCCTTGGCTAAAGGATGGTCTGCTCTCTCGTATTGTATCCTATCATATTGTATCATATTCCATTCTACTCAACCCTACCCTATCCTATCCTACCCTATTCTACTCTACTCTATTCTATTCCATTTTATTCTATTCTATTCTATTCTATTCTATTCTATTCTATTCTATTCTATTCTATTCTATTCTATTCTATTCTATTCTATTCTATTCTATTCTATTCTAATGATAGAACAAGAGGGAATGCCCTCAGGCTTAGACTGAACATTAGGAAACATTGTTACACAGAAAGAGTGCTCAGGCATTGGATTGGACTGACCAGGGAGGCGTTTGAATTACCGATCCTGGATGTGTTTAAAAGTAATTTGGATGTGGTACTTGAGATACGGTTTAAGGGTGAACATTGTAGAGTAGGGACAATGGTTGGACTTGGTGATCCTGGGCGTCTTTTCCAATGCGAATGTTTCTGTGATCCTGTGGTCCTATGATCCTATCATCCTATCCTATCCTATCCTATCCTATCCTATCCTATCCTATCCTATCCTATCCTAGCCTAGCCTAGCCTAGCCTAGCCTAGCCTAGCCTAGCCTATCCTATCCTGCCCTTTTCTTTATACAAGCCTCACTACCAAAAATGTCCAGCATATTTTCAGGAGTATATTAAGCAGCACACTTAACATCTTTCATACTAAGATTTATTTTCCCTTGTATTTTTATCCTAGTGTTATCAGTGGTATGTTTACGTTAGGTAGGACTTTCTTCGGCTGTGTAAGTAGGTCTCTATTTGCATTAAAGAAAGGGGCATCCAAGCAGCAGAAGGTGCCCAGTTTTGTGACACTTCTGAGTTTTCACATGAGTTCAGTCTGTACAGTCTTTGCAGCACCCAGTCCTTGAGAAGATGCTTGTGTGAAACACTTACAATAGCAAACCACATTATGCGAGCAGAACAGAATTGTCAACCATGTAGTCAGCCTGCAGCAGGTTTAAGGATTGGAAAACTTAAGGAGGTAAGTGCAAGACTTTGAGCTTTATCTAACATTTTCCAGAAAGCAGAAAAATATTTTTATATAATCCTAGGATGCTGTTTTGTGTATATTCTGTACCAGTTGAAGTCTAGGTTATTCAGTTGCTTCCGTTCATAGGGAAATGCTAAAGGCGCTTATAGGAAAGGTAAAATTAATAGGCAGAAGACAGGATGCAGTCTCCTCACAGAACTACTCCATTTCTTAGGAATGCTACTGTGAGAAAGTCTAGTGTTGGATAAGAAAACAGGATGGCAACTTGAATTTGGCAACTTGAATGCGGATGCCAATTTCTGTTTCTACATACTTTTTGTAATGTTCTTTGCTTTTCTGTCAAAATGGCTAGCTAGTAGTTGTAAATGTCATATGTGAAAATACTTAAAGTAAATATTGGGAGACATGATAAAGAAAGATGGAATTTGCTTTTGTTATGCTTCAGGACAGACCAAAACTCTTTAGCAGACTTCATGATCCATACTTGTAGCTGGCACCTCTATAGTCACACCTGAGACTGTTAAATGCTGTAAAGAGATCCTGGCAGATGGCAAGAGTATTAGCAGCAGCTGATCAATCACAGGCAGTGCTGTAGCTGTTCCCATTACACCTTGTATCCTACATCCACAACTGACTGTTTTCAGGTTATAACTTGCAGAAGGTGTATAGTTAGCCTTTGCCTCAATTCTGTTCCTGCTTGCTTAAGACTCGGAAGCTGGATGTTGGGTTTACAGCAGACCAAATCAATACCAACTTCTCCAAGGATCAGCAGACAACTGGATGTGTCAGAGAAGACTTCTTTCAGGAATGAGTTCTTCAGTCTGAGATGACACAGACTGGTTGTGGCTCTGTTCCAGCAGCCAGGGGTGTCAGTGAAGCTTATGTCCAGCCTGGGGTTATTTCATCACTGAATATGCAAAGCACTAACAATGCAGGCTGGTATTTGGGCTGCTTTGTGTGTTGAATCTTTAGTAAGGAAAAATAATGTAAGGAAAAGAAGGCAGCTGCAAGATGCTCACTGCTGTTTTGCCTCTATAAAAACAGAAAAAAAACCCCATAATTGTTTCTTCACGAGACACTCCTAGGTAAAAATTTACTGTAGTTTCATCAAGGCTGATATGAGTGGCAGACAATGAACAGAATTAGTAATGGACAGTCATGCTAGCCTCAATTATAACAGCAACAGTGGCTTTCAGAACTGGATTTCAAACACTAGCAGACTTTTAACAACACAACACCATGCTGAAAAACAGAATTTCAAATTAGTATTTAGTGACCCCTTTCAAAGAAAGTTTCATTTACTGGTATGCTTTTTCTCTCTGCCAAGCTCTATTTGACACAGAATCAGATTCAGAAATTATTGAGGAACACCTTTTTGTCCCCAGTTTTTCTTATGACAATTGACCTGAATTTATTCTAAGTCAATAGGAGTATTTCTGTGGTGCCGCTGAGTATCATGCAAATTCTACTTGTCAATTCCACTGAGATTACTTGCAAATATTAAGGCCAAGTAGATATTTTCAGATTTGAACTTACATTTATCAAATGTAAAGCTGCAGTAATGGTAGGAAAAATAAGCAAGTTGTGCTATTGTATTTTTCTAATGATGAAGAGAAAGAATAGTTTTTTATTGGTGATGTAAAGCATGCAGTGCTCAAATTGAAAAAAACATAATCCCAAACCTGTGATAAAGATAGAAGCAAATTAAACAAGTGAACCATAAATATTTTAATTAAATCTAGATCAAGAATGACTTTGAATGTTTACACTGCTGTTATGCTGAGAAAAAAAAAAAAAACAACCCAACAAACTATTTGAAGTATTAGGAAAGTGTCTTGTTTTCCAAATGAAAGAAACTGCTTCCTCCATCTTCCTCAAATTCTTCATTCAAAGTCACAGGACTTAAGTAATAGGAGAGGGAAAAAACAAGTCTTTTCTTAACAAAGGTTTTCTGTGCTTTGACAGTAGCCATCTATTATAATGGAGTGTTGTTAGTACTGAGAAAAGAACAACCACCATACCCAGATGTCAGACTTTTATAAAAATCTACTGCTTTTGAAGAACATGAGAGCTGGATCTCCTGTTCTATCCCATCTCCCAGTTTGGAATTTTGAACTCACTTTCTGTTGTCTTATTTATTTACCGTTTTACATGACCTGTGTCAGCCTATCTTCTGCATTAACCAAATTTTCTTTAATTTGTATTTTATATTTGTAAAGTATTTTCATGTCAATAGTGAGCAAAGGGTGATATTTCACTGGTTTATCAGAGATGACTTATTAGTTGTTTTCGTTAATAAAGGAACCATAGTTGAGATAATTACCTTTTCTTAGAACACACATTATATCCTTCTAATACCTGAGGAGATCCTACAGGAAGGCTGGAGTGGGACTTTTCATAAGAGTGTCTAGGAGTCTTGTACTTCAATTTTTCTTTATTGAGCCAGCACCATCTATCTGTTCCAGTGAGTTCTTTGAGGGCCAGGGAATGCACTCACACATCGATACCCCCGTCTGGATACAGTTTCAACACTTTCTTATAGCTTAAACACTAAAACCATAAGGAGAAAGGTACTGGAAACCACAATACTGAAAGCTCAGATACAAAAATCATAGAAAGAAAGGTATACGACAAGGAAGACTGAGTAACTCTGTTGGTCAAAGAGCAGGTTATACTCACCCTATCCAACTGACCAGCAAAACTCCTGAGCTGTGTCGATGGCAGGGTTGGCTGGCACCCATCCTCTCAAGGCAGGCGTTCCCACCACGAACTGCACCATCATGGTGGTCCTAACTGGTGCCACTCCAACACAGCCACCTAGGCACTCGACATAACTGGGTTCAGAGTTGTGTGACATATATCCAGGATGTCCCAGAAGCCCAAAAGCAGGAGAAAGGAACCCCTCCTTTATTCTAGAATCTGTTACAACTCATCTCTCCCTACTTCTCCTGTGCATACTTGCAAGCCTTCTTTCCCACAGATCTTCCCTCTCAGTAACCTAGTGATTGTCGGCCTGTTGTAACTTCTGATCACAAGCATATCAACTCTTCTCTCTTACACTCTCCTACCATGAAAATGCAGGGAATTTTGGTTTTGTTTTTTTTTACATTTCCTTATCTGAAAAAAAACCCAAAAAACCCAAAAAACTGACACATGAAGAGAATGCTTTGAGATTTGAATATTTGGTATACAGAAATCAAACTCCATGATCTTACCTTGGAAGTTAATTTCTGGGCATTTTGGAGCAAATGCCCAGAAGGAATTCCAGAAGGAATATTTATAATGGCATATTCTGAATAGCTTTTAACAGACTATTTCAGAGGGAAACCCACTCTAACTCTGTTAAAGGCACAGTAAATCAATATAATGTCAATGGTATTTTGCCTATTGGTTGTCACTTAGTGCTTCTTGATTGAATTAAAGAAACCAGCAACCTCTCTATAAAATATCTTCTAAACTTCTAGGTAACATTAGACATGGTAAGAATGTAAATTTCTAACATATATACACAAAATCTTAAGACTAAATGTAGCAGTAGTATGTGTGGTGAGAGATCTTTTATTTTAAAAAATTAATATAATTTATTAATATTCAGGATTCTTGCCACATTGCCTATCTTTAATCATCTTTTCTTTGCATGGTCATGAAAAACATTACACAGAGGAAAAGGCAGAATCTAGAATACTTAAGAAATTACTAGCAATATACAAACATTAAACTATTAGAACCAGAAGAGAGGTTCTTACAGTCAATTATACCACTTGTCCACTAGAGACTCAAGAAGCTCCCTTTTGCTTAAGGTGGAAGGCACTTGGATTCAATTACAAAGTTTTACAGAGTTTGACAAGGAGTCTTTTGAGTATTTACTCACAAAAGTTAATATCTTCAGATTCCCGGCACTATCTACACTTTTCAGACAATACCCAAATACTTGTAGGGAGATCTTTCCAGGCTCTAACAGGGTGCTGGGAGAGAGGCAGGCAGTCTCTGATCTGATCCAGGTTCCTCTTAGACAACTCCAGACTTGTCATGAAGGCTTGCAGAGCTGCAGGCAAGATGTTTTGTGGGTGTGCAGATGGGCACAGTGTCACGCTGGCTAAGTGAGCCTATCACATGAAGGCACTTAATGACTAGTCCTGGTAAACTTGAGACAAAACAGTTTCCAGGTAGACAAGCCCAAAGTATCAGGGCTTGTCATTATGCAGCAGAGCACAGCAGGATGAAACAGCAGAGAGCAATGATGCAGAAGCAATGGCAGAAGCACAATAAGGCAGAGCATGTTGTCTTTTGTTTTTATGAACGTAGCCCAAGACTAATGAGTCTTCCTCTGAAAGAGGTCTGTGTCTGTTAGGTTAGCTCAACATTGGCAAAATTATCAGCTAAAAGAATGCTTTTTTTGTGATCTGCAGTGTTAATGAACAGTTAGAGAAAAAAAAAAAAAAAGATTGACATAAATACTGTAGATGTTTGTATATTATTTGGTAGTCATTTAGATGACTTCTCCAAGGGAGAGATTTAGAAGTCAAAGAGAGTACAGGTGTCAAAAAAGGGGGTTCCAGCAATATAAATGAGATTACGTTGCCTTTGCTTTGGGAGATGTGGACTAAAATAGTCAGCAATACTTTGATGCATGGCCATTATTTTTTCATGAAACCAGAAGTGATCTGTGACTACTTTGCAAACTGTTATTCAAACCAATGCCACTAACTCTGGGCCTTTTTTGACTACTGAAAATGCAGTGTATTTCCAGGTGCTTATTCTGTATATGCAGGTGCCAAATACACATGGTTATTTCTGTGAAATCAATGCAGACCACAAGGCTATATTTCATAACAGTCACTATCCATCATGACATCAGTTTTAATCAATTTTTATAAATATCTTAGTTCATGTTTAAGGGACCAGAAAACTTCCAGGAGATTTAGAAAGAATTACGTAATGGTATACTAAAAATGTCAAAATAGTAATAATAATACTACTTTAAAAAAAAATATCTGTCTTCTCTTCTGTTAATATTGATTGTATTTTACAGAGGACAGCTGGTTTTAAAGGAACTCAGGGCTCACTATTCACTACAGTCCTCTGAGACAGGATGGATGTGAAATAGTCACTTCCTGTATTTGATAGTTGCTACAAATGCCTTGTGGGCCTGTATAGGAGTTCATTATCCATGCCTTCACTGAAATTGCCACTGAAAGGCAGAGAGCACCAATTGCATATTCCAAACTAATATTTTGGTATATTTTTTTGTTTGGGGGCAGAATGTGTTCTGTGATTTATTCACTGCACACTTTACAGACATAATTGCAGAAAAGTACATGTATCACAGAATCATAGTATTAATCAGGTTGGAAAAGACCTTTGAAATCATCGAGTCCAACTGATCACCTCATACCTTCTAGTTAACTAAGTGCATCATCCAGTTTCCTTTTAAACACCCCCAGAGATAATAACTCCACCATCTCCCCAGGCAGCATATTCCAATGGCCAATTACTCTGCGTCAAACTTCTTCCTAACATCCAGCCTAAACCTGCCCTGCCACAGCTTGACACTGTCCTCCTGTCACTGGGTGCCTGGAAGAAGAGACTGACCGCCACCTGGCTACAACCTCCCTTCAGGTAGTTGTGGAGAGCAATAAGGTCCTCCCTTGAGCCTCCTCTTCTCCAGCCTGAACAACCCCAGCTCCCACAGCCACTCCTCATAGGGCTGTGCACCAGGCCCCTCACCAGCCTTGTTGCCCTTCTCTGGACATGTTCAAGCATCTCAACATCTTTCTTAAATTGAAGGACAGTTGTAGGCTGTCTTCAAGAGATGCCCAAGGTCATGAGCATACACATTGTTTACTCCACTACTCGGAATAGTAAGCTTGAGACAAAAATTCAACTTACACAAACCAGTTCTAAAATATACATTCTTTGCATAGGGAGTTATTGATATTTAAGGAAATGTCAGTAAGAAAGGTGAAGAGCTATGCAGAAAAGGAGATTTTAAAATCTCTCTCTATATATTTTTGCATTACAGAGAGTGAACTCTTTCCACTCACTTAGGCAACCCAGTACCCCAGTACCAGCATCTCTCTTAATTCACATATAAGTCAATAATATTTTTAGATCCTGATCTTGAACACTAAAGGCAAACTTAAGCAACTTTTCACAGGTGTGGAATTCTGATGCCTTCTCCTTGTGATGGGTTGAGAAATTAGCCCCCATATAAAACTGAAACCACGAGACTAGTTCAGAAAGTTTGGAAGTAAGATAAAGCTATATTTTGCAGTAGGCTAAATTTACAAGCATATATACAAAATGTATTTAAATGTATTTACAATTATATACAATTTAGAAATAATATAGAAATCCAATCCTCCCCAACCCTGGACAAAGAAAGCTCAGAAGGAGCCAGTGCCACCTTCTTTTCTCCCCTCAGGTGGAAGACCAGCAAAGCTCATGTATTATCAATTCAGTCAGGTTAGTATTCAGCCACACACAGAGAAGCAGTGGAGAAGGTGGAAGGCAGAAGGCAAAGGGAACAAAGAGTGAAATTGATTAAATTTTGGCTTTTTCTCTCTCCTAGCAAATCAATGAATGATATAGACTTTATCATCATTTTCCTTTTACAACCAATGCCCCGCTCACTCACTCTATATTCAAAAGAAAAGTCCTCTCTCTTGTTTATAATTTAGAACCAAACTAGAGCATCAGCTTTAAAATTCTACATTCCTGGAGTCATTCATTCAGACACAAGTGACACAGGTGTGTTATCTTTGCATGTAACATATGCAATTTTACAGTCTTAATAAATGAGCAGCATTTAATCTTGAAATGTAAGTTAGCCTTTGAAATGATAACTTACTGAAAGAAAGTGTATTTTTTTTCCAGTGAGTGCAAAATACTATTCCTACTTCAGTGTGCAACAGGCTAGCATCTATATGGAGATTAGGTTATCATTACAGATCTATGAAGTGCAAACCTTTAATTGTCCCATATCTTAAATCTTAATTATTGCCTTTGCTTTATTACAAATTATTTTATCTGAGGAGAAAAATCACAGTACAATTTTTTTTTCCCCTCTAAAAGAATATATTAGATGATTAAGCCCTGTAATGTCATCTGATGATTCACAGTGGTAGTTTTCATTTATGGCCGGTTGACACCAAATGGGAAGAACAGACCTGCAGGCAGGCTGAGCAGATTATTGTTTTACAGCTGAATTTGGCCAGCACACCAGCCATATAATTCCACTCTACATTATTGCTTTCAAGGCAAATGTGAACATTATTTCTCCCAGGAAGTGCAATGTGGCACTATCAGGCTTTTGGACCTTGGCCCCTGAACTGAGTTTTTATAAAGCTTCAGTATTCCAAACATCCTTTTAACAAATAGGGTATCTAATAACCAGGACACCCCTCTGCACCAGGCTTTGTGCTATAGAAGCAAATTATGTCACAGCTTTCTTCACTTTTCTGTAATTGCATTCTAAAGTAAATATGAATAAATTGATTTTTTTTTTTCCAGGCAAAAGCATTAAATGAAAATAAATAAACCTGTCAATCAATAAAACTATCCTCATTTGGGAGTTAGCGCTGTTTGATTAGTTATGCCAGTCTTGGTAAGGTGTATTGGCTTTAAAAGATTTTCCTCTGTATAAACGGGAATACTATAACCCTAGTGGTACATGAAGGTAATCATTGTCCAGCGGCAAAGGGGCCATGCAGCCAAGGTCCTTCTCTTTCCAGGTCATTGATGCTTCATCAGCTAGTTTTTAGTAGCTCCTTATTTACTATGGTCACCAGGAATTCCTTGTCATTTTGTACTTTACTCACACTTGCTCCCCAGACAAAACTCCCTAAGACCTCCTTCTCCATCTCCTAGCAGCCTGTCTGCGCAGCCATTTATTAGGATTTCTTTGTAACTTAGGGATTGCTTCCTCTTTCCAGGCCTATTCTCAAGGTTTCAGAGCTTTCTGTATTGCAGTAAAGAGGCTATAGATTTAGGGCGTTATTTCAGGGGATCATTCACATTAGTAAAATTGCCATGCACTGAATTGTCTACAGCATCAACTCCCCCACAGTAGTTTTCCATGGCAGTCTGGAGTTACAGACTTTCTCTGCACAAATATAGGGGAACTCTATTGTTCCATATATGCCACACTGGTCCATCACTACCTGCACACAGTTCTGTGCAGCTCTCTGTCCTGTCTCTGCAGCTAAAACTGTATTGCCAGGTAGAGTAAAGTAGTAGGGCAAGGTGTATGATATTTCTCCTGAATGCTCTATCAGCCTCTAACCTTAGCAGCGTGGGGAAGAATTTGACTGGGTTATGGTTAAGTTTAGTAACTGTCAGTGGATTTCTCTTCCACAAGCTTGATCAATGTCATTTTAAACTTTTAGTAAGTGCCCTTCCTGTTTCAATGAGTCTCACAACTCAGGACTTCTCTTTTGAGCCTACTCTGCATTACCACTGCTCATCACTTTTTCTGCAATATAAATATATTTGAAGGTTTTGTCCTAACTTTTAGAAGTTATGTAAAGATATTATATATACATATAAACCATCATATTTATATTGTAATTGCATTTTATTGCCTTATATTATTATATAATGTTGTTATATCACATTGCATTGCATTTTGTATTTGGGGGATTTAAAACCTAAATGGCTATATGGAAGAGAATAAAGCTGATTACTTCCCAGATAGGCAACATGGAGTTTTGTCCAAGAAGGAGTCAAGTACCATGGCTGGTGTTATTAGTTTCCTTCACACTTCTGCACCAGATTAACAACTTACAGTGCTTCATGGCCTCATACTTTATCACATTAGCTATTTTACCACTGAAAGTTATGAGAGATTTGCCTTGAATGGGAGTGCTACTGAGCCATGTATGAAATACTCAAGGTCAGTGAGCTATATCAGTATCAGGTCCAGGAAACGAATGTTTATCTCCTTATGTATGGCTGTAACCTCAAGGTGAGCCTTTGTTATTTTTTTTCCATTTAAAAAATACTTTGACCAAAACATACTATTTTGTCTATGATGTTACATGAATAATTCCTCTTATAATATGCCTTCGTTATATTTCTCATACATTTTTGATCTGGAAAGAAAAATAGTATGTAGGGTCTTCCAAATAAGTAAAGTTTTCTGCTGAAAAATTAATGGAGCAATTTTATGTTTCCTACTGATCAGGTCTTCCAAATAGCCTTGAAAATAGAAATCTTCACTTCCTCAGAGGAATCAAAATCTAAAGTTTCATTCCATGCTTGCCTGCATTTTTGTACACCTTTCAATAAGCTAACTGTAAAGCAAAGACTTCTCCAGGATCAAGAAGAGTTGCACACACACACACACACACACACATACACAGAAAGCCTGATGGATAGTTTGTGGCTGACTTTTGCCTTCAGTTACAGCACTCTGGAACTTGTGGAAAGGCATATAACACAATGCTGCAGATGTAAGACCACGTCTGTAGTATTGTGTCCATTTCTGCACTCTCCAGTTCAAGAGGGACAAGAGTATACTAGAGATTGTCAAATAGAGGACTAAGAGGATGATTAAGAGACTGAAACATCTGTCTTATGAGACCTGGGGCTGTTAAGTCTGGAAAAGAGTAGACTGACAGGAGGTCATATTAATGTCTACAAATACTTGAAGTGTGGGTGTCAAGAAGAAGAGAACAGTCTTTTTTTTCATTGGTGTCCTGTGATAGGACAAGGGGCAATGGATATAAAGTAGAATACAAGAAATTCCACCTCAACATGGTGAAAAATCTTCTTTACTGTAAGAGTAATGGGGCACTGGAAGAAGCTGCCCACAGAGGTTGTGGCGTCTCCTTCTCTAGAGACTTTCAAGACCTGTCTGAACGTGTTCCTGTGTGACCTGCCGTACATTTATCCTGCTTTGGCATGGGTTTGGACTCGATTCTGGACATCTCTTCCTACCCCTACCATTCAATGATTCTATGATTCTTACATGTTCTATGATTGCAGCTATGACCTCCTGTTCATTTTTTGTAAAGATGTTGATGAAGTGTGAGCAACAGAGTTGCAAAAAAAATATGTTGTACTTAAATACTTTCAGAATTGTTCCCTTCACCAGTGATTTCCAAAACAACCTCAGACTTTTGGAAATTTTTTGCCCATATTGTTTATATTGAGGACCATAAGAGAGAACCAGCCAGAAATCTGGAAGTCTTCTAAGAGCAATAATATTATTTACTAACGACATATTCCCATGCTGCCAAAGAGACCAGATGCTATGGCAAAAGAAAAACAACTTGGAACCAGAAAAGCACTAATCGCATTATGATGTTCATCTCTAAACATTCTCCGAAGGCATTTTATGAACCCATTTGCAGGAAATGAATCCGTATAAGATACAGGCTCCGGAGGGAAAAAACCAGCATAAGCTGCTATTTATGTACTTTGACCTCAGAAATGATATCAGATTGACTGTCAGTCTCTGTAGAACAAATCAACAACATCCCATGATATAGGGGATTTATTCCTTTACTTGTGTCATTTAGTTCCCAGAGATAGTGGGGGGTATTACTGCTGTTTGCTGACAGGCAGAAGTGTGGCTTTCAGCTCAGAATAATCAAGGAAATATGATAGGGACTTGTTTTAATTAAAAGAGAGAAGCAAAAGGGGATTATGAGTTTCACTGAGCAGTGCTGCTTGCCAATTATCTAACGCATGTTAAGACGTAAGCTATACATTTAGCACTTGGGAGAGATGGGATGTAGCACAGAATTTGTGCCACTAGCCATGGCAGTTCCCAGGTTTGGGCTGTCCCAGAACTGACAGCCAAGATCTGACACTTCTCTTTGTCACTGCCTTTCCTTTTTTTGCTGTGATATTCGTGGAAAGAAAAGAGCAGGGCAAGGAAGTGTTTTTGTCCTGTTGTATTTGGTACAGGGTGAAGCTTTTTTTTTTTTTTTTTTTTTTTTTTTTTTGCCTTTGTCTTATTTTTTTTTTGTATGTTGCTTCTGCGTAGTTGTTCATGAAGCAGATACAGACAAAATATTTTTTTGTTCCCATATTTACTCAGAATGTGTTAAATCGAAACAAAACTTTAAAATGTTAACGTTTTAACATTAAAATGTTACAGGTTTTGTTTTGTTAGCATCTCAATTAGATTACTCTTTGCAAATTTAAAATGATAACAGTCTTAACTTTTACTAGAAATCAACAAAATACATGTGACACATGAAAAAAATCACAAAATTAGAAAGGGAAGTAAAAATATTAGTAAATTGGCTACCAGTCTTCTAGCATATACAATTTGGCTCTTTTTTATGTTCTGTGGTCTTAAAAAAACACATATTTTGTTTCTAGAGTTCAAAGGCCTCATGTGTGAAAGACATGTCAATGTGCATCTTACAATAATAAGTAAAGGCACTCTGCTTTTCAGATGTGACTTGGCCATAAGATTTTTAAAATTCTTTATCTATGCAAAACCTCTTTAACCTGAGGCAGATTATTAATGCATTAAAATTTTAATTTTACACCACTGCAAGAAATAATTTATGATGCACATACATCAAATTTTGAAATGGCCAACAGCTCCAAGCAAGGAGCCAGTGTTTCAGGTACCAGATTTCTTTATAGAAATGGGATAATGCTACAGAAAAAAAAGATTAGTTTGGTTTGTTTTTATTTCTTCATAAGCATTAATCTTTTAAATGATCTACTCTGTAATTATCGTTAGTGACCTTGGCAAAAAAAGGTTAGCATTTCACAGATTAATTTTCTAGTGCTGATGCCATGAAACTCGTTGGCACTATTAATATCAAAGAGAATATGAATATTTTGTGCAGAGGAGATGACCCTGTAGGTTAGGGGGTTAGAACTGTGATGGAATTTAACAGCACAAAGTGAAACTTCAGAAATTCAAGGATGAATAACAAATATTCCTCTAGCAATTACTGCAGTGGGCTTATAAACTGAAAACAGCAGAAGGAGAAAGAGATGGGTGTGGTGATATATTATGGGATGGTCGTTGCCTGGTGACCTTGTAAAACCACATACGAACTATATGACCAAGGCCATGGTTAGAATCCCACTGCAGGGATGGTTCTGGTCATTCACGTTGAGTTGTCACTGTCTAATACTGGGTTAGTTTTGTTGTGAGGGCAGACAGACAGGTGTCTGCTAACTGGCTTACATTTGGAAAAAAATCTATTCAGAGATCTTCTCTTTATCTGCCTCATAGGCCTCTTAGTGGTGACTCACTCTGAAAAACTGTTTCATGTTGAAAGAGGTCACCTTGTTCAAGGGCCACATGGACCCAGGGCTCCATTGCCTCTTAAGAAGTGGTCTCCACTTCTTCCTGATTACCTCACAGGACCTGGCAAGGTGATAAGTAATGCAATTCTGGACCATAATCTGCTCTGCTTTTAAATGGTGGTTATAGGAAGTTACAATTTTTTTCACTTCTGTAGCTAGCAATCAGACAAAATTCCAAGCTTTATACTGAAGATATCCCTTGGAAGGGATTGACCTAGATGTGAGTGGTGCCAAATTCAAAGCAGTTTGAATCTGGTTCCTTTACCCCTCAAAAAAATATTTGAAGTGTTTCCCACACCACTTTCACAAGCAGGAAAGATTATTGCTATATAGCATGTGAAAAAAATGTGTCTGAAGTTATTAATTTTTTCAGATCATTCAACCTCTGAATAGTAAGATTATGGTCTGTTATCTAGGGCATCAAATTTAATAAACAACATGAAGCACTGATTACAACTGTTGATGTTCAGTAAAAAAAAAACCCAAGCAACCGAATCTTATAAACATTGTTCCATTAACAATATATTTTTATAATATGCTAACAATGTTAGTAATTATAAGTTCACATGTTAATAATTATAATTGTACTCCCTGGATGTAGCTGTATCTTAAACATTTGGCAAAACAAATCCTCTTGATTCCCTGCTTGCAAAAGTCTTGCCTATTGATATCAGGTAGTGACAGGACTTGGGGGAACAGAGCAAACTTGGAGGTGGGGAGGTTCAGACTGGACATGAGGAGGAAGTTTTTCACCATGAGAGTGGTGAGACCCAGAAATGGGCTGCCCAGGGAGGCGTTTGGGGCCACTTCCCTGCAGGTGTTTAAGGCCAGGCTGGATAAGGCTCTGGCCAGCGTGGTGATCTGGGGTAATGTGTCCCTGCCCATGGCAGGAAGGTTGGAGCTAGATGATCCTTGTGGTCCCTTCCAACCCTGACTGATGCTATAATTCTATGGTGAAGCCTTGGTAAAAACAATATAGACAATTATGGCACTTTGACTTTGTTTCTTTTTCAGTACTGTTGGTTCACATCTCCAGACTTTCATAAAATGATTTTGCTTCCTAAAAATACAAGAGCTGTCTGTAGTGTGAACATTTCTAATGCTTATGTTTTTACCCTTTGTACAGTTCTCATGGTTTTTTTTTGTGGTTTTTTTTTTTTTTTAAACTCACTTTGACTCAATTTTTCAGGCTTTTGACTGAAGTTTTGACCTAGTTCTGTATTGTCTTAATGATTGAGTGAGCTTCTGTATCATCTTGATTTTACATCCAAGCCTTGAATTCTGTTTGAAGGCTGTTTTCTCTGGTCTGCCTCTTCTAATTTTCTTTGCCTATAATTCTTATTATGCTTTACTTGGGAACTCCACTAGGTTACAAAGATGGTGTATCTAACATCGGAGATTTAGCTCCATTTTTGCTTCACAAAGGATGCTGAGCCAGGTTCACATGCTCAACATTTTGTTAGCAAAGTGTATAGCTGCTAATTATCAAAATTACTTTTGGGGGAAAATAGAAGCAGAAGAGCAAGCAAGCGAAAGGGAAAGCTACAAGGCTTTTTCCAGAGCCAACCAGGAGAGAAAGTGAAGTTGCCCAGTCAAACATTCTCCCACATGCCATATCCAGTGCAGCAGAGAGTGTTGTCTGTGCTCTGTCCCCATAGATGTTTTCTATGGTAAATACATACTCCTTGTGAGGACCTGCTCAAACCATTTCTTGCATATGCATCTGTTAGCACTGATAGGAGCATGTTTTGATGCTGCTCCTGGTTTTTAACAGGAGGGCTCCTGTAATGTAACCCAAAAGCTGTAACCAAGGATAGGAAAGCTGGGGGAAGGCAGATGGGACAATGTCAAAAGGGAGAATCTACTATAATGACACTAGCAGTGTTTGTGTGTGCAAGGTATGAGAGGGGCAGTATATGAACAAGGGAAAAGTACACCCCTGGAGGCTCAGGAAAATACTGCTTTCACAGCATGAGTGAGAGAGTGCAGGGCTGACATTCAATGTCAAACTGTGGAGTTGCTACTGCAAGGCCCCCAGCAATGTGTAAAGTATCTTGAGGACAGAGCAACATTATGAAGCCTGAGAATTTCCATCACTTTTTCACTTTTTATATGAAAATATATTTCAAGTTGCATTCTTTATAGGATTATGATGCGGTTCAATCCTGTTTAATCCACCCTGAATATTGGCTTACTCTTCCTCACAACTGCAGACTGCTAAACAAGTCTTGAGCCTCTGCTGGGAAATATTAAAGAATAGTTTTTGAAAGGGGAGGGGAAGATGGATTGTTTTGTGGTTTTGTTATGCTCTGAAAAGTTAATTAAAAGTTAAATGAGGAAAATGTCTGGGAAGGCAGGAGTAGAGCTTGTATTTCCTTCTACTAGCAGAGTCTAACAGATCCCATTCACACCAGAATGATTAATTTTCTAATAAGCCAAGCCAGGAGGTAGCCTGGTTTTACGTTTCCCATATTTTGAATATTCTGCCTGGCGCCCCAGAGAGGAACTGGCTTTTATATAAATGAAGCCTAAGTAAACTTACATGTCTCAAAAAGGGTAACTGTGTGTGTGCTCTGCATGCCTTCTTGATTTCCAAGGAGGAAAATACAAATCTGTCATTTCTAGTTTGTCTGTTAGAGTTCACTTCATGCTTCTTTTTTGTAAGATGCTTCCCTTTCAAATCTTGCCACTCTTGAGGCAGTAGCTTTGAGAAGGCCCTTGGGTCTATCTCCTCTCTTCATTGCTCTGTTTTCTTGGTGCACAGGACAGACACTCCTTTCTGTGGGTCCTGCTTCCCCCTTCCATTATGAACACTGGCCATTTGGAGACTGGGCTGTTACTCCATTCAGCAAAGAGTTCAGCTGACAGACCTTTGTGAACATCTCAGAGAGACAAGGGAGATAATCCAGTGGCTGCAACATTTGTGGTGCAGTCGAAGAATCTCCAAACAAGTGTTGAAAGCTACTGTAACTCCAGGGTACCACTATGCTTGAGCCTATGGCAACCATATGGAACAGACCCCAACACGACCTGAGGGAGCAGCACTGTTGGAACCTGACCTGTTTTTAGTCCTGGCCTGTATATTGTGAGAGTGATGTGAGAATATCCAGAAACATTAGAGGAAATCTGCCCTTATGAGCCTAAGCATATATCAGGAATGATCAGGTGTGATGACCTTCTCTTGCAAGGCTGGATTACGAAAAATATCTTCTTTCCTACTGGGAGAAGGACAAAGTGTGCTCTGAGCAGAGGAAGCTGTTCCACCACCTGGTTGACCTTTCAGGGTAAATATGCATGGGAGAGAAAATAATTTAAAAGGAAAGGTATCCATGAATGAGAATGTCAGTCCAGAATCTTGAGTCCAGGTGGAGACACAAATATTGGTCAGGATTGTCCCTTGGGGGCAGTGGATCTGGCAGTACTAGTGAACCTTGTGTCACATACTACCCTTTCTTCCACTGAATCACAGCCATAAGACAGCAAGAAGTTGTTGTTGGAACAGGTGGTGAGCTACAAAAGCATTCTATTCTGGATAAAGTTGCCTTCTTCCCACCAATGGTGCTGAACACCATTAAAATTCATCAGGAGAGAGGGACAGACATGAGCTATTTACTTGTGCTCTTCTGCTTAGTATAGCAGCTGCAATACACTGGAGTAACAAGATAGTTGCTAGCAAAACAACACTTAAACATTTTGTGGGTAGAAGCAGAAAGGGCAGGAAAAGAGCCTGTCCTCAGCAGGCTCCCTCCTTTATAATGAATGTGACAATTATTGTGTGGGATAGGTTTGTGAGCCAACTGGAGTAAGCTGCTCTGACTGACTGAAAACTGCTAATGTCTTGCAGACTATGGCTGGCCTGTGATTTTGTCCCAGTAAAACCAAGACAGTTGGCCAACCCCTTGAGGAAGTTTGGATTAGATTGTTTTGTTTATAGTATCCAAAAACTCCTAGAAAAATGTTCTAGAAAAACATCAGTCAGGATACTTGTTTTGTTGATGAGATCAAAGCAATGTCCCTCCTCCTAAATTGCACAACAATGTACATTGCACCACTAGCCTAAACGATGGATGGCCTCCACATCAGCAAAGACCCCCATGGGTTTACTGATGTCACAGTGGTATCTGTGTGGCCTTGTGAGCATCTAAGGGTTATTGCTCTTTCTCTTGGGCCATCAAAACTCTCAGGCCATGGAAGGCTTTGTTTCCATTGAAGGTGAGCTGGGAATAGAGACTTAATCAGCTTAAAAGTATCAGCTGAACTGAACGCAAAGGTAACATTGTGAAACTCAACTTGAGAGGACATGAACTAGTAGTCCATGTGACCTTATTATCTGTAAAAATGGTATGTCTCTCAATTAGTCCTAACAGTTATCAAAGCAGGCTCACAGTCACCTAACAGCAGGCAAGCTGTAGTCTCTTTAGAGATTATTTGAAAATTCTACCTGGGAGACCAAAAAATACAGAAATGACCTGGCAATGGTCAAGAATTCAGCTGATATAATTGGATCTATCTTAGTACTAGAGCATAATTAGGTAAGTGTTGTAGCAGTGTTGAACTAACTTTACAGGGCACAAAACCATTATGTAGCTTCCTTTCAAGATGAAAACTGCAGATCTTAAAAAGAAGCGTGACAGCAATGAATGCAACCATAATATATATATTAAAAAAAGTAGTGTAATTGCTAATAATAATAATAATAATAGACTGGGCATCACACTTTTCTCATTAGCATCGTGGGCAGACTGAAAATTCACAAAGGTGAGGGAATAGTAACAGCATCTCCTGCTGAAAAATATTGAGGCAGATGTAGTAATAGCTCTAACAAGGCACCTGAAGGAAAGTCAACAGCACTGTCATTTATAGTTCTGGCTTGCAGTGATGAGCAGCACCTGGCAGTGAGCAAACTCTGTTTCCTTTCTGTCTAATATCAAATATCTACAAACAGTTCATGTTCATAGAAAGTAACATTTGAAAAAATTGCAGAAGGGAAATGAAGAGGTAGTGAGATCCCCATCTCACAGAGTTTTTGGTCTACTGTAACAATTGTCTTTTCTGCAGAAGGCTGCAGGTGAGCCCTGTAAGACTTCTCCGTTACTGATCTATACTAAAGATCCCTGCTAAGACTACTGGATATAAACTGCTATAATTATGCCTTCCTAAAAACTTCATGGATTCTCTTATCTTGGCCACGGGCTTTCTGGATCTCACCAAAGACCCTCAGACTTTCTGGAGGAGGTACAGACCTCCAGCTCTCTGCTGCCACTGCTCCTCTGTCACCCCCAAGAACCTTCCTCTTAACTTAAATTGCTTTGTAACTTTGTAAAGAAGCACAGCACATCTGTGAATTAAAAAAATAGCACAAATTGTGGAAAGGGTACTGTTGTAGTTTAAAGCAGGACAGATTGCTCTTTCACCTCTTCCAAAAGAGGCAAAAGAAAATCGCTCACACATGGGATTGGAAAGTTTAAGTGCGAAGGCTATTTGCAACTACTTAACTACTTACAGCAGTATAGCAGCGTATAAAATACACAGAAATCCGTAGCACATCGGTGCTGGTTTGAACTAATTGGAGTATTTGAATGAGAAATTAGACTGCAGGCTGAGAAAGGAAAACAAAGTTTGATTCCACTTCACTCATAGGTTACAAAAAAAATTATAGAATTAGAACCCAAAACAAAAGATAAGACAGGCTGCTTTGTGCCGTGGCTGCTGCTGCTGCTGCATGTCTCTCTCTCCCTGCCTTCTTAGCTAGATCTGAATAATTTCACTAACTTCTTTCCTGCTGCTAATCCCCCTGGCCGATCTACCTTCACATATCTGCTGCATAAGACAGGTGGTGAGATAAGACTGGGGAGGGGGGAAGGTGGTAGGGTGGTTAAGGACCCCTNATCAGACAGTTTCTGACCACTCTGGCTGCAGCTGCTTCTCTCTGCAGGGTCTCCTTTGTCTTTGTCTCTCTAGCTAATTCCCAGTAATTCTACTAACTTCTCTCCTGCTGCTAACCCCCCTGGCCGATCTACCTACGCTTATCTGCAGCATCAATTGGTGGTGAGATAAGACTGGAGGAGGGGGGAAAGGTGGTAGGGGGTGGTTGGTTACCCCTCTTGGAGATTTGGGTCTCTAGGAGGGGTGTGGTGTTTCTGTATTACCTTTTTATTGTATATATCTGTAAATATCTGTTATACCTTGTAAATATTTGCTTGTGTATTGTGTGCATTGCTGTAAATATAAAGCTTCATTTATTAACTTCCAGTGTTTTTGAGTCCTAGCTGGGGTTTATAAAAGGTGTGGGGGGGAGGAGGGGGCAGGTACCTGCTTAAACCACCACACCCTGTTAGAAACTCTGATCTCTGAGGGGCTGTGGTGTTTCTATATTACCTTTTTCACTGTATATATCTGTAAATATCTGTTATATAGTGTAAATATCTGCTTGTATGCTGTGCAAAGCTGTAAACACAAAGCTTCATTCCTAAAGTTCCAGCTGTCTGAGTCTAGCCTGGGTGGTTTCGAAGTGTGTGGGGGTGCAGGGAACTGCTGAACCACCACAACATCTCTGCCACGCTTCGCTCGGGGCAAAGCTTCACACAAGAATCAAAATCCCAGGCCCGAATGCCCCTCCCCTACCATGGCTCTTTACCTCCATACCAAAGCCATTGTAATGCAGCGCAAAATTTGGGTTGGCAGCTGAAGGCCTAACTGGCAGCACTGCCGAGGCCGAACAGGCCTCTCGTGCCTCCACAGGAGCTAAGAGCCTGGGCAGCCTTCCCAGGAGGGGAGAGAGAAAGGGAAAAGGGAAGATTCTGGTGTTTCGTCCAGCTTTACAGGGAGGCAGGACTTATGAGTGTGAAATACAAAGATTACACTTTCCAGCACACCTTAGCTGGACCTCTATTGCTTCCTGAGGGCCTCAACTTTGTGGTTGTTCAAGGCACAGACTTTAAATCACCACAGGTATGAAGCAAGAACACTACTATGGATTTCAAGGGAGCAGACTTCACTGACTTCAGGGATCTGCTTGACAGATTGTCAGGGGATAAAGCCCTGGAAGGAAGAGTGGCCCAGGAAAGTTGGCTGATACTCAAAGACCATCTCCTCCAAGCCCAGGAGCAAAGCATCCCAAAAAGGAAGAAGGTAGGCAAGAGTGCCATAAGACTAGTACAGATGAACAAGGTACTTCTGGACTTACTTGGGCAAAAAAGGACAGTCTATAAGGAATGGAAGCCGGAACGGGCCACGTGGCAGGACTACAAAGAAGTTGTCCGAGCAGCTAGGAATTGGGTTAGGAAACCAAAAGCACAGATAGAATTAAACTTGTCTGGAGACATGAAAGGGAACAACAAGAATTTCTTAAGGCACATCAGTGACAAAAAGGAGGCCAAGAAAGATGTGGGGCCTTTCCAGAAGGAAAATGAAGACCTGGTCACAGGGGATATGGAGAAGGCTGAGGAACCCAATGACTACTTTGCCTCAGTGTTTATTAGCAAGGGCTCTAGCTTCTCTGCCCAACCTCTTGAAAGCAAAGCTAAGGAGTGAGAAAAGAAGATCTGCCCACTATAAGCGAAGGCTAGGTTCAAGACCATGTAAAGGTGCACAAGTCAATGGGGTCTGATGACGATGATTTGTGTGGCATATAAAGTTGCCAGAACACTGTCCATCACATTTGAAAGGTAATGGCAACCTGGTGAAGTCCCTGTTGACTGGAAAAGGGCAAACATAATCCCAATCTTCAAAGAGGGAAAAAATAAAGACCCCAGAAACTATAGGCCAGTCAGACTCACTCTGTGGCTGGCAAGGTCATGGAGCAGATCCTCCCAAATGCCTTGCTAAGACATGTGGAAAATGAAGAAGAGGTGATTGGAGGTATCCAGCACAGCTTCAGGCATGTCATGCCTGATGAACTTGGTGGCCTTTAATGATGGAGTTTTAGCATCAGTGGATAAGGGAAGAACAACTCATGTCATCTACCTGAACATGTGTAAAGTGTTTGACACTGTCCCACATGACATCTTGGTCACCAAATTAGAGATGTATGGACTTGGGGGAATGGTCCACTCACTGGAAAAGGATTTGTCTGAATGGTTGCACTCAGAAAGTTGTAGTCAATGGCTCAATATCCAAATGGAGACCTACTGGGACCAATGCTGTTTAACATCTTTTACAGTGATATGGACACTCCTCACTCAGCAGGTTTGCAGACAACACCAAGGTGTATGTTCTGGTTGACATGCTGGAGGGACAGGAGGCTATCCAGAGGGACTTGACAATGGGCCCAGGTCAGCCTACTGAAGTTCAACAAGGTTAAGTGCAAGGTCTTATACCTGGATCAGAGCAACCCCAAACACAAATATAGGCTGGGTGAGAAGTGGATTGAGAGCACTCTTGAGAAGAAGAACCTGGGGGTGTGAGTTTACAAAAAAACTCAACATGAGCTGGCAATGTGCACTTGCAGCCCAGAATGCAAATCATATCCTGGGCTTCGTCGAACGTAGAGTAACCAGCAGGATGATTGAACTGATTGTACCCCTCTATTCTCATGAGACCTCACCTGGAGCACTGCTTCCAATCCTGGTTTTCCAATCAAACTCTTGGAGCGGGTCCAGAGGACTGATCAGAGGGCTGGAGTACCTTATTACAGGGACATGCTAAGAGAGCTGGGACTGTTCAGGCTGGAGAAGAGAAAGCTCTGGGGAGACCTCATAACAGCCTTTCAGTACCTGAAAGGGGTCTACAGGAAAGCTGAAGAGGGACTTTTTACGAGGACTTGCAGGGATAGGACAAGGGGGAATGGATTTAAGTTTGAGAAGGGGAGATTTAGACTGGATATTAAAAGGAAATTATTTACAATAATGGTGGTGAGATGCTGGAACAGGTTGCAAAAGGAGTTTGTGGATGAGCCCTTCCTGGAGGTGTTCAAATCCAGGCTGGACGTGGCCTTGAGCAACATGGTCTAGTGGAAAGTGTCCCTGACCATAGTGTGTGTGGGTTGAACCATGTTATATTCAAGGTCCCTTCCAACCCAAACCATTCGGTGATTCTGTGATAAATGGTGGCAATCTAAGTATGCAACTAAAATAACAGGGAAACACTTTATTATTGAATGCTTTACTTTGCATACTAACAGACAAAAGCAGGCATTTCTCTCTCTCTCTTTATATATATATATGTGTGTGTGTGTGTAAATAAAAAACTATTTGGCAGGCTTTTTCAGCCTCAGAAATTAAACAGCTAAGGCAAGCATTTCTGCTAGGATGAGCAAGGTTTGCAGCTATAGATCCGTGAAGCGACGCATGCATGTGCTTTGCAATTTGCTATAAGCAGAATCAGTCAGGTAATCTTCGATCAAAGACTGAAACTGTCTAAGACAATCAGTCTGAATTTGCTTGAGAAGAGTAAAGGTGTTGTTTTTCTGATAGACTGGGCAATGGTTTCTGACAAGGGGTGGTTAGCATCTTTAGAGCTGGATGGGGAAAAGTAAAACATCTCTTTGTGTTCAGTTTTGAGATCCCCAGCTCAGCGGGGACAGGGATCTACTCAAAAGAGTGCAATGGAGGGCTACAAAAGTCATTAAGGGTCTGGAGCACTGTCCTGTGTGGAGAGACTGAGGGACCTAGGGCTTTTTGGTCTGGTGAAGAGAAGACTTAGAGGGGATGTAATCAATATTTATAAATATATGAGGGCTAGGTGTCAAGAAAGAGGGGAGAAACTCTTCTCACCTGCACCCTGTGATAGGACAAGGGGCAATGGGTATAAACTGCAGCACAGGAAGTTCCACCTCAGAATGAGGAGGAACTTCTTTACTGTAAGTGTCTCGGAGCACTGGAACAGGCTCCCCAGAGATGCTGTGAACTCTCCTTCTCTGGAGACTTTCCAGACCCATGTGGATGCATTCCTGTGTGACCTGCACTAGATTATGGTCCTGCAGACTGGACGCAATTATCTCTGGAGGTCCTTTCCAACTGCTGGTATCCTGTGATCCTGTGGCCTAAAAATGCCTTCATGATTCAGCCTTTTAGGAGGCGAGGCAGTGACACTTCCAGGTGGACCATCAGAACTCCATATGTCACATAGTTTTGGCTGCGAACAAGAGAGGGAAGATGATGTTAGACATGCCAGTGGGAAAATGTACATGTCTTCTGTTACAGTTTAAGACTAGTGTCTTAATTGTAAATTGTAAATAAAAGTTTTCAAGAGAATTCAAGAGTACATCCCAAAAGGGGCTGAACAGAACGTAAGAGATGTATTTATCTCATTTCACTGCTTTACGATTTTCCTATATAATCTGTAGTTCAAAATGTTCTTTCTCTCTTTCTTGCTTGCTTGCTTGCTTTCCTCACTGTCTCTCCCTCTGGCCTCACTTTCTCTATGCTGATCATTGTTTAGGCTATGGTAAGAACAGTGGCTGGGAGCAGGGAAGAGATAATATTGTGTTAGCTGGTAACAGTCCCTAGGCTTTGTCCAGAGGTGGGGTCCCTGGACTTTGTCCAGGGGCCATAGCTGGACTATTGTCTAGTCGTATTTGTATATGTTTATCACCTTTTGTATTTAGCCTATTTTTGTAAATAATTAATTTGTTTTACTTAAAAATTCTGAGTAATGTGGTAATTTACCTTTGGGGTAACTCTAAGTGGTGTAAACCTACCAGAGCAATATACAGGTTTCATGGGGTTATTTTTAGTTGATGGGGTCGCTCTTATTATGTGTGTTGGCTTGTTCGTACTCAGCTCCCCAGCTGAGTTAGGATATTCAAGGAATTCAGTAAGGAAAGTTTTAGCATTATTAAAGATTTCCTCTGATATATGATTCGTGGCCCTGAGGTTACCACCAGGTATTATTGCCCTCAATGGGCCTCACCCTGTGACTCATCTTGGCTTAGCCACACTCCATCCACAGGAGTGTCTATGCTCAGTCCTCTGTCTGTGTTGCTGCTGGTTGGGGCTGAGGTCCCAGCTTGTTGCATCTCAAAAGTGTCAATTTCTGTTGGTGGCCCTTGTTATTTGCCCTGACGCTGTCTGCAACACTTATCCCTGAGGCCCCCACAGCACCCTGCTCACCAGCCCCAAGGGAGCAGCTGGTCAGTGGTGCTCTTGGAATTTTTTATATTTCTTGTATAAAATAGCCATACTTGCCAGCACCAGCTAGTAGGTGTCTAAAAGAAATTTTCAAGATCAAGGATGTGTGTGCTGCGGTGTACTCCTTGCTGTCTCACCTGCTCTGCAATCCTGGGTATGCTATGGGGAAAGACTGACGTCCAGGTCATGAAATTCACTTATACTTTAAGGAACCTACATTTAGGACTTCACTCTTAAAGATTCTAGAAATGAATTATGTTGGCCAACATTCCTCTCCAGTGACTTGGGCACTGAAACACCAGCTCCTGCTGTGGCAACAACATTTAGAAACCTCTTTTGTGAACTGGATTCAGCTGCTTGCAGAAAGGCAGTTTTGGAGATGTCCAAGGTTGCAAGACGTTTGTATGAGGTTCAACAAGGTTAAGTGCAAGGTCCTTCATGAGAGTCAGGGCAATCCTCAATTTTTATATAGACTAGAGGATGAATGGATTGAAAGCAGTCCTGCAGAGAATGTGAAAATACTGATAGACATAAAATTTACATAAGCCTGTGATGGCCTGAGCTGCATAAAATTAAATTTAGCTAACAAGTCAAGGGAGGTGATTGAACCCCTTTATTCTGCTCTCATGAGACCCCCACTTAGAGTACTGTGTCCAACTCTGAAATGCCCAGTGCAAGAAAGATGTGGACTTGCTTGAGTGGGGCCAGAGGAGGGTCTAGAAAGTGCTCAGAGGGCTGGAGGACCTATCTTACTGCTCACAGCAGGAGGAGTGGACTAGATGACCTCTGAAGGTCTTTCCAAACCCAAATCATTCTGTGCTTCACAGTGATTGTACAGGGCTTACAAGCACAATACGTGGGTTGACTCACTTGTTGCAAAGCAAGGCAGGGTGCAATATGACATCTCAAATACAAAAGAATACCTTAGTCAAAATATACTCCCTAATCATCACTGGCATTGGGGCGTAAAGACTGATTCAGTTTGCTTTTCAACCATTGAATACATCTCTTGAATCCTCTGGCAAAATTAACAAAATCTGCATTGAGTCCACCTGAAGTTCCATTGAGTTCGGATACATCCATCCGAATTCCTGTAAGGACACAACCACATTTAAACTATGAGTTAAATCTCACTCTTGATCCCTTTAATAGTATAACAGTGCCAAACTATTTACTATTCCTTAACCTAGCTGGAAATTTAAAAAAAGCAAACAAGCTATTATTATATCCAAACCACCTCAAAACAATAAACCTTTCAGTGTGAGAAGTTTTGTTGTTTTTTTTTTTAATTGAAAGGTGATATCATCATTGATTTCTGATTCCTTCATGCACACGCAGAGCTGGATCCTTCAGAAAAATGCCAAACATTTTCAAAATTTTAATGGCTTTGTGGGAACTGAAACCACTGCTTTGTACATATGTCCCCTGCTATTTGTAAAATAAAGTCCTAACCAGCTGTCAATTATAGTGTAGGCATCTTTCAGAGAATTAATGCTAACAAGGAATGCAATTGCTCTTTCAAGATCCTGACAACAATGTCTGTCCATCAAGGTAACACAAGACAACTGTTGTAAGAGCAACCTTAGAACTGTCGGTACCATGGCTTGTCTGCCCAAGCTCTCTTTCTGTGATAAGCTCTTTTTATTTCCTTGCTTAGACATCAGCAGAGAGTTATCATCAGTAAGTGTGTGTAATTCCATTAGCAGCAAGAGAGACTAGAATGTGCAGCAGGAAAAGCTATATCCTAAGACATTCACCTCTTATTTCTGCAGGAAAATTGCACCATGTTTATTCAGGAAACTTCTTCGTAGTCTCTTTCTGTGAATTCCATATAAACCTTTAACTAACTTTTATCAGGGATATTTTTATGATAACTTTCTCTGCTTACCAGTTGTGGAATATCATCAGGTCTTTATCAAAGGTGGGATAAAAAGAAGAAAAAGATGTGATTATGAGAGAAAAGATATTTTGTCTTCTTGACAGAATCAAGATTTGATAGAAAACCCCTAGATCCCACTTAACATGGGTGTGCTTAAAAGTGCTTTATGCGCCAAACTGTAAGAACTTGTAAAAGTGTAAAGAGATGAAATCTCTATCAATAAAGGAAAAATGTATTTTATCTCTATGTGTTTGCACCAAGATTCTGAAACTTGTAAGCCAGTCTAAAGCTGGGCCTGTAACCAAATGTAGGCACCAATGTTTGGATCTGCTTTTCAAAGGCAAATTCTATATGCACGTTTGAGGTCTAGTCTGTGGCTTTAAAGCCACTGTACCATCTTGTGCATTTGGAGAGAGTAACAGTAAGTGGGATCTTTTTAAAATTGACCACAACCTCTCTTTTTGTGTCCACAACCCATGAATGAAATTTCTCAGGAAATACTGCTGGAATACTCTATTCTACTGAGAGACATTAGAGAAAATGAGAAACAGAAATGGAGCTGCAGTTAAGCAGGACTGACAATTTGTCACTACTGCAGAACTAGGAGAGCAGAGGGAACAACACTGAGGCTGAAACACCAGAGAATGTCTTCAGAGTGAAATTAGCAGCAGTGTATTTGATGGAAGCAAATTTTCTTCCTTTATCCAATGTTATTGTGTAAGAAATTGGAAAGTGCAATGACCTAATTATTTCTTCATTGTACCATCACGCCTTCAAGTGACTGTCATTTCATGCAGATTGAAGATTACAGTTGCTAACTATGTTGCTGTAGAAATTGCACATGCTCTCCCTTTGTTTGGAAGTGCTGCATGCAAGGAAAATAGTAACTGTGCTAAGATCTGTGGCTCAGAAGTTTGTCTCACTGTTTTTTCTGTTATACTGAAGCAATAAGATCCAAGAGAAAAGAAGAAAAAACAAAAGGAAGATCTAGGACTATTTTCTAGTCCTATCTCTGTGACTCAACCATTTGGAAGACCTTGTTCAAGTCATTTGTCCTCTTAATGCATCTCCAAAATGACATAATTCTATATTTCTCAATAAAGCCTCTTTAAAGGTTTACAATGTTTTAATTGACAAGAATGTCCTAGATGCGGTCCAGAGATTCATTGACTGTGAATATGATAAAAAAACCCCACACTGTTTATACTCCAAGGTCAAACACAAATCTTAGATCATCATGGTTTTTTTTCCCCCCATGTGCTAGGAACCTTATGGTCTATTAGATTCCCTAAAGCACCAGCTGAGTTGTGAAATAAAATGTTAAATAAAATGTTATAGCTTATTATCCTGTCATTTTATTAAACTATCCATGCGTTGTTTAAAGACTGCTGGGGATGATAGAACTTTCATTAAGTTCCACACTTATTGGTTACATAGATCTGAACTCCTCTGTACTTTCGCTACAAGGGAATTTATGCATGTCTTTAGTTAATGCTAGGTTTTGGTGATATTCATTATAATTTAACATGCCGCATGGCTTATTTTAGATGTCCAGTTTGAAAGGAGATGAAAAAATTGTACCTGGAAGGTGATTAAGAAGTGTAGGCTAGATTCTGTCCCTAGATCTCTCTGAATCCCTCTGAGACAGAATCTGGCCCTAATTTACAAGACTTGTGGAAAGCTGCAAATAAAGCTCATTTGCACAATGCTGAAAGGACAGCCTTGTACAGAGTTGTGTGAGTGGAAAATTCCAAACTTAGAAATAAGGACTTCTCCGAAAGCTCAGTGCAGAATACAAATAAATTAGAGCATTGGTTGTGAAAGAATAATAATGATAAAGTCTATATCATTCATTGGTTTGCTAATTGATATAAAAAGTCAATGCACAAGCAATTTTGCTCTCTTGGCTCTTGAGCACTGGCTCTGTGACTGCTCCTCTGCCTCTGATTCCTCCACTCTAACCTTTTATTGCTAACATGTGAGCCTTGCGGGTTTTCTATCTGAGGGGGGAGGTGTCATTGACCCCTGCTGTGTTTTCTTTATCCAGGGGGAGGAAGATTGGATTTCTGTATTATTTCTAACTTGCATATAATTGTAAATACATGTAAATATATTTTGTATATATGCGTGTAAATCTATTTTGCTGTAGAATATAGCTTATCTTACTTCCAAGCCTTCTGAGTCAGTATGATAAATTTTANCAAGTAGATTCAAGCTAATTACTTAGTGGCACAGAGATACCTGAAATATTACTTTGCTTGTTCTGAGCTGTCAGTTAACTGTCAAAATGCCCCCACATTCCATGAGTTTAGTGGCTTATTACTTCAGCCAAAGGTACCATGTAAACTTTTAATATCAATTTATGAAACACGTTGCTTTTACTACTTGAACTCTTGGTGAGGCCACTATTTGTCTTGATTTATTTTGCCCATTTACACTGTTTTAAAGTTTAGGTTCTTAAATACCTGAGGCTGGACAGCTAGTGAAAAAACTCCATAGGCATGCATCTCAGAAGGGTTAGAAATAGCTTCACTGAGACAATATACCACCTTGTTTAGAGAAGCAGGTCTCCCACTGACATGAAAACACTTAGGATTCTACCTTAAGTGAAGAGTATTTGAGCTTTTAGGGACTTTCACTATGTTTTCAACACACGTCTGAACTGGGTTTTCTATGCTGAAAGATGTCTGACTGTAAAATCAGTGTAGACCCACATCATATTTTACTTGAATCTTCATATGAAATCGTTTATGTTGCATCCCAGTATGCCATAAATTGAAAGCATTTCATTTTGTAGTCTGTTTTATGTTTCTCTTGCTCACTTCAGTCCAAATATTAAGCCTTGGATCTGTATGTAGACTAAACTGGAAAGTTTCAGAACCAAGAGGCTGGCACTTATTTCACAAATCTGATCAAAGTCAGATTTGAAAGTATTGGCCTGAGATACCATGTACTTTGGGAGATTTCTCATTTAATATCTCTTTGAAACTTGTTCATGCTTTATTGCAAACAGTGCTATTGACCTGTGTTAGGGAAAGATCCTTCTTCAGCAATTTTTTGTTGTATATATTCCTCCTCTTGCTTTATTTTGTGGATATATATTTTTTTAATATCAGAGAATGTTAGCAGTTGGAAGTGGCTTTGAAATGTCATCTAGTACAATCCCTCTGCCAGAGCAGAATCACCTAGAATAAATCACACAGAAATGCATCCAGGTGAGTTTTGAATATCTCCAGAGAAGGAGACTCCATAACCCCACCCAGGCAAAAACCACAGTTAAAAACTTTTTCCACATGTTTCTGTGGAACTTCCTATGCTCCAGCTTACACCCATTGCCCCTTGTCCTATCATTGGGCATCACTGAGAAGAGCCTGGCTCCATCCTCCTGGCACTCACCCTTTACATATTTATAAACATTGATGAAGTCACACCTCAGGCTCCTCCCCTTCAAACTAAAGAGCTCCAGCTCCCTCAGTCTCTCCTTGTAAGGAACATAAGTTCCACTTCCTCAATGATTTTTGTGGCTCTGTGCCTGGACCCTTTCAAGCAGCTCCCTGTCCTTCTTGAACTGAAGGGCCCAGAACTGGACACAGAACTACAGGTGTGGCCTCACCAGGGCAGAGTAGACGGAGAGAAGAACCTATCTTGACCTGCAAACCACAGTCTTTCTAGCACACCCCAGAATGGCATTGGCCTTCTTGGCCATCAGAGCACATTGCTGGCTCATTGTCAACCTTCCATCCACTAGGACCCCCAGGTCCTTTTCTCCTTCACTTCTCCAGCGAAGACTTCCTGACATATACTGATACATGAGGTTGTTCTTTCCCAGGTGCCAGACTCTACAGTTGCCCTTCTTACAGTGAGGGTGGTGAGATGCTGGAATGTGTTGCCCAGAACCTCCCTGGAGGTGTTAAAGGCCAGGCTGGATGAGGCCTTGTTCTAGTGGGAGGTGTCCCTACCTATGGCGGGGGGTTGGAACTGGATGATCTTTGAGGTCCCTTCCAACTTAAACCATTCTATGATTCTTAAATTTCATTAACTTTCTCCCTGCCCAAATCTACAGCCTAAGTCTTGCTGAATGGCAACAAAACCTTTAAGTGTGTCAGACACTCCACTCAGCGTTGTGTCATCACAACTGGTCAGTAACTAGAATCATTCCTGTGACCATTTTTCTTATATAAAATACCATAACTCTCTCAAGACTCACCATTATTTGCAATGAGACCAAATGAATTATTAGTGGAAATTGCTCATTTGATGACTGATATCTCAGTCTTCAGAAAGGGTGGGAGAGAACCAGTAATCATTAAAGCTGTAAAAGGCATTTCACAAATCTCTGTATTCAGTCTTACAGGGAAGTGTTTACTCTTTTCTCTTCTGCTTTTCTTTTATCTGCAAGGAGAAGATTGAAAGCAGTTTCCTTATTTTATTCTCTGTCTTTTTTTTTCAGGGCTTTACTACTTAATCTGGTGCCAGTATTTATGTAACTACCAATTGAATTTGTCTATAAAGATAAACATCTTTTGCAGAAAAATCAAATCAAGCACGAATGGAGCTTTTCTCACTCACTTTCCTCTCTCCCCCATCCAGGTTCTGAGTGAGGCTCTCAGCAGGGCATTGCAGCATGACAAAATTTCAGTGGCTTTGATCTACATGATGGCCATGTAAGATCATGTGGGAGACAGTCTAGTTAAGAGATTTAGATGTTTTAGCTAAGGCTCATGTAGTTCTCTCAACATTTGAACATTTGTGCTTCTAATCTGACTGCTTTGTCTTCCAATTTTGTTTGTTAATTTCCTTGATTTCCTTTATTTATTTAATTTCTTAGTATAAAGTGGTCATATTTATCAGATGTTGTTTGTGATATTGTAGTTTAGTCTGTGAATGGTAGAACACCCTAGGTAAGAAGAATCCTCACAAGATAGGTCCTGTAAGAAAGATGGGAACAGTGTTTTTAGTGCTGCTTGTTGCAACAGAATGGGAGTAATGATTTGAAACTAAAGGATACATTTAGCCTTGACAAAGTTTTTACAATAAGGGTGCTGGAACAGTGGACCAGGTTGCCCAGAGGGGTAGTAAGGTGCCCCATCCCTGGAAACATTTAAGTCCAGGTTGGATAAGGCTCTGAGCTATGTGATCTAATTAAATACATCTTTGCTCACTGAAGGGGAGTTGGACTAGATGACCCTACAACCCTACCAAAGGTCCCTACCAACCCAGACTATTCTATGATTCTATGATTATTTTTTTACTCCACAAATGTACTAGTATTTAATATTTTTCTTCTAGATTTCATTATTCTCTAGATTTAATTTCTTTAGCCTGTTGAGACTGAGAAACAATTCAAGTTGGTGGAACTAAGAATGGGACATGAGTGAGGTAAAAATCCATCTGAACGTCTTGAGCAAGGTGCTTCAGAACTTTTTATGTGCATATATTATGTCATTTTTGTCAGATTTCTTATGAAGGGCCTAAATCTGATCTCCTTCCATGACAGAAGGCTAGCTAAAGCTTAAGGAACTGCAACACATTATTTCTGTAGTCAACATACACAAGTCTAGTGCTACAAAATGCCTTCCGTAACTATAACTAATGGCAGCTGAAGGAATTTTTTTATATAACAGGGGTATAATCAGGAAGAAAAGACATTCTATAGTGAATGGGCGGATTTTACTAGTAAGAACTTTAGGTAATCCATGAGTATAAGGTTATACAGATGACTGGCAATTCCCAGTTGATCTAAAGAGCTGGATATGACTGCATACCCTCCTCAAAAGCTGTTGCTGAGCAAAGCACTGCAAATTCCCATCATGAAAGAGTAGGGAAAAACACTCAATGTGTACAATAGGTAAAGAAATATTCCTTGAAACATTCATTTGTTCCACGCACATGGAAAGGATAACTTCCCTAGTGAAAGATACTAAGAGCACTGCCTGCCTCTAATACTATCTTCATTCTGATTGTCTGGATGCAATTTCTTCAACTAATATTACACATCCATGGGTTAAATGCATAAATATAAACTTTCTTCACAGCTACTAGAGGGAAAGAGCCACTGAAGAAGGCAACTCATCCCCTCATTGTACAGTGGTTTCAGTGGGCCGTGTCATGATCTGTCTTAAATCTGTATGACATGTCATGCTGTAGAAGAAACTGACCTCAAGTTGCTTCCTGTTCCCAGATAAGTTTTTGTGCTGCCTTCCTTGTGTTGGGTCTAGAAATCTGACAACAGTTCATTGAGGTGGACCTCTCTTCTTTTATTTTGCTCCTACAAAAGAAAACACCTAGCCTTCACCAAGCTGATTTGACTCAATTCATGTTCAGCAGCACCACCACTTAGAGACTTGGCTGGGGCTGAATGTGACTTAGGCAGGATTACAACAGCACAACAGATGTGGGCTCATGAAATGCAACTGCAAAACTTCAACTTCTCCTAGCCAGGATTAATATTAATTTGGATTTTCCTATTTATTTCCTGTAATTATAGGAAATGCTTAGAGAGTTGGAGCTGGGTGAGATAAATCTGTCCCTTCAACTGGGAAAGTAAGAGTTACTTGCTATGGGAATACTGCAATACTTCGCTTAGGTTTTGTACAGAAAAGTGTCTAAAGTACAGTCATATTTGCTGCTAGAAACAGTTGACAATGCTGCTATGCATTTGCTGGGAATTTATCCAATATTTGTTTCTAAACATAAATAGGGAAAATACTTTTTTGGAAGTTGTTATATGTCCTGGCTTGCCCATGTTCTGCTCTCCCTCTCTCCATTGTGGTGAGAAGCAACTGTGGGAAAGAGGACAAAGAACCTGGAGCCACTAAATCTAAGGACCCTGGCTTGCCCAGACTTGTTTTACTCCTGTGGTAAGCATAGTACATACACTTGGCCTGTGCCTTCCTCATGCAAGGCCAAATTTGGGTAAAACAAGACTATGGCTTCACCTAGTATGGTCAAGCTTGGCTAACTGCCATTCTGACTGGCTATTCTGTGTCCAAAGGCCCATTAGTCTTGGGCTGCATTCATTAAAGAGAAGGTAACACTATGTGCTCTGTCATTGCATTCATGTTTGCTTGCTGCTGCTGCCTGCTGCCATTGCTCTCTTCTTCTGTCAGTGTTATGCGTCACTGCCTTATAAGATCAGAGATAATCTGCCTCCTTTCCCCAGCATCCTGTGAATCCTGGGAAGAATCAGAAGCGTCAGTGGCTGACAAGGCATCAACAGAACTCCCTGAAAGTGTTTGGTGCTGTCTGAAGCTGTAGCTAGCCCTGTGAGTTGTGAGTAAATTTTTGTGAGCTAATTTTGTGAGTAAATATTCAAAGCTTCTCTCTAAAAAATTCTGTATCTAGATTCTATTGTGCCTTTCTGCCTTAGTAGCAGAAAGGAGCCTCTCAAGTCCCCTGGTGGGCAAGAGATATAATTGAAACTAAGAACCTCTTTCCAGTTTTAATGTTTGCGTTTGCTAGTTATTTCTTAAGGTGTTCTAGTTTTGCCTTTTCCACATGTATAAGTATCCAAACCGTGTGTTTTGAACATTGTAAATAAGTTTTCTGTTGAAATTTAATGTTAATAAACAGTTTTCATAGTTGTTAACAATCTTCGCCTGGATGTCGAAGTTAATGCTGATTACTAATTTTGCATAATTCACAACAGAAGTACATAGTAACAAATATTTGTTCTTTTACATGAGCTTTCTCTCTCTCTCATAGTCTTCATTGTTCTCATTCTTCACTTTCAGAGCCTCTGGCACATACTTTGTAAGATTTTTGAATAACAGGTACTCAGGTAAGTCTTTCTGGTAACCTGAGAGTCCAGCAGCTGAAACACACTTAACCTTTTCCTGAGGAAGCAAAACCCAAACAACTTCTTTTATAAAGAGAATTTAAAAAGCTAGTGGTAGGATCTAGTCTACCTAGCTCAGTGATCAAGCTGTGTGTCAAGGAGTGGGACAGTGCATCTTAGGTGAATGCCTCAGGTCACCACATAATCAATGACAACTTATTTAGGTGGATCATGTTATCCTCTTTAATAATTTGAAGCTATTTTTTCAATCTCCACTAATACAGGGTAGGTAGGCATTAGATTTAAAGGGGCTAGTAAGGAATTCATCATGTCAAATTAATACCTAAGCTTGCTATCCTAAAAACTTCTACCTATCGAGAGAAATACATTGAGAGTGGAAATCTCAGCTTCATTTGGAGATCTAAAATGTTTCAAATTAGCAGCACCTTAAATGTCTTTATTTTTCTCCATGAATAGCACAATCTCAGCTGGTTAGTTCAGGTGTAGACATACATATTGTAAAGCTATAATTTCCAAGGCTAAGCTTACTCTTGCCTTAGTTACTTAAGATGTGTATCCATGACAGATGCCCTATGTAGGGGACTAGTTGTCCCTTACCCATCAGGAACTTTTGACAGATCACATCTTTGTGGCTTCCCTGAGGACTGCAAACAGATGAACTTCACAGGTCCACATATTGCATTGGGTTAGAAGGTACCCTCAAGGGTTATCTTGTCCAAACTCCCTGCAGGGAGAAGGGACACCTCTGACTAGGTAAGGCTCCCCATGACCACATCAAGTCTGATCTTGAATATCTCCAGGGATGGGACCTCAGACACATCCCTGGGAAAACTGTTTCAATATTTTACCTCTCATTGTAAGGAACTTCCTCCTTATGTTCAACCTCAATCAACACTGCCTCAGTTTAAAACCATTGCCACTTGTCCTATCATGCCCTTCTATGATGCCCTTCTAAACAGTCCCTTCCCAGCCTTCCTGCAGGTCCCCTTCAGATATTGAAAGGTAGTTGTAAGGTCTCCTGGGAGCCTTCTCTTCTCCAGGCTGAACAATCCAAATTTTTTCAGTCTGTCTTCGTAGGAGAGGTGTTCCAGCCCTCTGAACATTTTTGTGACCTTCTTCTGGACCTCCTCCAGGAGGTCCATGTCTCTCTTGTGTTGGGGGTCCCATAGCCAGACACAGTACTTCAAGTGAAGTTTCACCAGAGCAGATTAGAGGGGCAGAATCACCTCTCTCAATCTGCTTCTTTTGATGCATCCCAGGATGTAATTTGTTTTCTCAGATGCAAGTGTGCATTATCTCTAGAGACATTCAAAACCCTTCTGGAAGCACTCTTGTGATGGTCTCTTCTCCCAGGCAACCAGCAACAGAATGAGGGTACACATCCTCAAGTTGTGCCAGGGGAGGTATAGGCTGAATATTAGGAGGAAGTTCTTCGCAGAGAGTGTGATTTGCCATTGGAATAGGCTGCCCAGGGAGGTGGTGGAGTCACCAAACTTGCGGACATTCAAAAAAGACTGCATGAGGCAGTTTGTGCCATGGTCTAGTTGATTGGATAGGGCTGGGTGATAGGTTGGACTGGATGATCTTGGATGTCTCTTCCAACCTAGTTGATTCTATGATTCTCTGGAAGCGGGGCTGGACTAGATGATCTTTCAAGGTCCCTTCCAACCCCTAACATTCTGTGATTCTGTGATTTTGTGATTGTTGGCTCATGTCCAACTTCTTATCCTGTTGCCTCACTCGGGAGGCGTGACGACTTGGTTCAAGGGCAGCACAAGCAGACAAACCCAGGCTGCTCGGACCATCAGCTACAGACATCAATGTGATGAATAACAAATGGTGTTTATTGAAACGTGGCAAGGTTTTTTATAGTCTACGAAACGTCACTTCTGTCTGCTTACGTCCTAACTCAAGGCTATTGGC
>VWZI01008452.1:0-115324 GCA_013396835.1 Psilopogon haemacephalus | reverse complement strand
TCTAAAAGGTGGGGGGGCAGGTCACTGCAAACCCACTACAGCTACTCATCCTATATACCTGAAAGTCTCTAATACACTGTGAATACTTTTTTTTGCTTACCCTTCTGGTATGCCCTGGGAGATTCTGAAATTAGTCCCTATTACTTGTTTTTTATAACCCACTGAGGGTGTGTTCTTGTCCATCTAAATTTATGTATTTGGTGATTTCATCCATTCTGTGCAATGATTTACCCTTGGCATATTAAGTCTTGGTTCCTAATGAAATAAAGTTTGTGTGTTTGCTGTAGAAGCCTCTCTTTAATCCCTCCCTAGTAATTTTTAAAGGAATTGCCAATTTCAATCTAATTGGACACAACATTAATCACAGAACCACAGAATAGTCCCAACATCATACAACATTTATGAGAAGCAGGAGCTGGATAGAAGAGACATTGGAACTGCTCTTTGTACAGAGAAAAAGAATATTAATCTTCTGTTCTGTTCTTTTGATGGCATCCCCTGGCCCATTGGCTGGCCACCAACTCTGCACTAACCTAAACACATGCTTCTCTTGCTCTGTCAAAAAGCCAAAAAGGACATAAACAATATTAAGTGATGGGAGTGAAGGATATTGTGAAGCAAGACTATTATAAGGGAGAGCATACGGTATTGTAGAAAGTTTGTTGCAGCATGTGATGATCTCAGACAATTTACAGATGTATTATAAAGTTCTCTGAATACTTTGAATATTCCTAAACTAGAATGATGTTACACTATTATTTATATAATTAGCATACATTACCTTTTCCCACTTGCTTCGAATCTCTTCCACAGTAACAGTGCTGTAAGGATTACTTGCGCTTACTCTCATGCTGTAACTCTGAATGACTTTTTCAACTTCGTTCTGGATTGAGAGTATAGCCTGTCTTTCACCATCTGCCTCTGGCAGAGTAGCTTTAAACTGATCATGTGCAGAGATTAAACTCTAAAATCAGAAACAGAGAAAGACAGCATGAACACTTATGTATGGCTCAACACCTGGAAGATCTGTTGTAAATGAGCCAAGCTCTGCTCTTAGCCCCTCCAACACCCTGTTAACATGTTATCTGTAGATACAGGAAATAGCAAATGTAGATACATTAATGAAACACAGATCCAAAGGTTGCAAGGGATCCTGAAAGGTCACCTTGGCCAACAACACTGCAGTGAGCAGGAACACCTCCAACTAGATCAGGGTGCCCAGGGACATATAAAGTCTGACCTTAAATGTCTCCAGGGAGCTGGCCTTGACCACACTCTGGGCAACCTGCTGCAGTATTTTACCACTGTCATTGCAAAGAACTTCCTTCTTACATCCAACCTAAACCTACCCTGCTCCAATTTAAAAACATTGTCCCATATCCTATAGCTTCAAGCCCTTCTAAGCAGTCCTTCCCATAGGTCCCCTTCAGATACTGAAATGTAGCCTTATCTTCTTCAGGCTGAACAGCCCTAATTCTTTTAGCCTGTCTTCTCCCTATTGACTTTACCAGGATCACTGCTTCTTCCATGATCCCTAGAATATGCTTTCATATAAGTGAAAAAAAAAAAAACTATAATAGAGCATACATTGTTTATCACCAAGGAAATGTCAAAGCGACTTTTTTTTTACTTCCTTTCTTATTTACCCTGTGAGTGCAAGCCAAAAAAACAGGCAACATTTACCTGAATTTCTTCTATGCTATGAACTATAAACATATCCTGTAGGTCTTCCATAGCACCTTCCATCCAGTTGTTGAAAGGAGCAGCTCTTTTGGCAAACTCCAGGTGAAGCTGATCAATTGTTTCAAGCAGTTTCTCAGTCCTCTGTAAAGGTTAGGAAAGATACGTTCCTTTGTTACTAGGGCAAGGTCTAACTCCCCACACATACCACCCACACACAAAGTCATGCCTCATCTTTTCAAAAGCAGTTGACTGATTTCACCACCTGCTTTAAGAATTGCCACTCAATATAGACTCACTGACTGTAGTGAAGATACTTTCATATCCAACATGTTAAAAGGTGTATACATTTTTGAAGGATAACAGGTAAAACTACTTTTTCACTACTGATACTTTAAGTATTTCTGGGTGTGTGATCTATCTACAAATCAATTAAAATCTGCTAATCTTGCTTTAGTAATTTTTTGTAAGTATAAAAAGGAATATTTGTTCATACAGTTTTCACCTTGGCATACATGTATGTCACTTACTCTCTTCTTAAGAAACAAGATTTTGGAAAGTATCTCAGTGCTTTGGAATATTTACTACCAAAAAAGCTAATCCAGTGCTGGCCATTACCCTGATTAATCTAAAACAAGTACAAAAATGTAACTTTCTAATGTTTTTTGTTATCTTGCTAGACATCAAATTCCTAAGGAATAACACTATAAATCACATACTGTTTGTTACTGCTTTAGAACTGTTCTTGGCAGCTAAGTGCAATCAAGTCTACTCTGAACAGTTCAATCTGTTTTCAAATGAAACTATGCCAAAATAAAATGGGGATCTGAGGAAACGGTTTATTGCTCTTTAGATTCCAAAGTGACTAGTCAGCTCAGTGGCACCAATTCCAGATCCAAAAGAAATGGTACATTCTCCTCTTCTTGCCTCACCTAAGTTACTGATTACTGTTAAAAGGTTTACCTCCAGTGCCTCTCTCCTTTTCTGAGTAAGTGTTCCCAGGCTGTCCCATTGGTCACATATCTTTTGGCATCTATCATTGACACTTGCAGCATCATGGTAGTCCAGTTCACTAAGAGAGAGTGAAGACAAAACTGTGTGACTTTCTGAAAGACATGAGCATCGTCTACAGTCTTCCACTGGCCTTCAGCAATTCCTCCCCTCTCTTTTGCAGTATTTCTCCTCCAGGTAAGCAAGACTTGCTTATAGGCATTTGTGATCTAGACATTCAGCATTCCAAAAAGCACAGAACAGGAACCTCCATAGGATCAACCTCCTCTGTTGTGAGAAAAAATAAAAAATCCATCTATGGCACCCAGGTATCAAAGACAATTAAAGTGTCTGACCATCTTTGGTGAGACACTGGAACAGGTTGCCGAGGGAGGTTGTAGATATTCCCTCCCTGGACGTGTTCAAGGCCAAGTCGGATGAGGCCTTGAGTGCCCTGTTCTAGTGGGAGGTTTCCCTGCCTATGGCAGAAGATTTGAACTGGATATCATTGAGTTCCCTTTCAACCTAAAACATTCTATGATTCTATGATCTTTGTCTCATCTATTCCTGTTATATAATCCATTTGATCTCCTGAAAACTGGAATGCTTCAGCCTGGGGCTTTGTCAAGTTTTTGAAGATCGGTACAGTTTTAAATTAATTGGCCTGAAATATACATTTTATTTAAAATAATCCAATTATCAGTTCCAGCCTCATATGTTCTGAAATTATTTAACTGAGAAGCAGACACCAAGTTGCATTTAAAGCATAATCTCTCTTTCACAGGCCTGGTAATACCAATAGAGGCTGCTCATACCTGAGAACAGAGAACAATTTTAATCTTCCTCTTCAGGATCTCATCAGAGAGCTATACTCTAGAACTGTCTGGTTCAGAGAACAGGGATATCCAGACCCATGTATGCCACCAGCATGAATAAGTGCATGTAGCAGTAGTACTTGTTTAATATGGTAATAAACAGTTGTACTTGTTTAATAGCCTTGTATTATGTTGATATAAAGCCACTTAACGTTCTGCCTAAGACTGGAATAACTTTTAAAGGCTCTGTCCTGAGATTCTGCATTGATTCTGTTTCAAATTGCACTTGTTATCTCAGTGGTACATAATCCCCTTGGTTCTGCTGCAACCATCATGACCACAATAAAATACATGTGTTTGGCACTCTGGAAACTCACTCTTATAGGTGTATCATCATCCACTGAATTTAGCACTTGTCTCCTCCTAGAGGACACTTTGCCTAATACTAAACATTGCAGAGACTGTGATTATGACAGCATGGCTATATGAACCTAAGATTCACTTTAAGGCTTGAATAAGACATTATATGCAGGTAGAATTTGTTACCTTCTTTTAAACACTCTTCCCTCGCAATTGGCAAGAGTACCTTACAGATCATTCTGTCAGTAAGTTAGAGAATCACAGAATCAAAGAATGGCTTAGGTTGGAAAAGACCCTAGATATCATGTACCCCAATCTCCCTGCCACGGGCAGGGGCACATCTCAACTAGACTTGGTTGCTCAAGGCCTTATCCAACCTGGCCTTGAATATGTCCACGAAGGGAACATCCACAACCTCATACTGAAGAACTTCTTCCTAAGATCTGGGGTAAACCTACCCTCCCTCAGTTTTAAACCATTGCCCCCTGTTCTATTGCTGGATACCCTAATGATACCCTACAGCCTTCCGGTAGGTTCCCTTCAGGTGTTGGAAGGCAGCTATAGGGTCCCAGCAGAGTCTTCTCAAGGCTAAGCAACCTCCCTTAGCCTATCCTCAAAGCAGAGGTGTTCCAGCCCTTGGAGAGGACAAAAAGTGAACAAAGCAAGCATTCCTGAGTAAAGCTATACTGTAGGCCAGAAGCAGTGGTCATACTTCCTCCTCCAAAGTCAATTACAGCAACCTGGTTCAGGATGAAGTTGAGAAGTGTATGAACCATCATGTTTAGAAGAGGCTTTAGGTGTGCTGTAATTGATCAAAAGTTGAAATTGAAGTAAAACAAGCAAAAATAAAGTACCAGGGAGGCTCAGTCATTCCCCATAAAATCTCAGCTATCCTATTTCTTCCAGGTATATGTGCTGTGGACAAATAAGTAGGAGAAGAATATTATCAAAACAACTCCAAAAAGGACACCTGTGGGTCAAGAATCATAAATCAGATTACCAAGTGGCATTAAACAGTGTTTTCTGCCGTCTGTCTGAGTCTTGTATATCTCTCAGCATTGAATCCGTGAAGAGACTAGACTTCACATTTTGTAAAAAGTTTTGCTTATTGTGAATACACAAAGTATTGCTGTACATGTGTTACAGATCTTCTAAGAGAACACTAATTTCTATGTGTTTAGTTATTTAAAATCTATAGCTTTCAGAATGTAAAAACATTAAGCCGTTCCTACTGATCTTACAAGTAATTTGATCTTATCTGTAAAGATGGAAAAATGTAGTCCGATTTTGTCCTGATCCAGAGAAGCTCAAGTATGGGATCTCTTTAGGAACAGTGATAGTGTCACAAAAATAATCTGCTGAGCAATATACTTTAGAACTGCTTCAGAACCAGGCTCTTATTAAACATGCCCAGGTTTCCAGAGGCAAAAAGACTCTCTAAATCAATGCTACAGCATTTCAGTCTTCCTGTCTGAAAATAAGTTGCTATTCTAGAAATTATGGATATGCAAGAGCTGCTGCAGCAGAAAATTCCACAATAGACAGGAAATGCTAACTGGTAGAGTTCAGGCTCATGCAGCAGTTGTTCTACTTTGAAACCACAACACTAGACACTCGAGAGATTGCCTAAAACAAAACATAGAGGTTTACTGATTCGGTATTTAGACAGAGATTAAGATGATTTCTATAAAGGACCCAATCCAGTGATGAAAAAAACAACAACAAACAAAACAAAACAAAAATACCCACATTGACTTCAGTAGGCTTTATCACATGGCAATGCACACTTCTTAACATGTAGACAATAGTCAATCTTTCTTTAAAAATATGAATGGAGAAAGAGATTATTATTGTTTTCCTCTGTAAATTCATTGTGTGAGGAATTACCTATAAATTAATAAAATAAATATTTAAGTAGAAGCTGTCTATTTGTTTGCAGCTAATAATAACATTTGACCTTTATGACGATTCTTTCAGTGTTCTCCAAGGGCATTAGGTCTAACTGAGCTACCAAGTGTCACTGAAAAATCAGGCACTGATAGCCCCGCTGTATGAAGAAGCAGGAAAGTCAAAGTAGAGCATCTCTAAAAGCAATAGGATTTCAGCACCTTTGCAGCCCAGGTCACAAATAACTTGTTTAACTTGACACAGCAAATGACAGACCTGAGAAGATACAATCCTAAAATAGACAGGATACAGTGTTCACTGGCCTCCCCAGAGGTAAAGGACACAGGGTTCAAAAGGCTGCTAAGCAGATCCTGTGCTATGTATACTACATTCCCAAAGTTTCTCATCACTTGTAAAGCTGAAACTAAATTAGCAATGATTAGGTGTTTCAGAAACTTTCTTCAATGTGAAGAGGAGCAAGTAACTCCACAACAGAGATCAAGCTATGCCAGAAGGTGTTTCACAAGCTCACATACTCAGTAAAATCTCCATTCTCAGTGTTTATTCAGACTTTCACACTAACTAAAAAACAGTGTTTACTCTGCACACTGTGCTTTAGTTCTGCTTCCTTAAATAATCTTGGAAAACAGGATTTTTATTCTAAATCCATTTGAATGATACAATTACTACAAGTGCCACTGCTATCAGCTATGAACTACATTTTCAGTCAAGTCTCTGATTTTTAAATTGCTAATGAATGTGGAGCCATACTAAAGAATGTGAAGTGAAAAGAGGACATGTTCAACACTTGATTTTTGACTGTTTTAATGCTGTTTTAAGACTGGTTTGCCTATTCTCGAAGGTGAGAAACTGAAAACTGGAGAGTTGAAGTCAAGGATAGGAATCTGACAATTTGATCTAGGCTTCTGTTTTGAACACTAGTGTACATTCATTCCTGTTGGCTTTACAGATGAGCAATGAATTTTACTATGTGCCAAATTGCCAAGATCAGAAGTAGCACCACTGATTTACAGTACAAAACCACTGCAGTTAACTGTGTAACATTATAAAATCAAATATGCTTAGCTTGGTGTACACACCAAGACTACTTTACCAGAATAGGGGCATCAGTATGTAACACTGCAGCTCTGTCAGTATGGGCAGTTTTGCTAACAAAACTGTGTTTCACACAGGTGAATTAACAGCCTTTCCACAAACAAAAAGAGTCCCAAACATTAAAACAGAGTTTTGACAGAATAACTGCATCAATACTCAGGAGTTTTGCTGCCATTCTTCTATCAGTCAGGAGCCTTGACTATTCAGATCTCTGAGCTATGTAGATGATGTCAACAATACAGATGTAGACCGAATGTGCATAGAACTGTTATTGGCTCTGGTTGTGTTTTCTCTGGGTATAGTATGCTGAGTGAACAAGCATTGGTCCTGTGGCTAAAATGATCAAACTGTGGGTGAAAACTCCTGGTCTCCCATAGAAGAGCTTGTGTGTTTGATTGCTTGTGTGACCCTGAGCAAGTTTTTTAGTTTCCACATGCCCCACTTACCTTCCTGTGAAATGAAGACAATGGCATTTCCAAACACAATACAAAGAGACAGTGACAGTAAGTATACTAGAGACAATTAAATAATCAGAAAACTCAGTGCATTGCTCACTAGTTTAGAGATACTTTAAGGGTGTGAAGCCCTTCAAAATAATGAGTATGCCTGTGGGAAAATACCCGATATTAAGGTGAAGATACTTGATCTGCAATTTGTGTAAGTGAAATTATTTTCTAAGCTAAACAGCTCATAGCCAGTACCTCTCAGCAGACCATATGAACTGAGAAATTAACACCTCCACGATTCACATCAACAATGGATTTATCAGTAGAGCTAATGCTAAAAGTTTACTGTTAAGTCCGTTTTAACATGTTTCTTTTCAAATAATTTTTGGTCAGTTGAATATCTATATTTGGTTGGAGGTAAGGGGAAGATGAGGGAAAGGTCTCCATGATCAGCTGAGTGACCAGATAATATACTTACAAAGCTATCTCTGGAATTCTTATGTTGGTACCTATGACACTATCAAATTCATTGGAAAGAGTTTATCACAAAGTTAAATGTCAGCAGCTGCAAGTCTTTAAATGGAACATACTTCAGCTCCTGGGCAATGGCAGCGATCTGTTCCACTCTGTCCTGGTGAGCAGCCAAATCGCTCTCAAAAGCTTCATGTTTCCTCAACATGGCGCGGACTTCTGTCAGAGAAGCAGATTCATAGTCCTTCTGAAGTAAGATCTGCTCTTTGCCTGGAAGAGGAAATAAAAATATTAGCCATTTTTTACTATTGGTTAGAACAACTCCAAATTTAGCCGACTTTTAAAAATTAAGTATGGTGAAAATCACATGTATGAGATGAAGTACCACCTCTCCTGCAATCAGCAGCAAACTGTCAGTACAACAGTGTTAATAGATATTGTTAAAGATCTCTCAGTAATTCCTTTATTTTTGTATAGGCTGTTTATACTTGCCTAAAATAGCAAGTATTATATTGCTTGAGAAATTGGCATAAAGATAATATATTGGTGTGAACTGGAGCTCTACATTATTGTGATAAGTCTTTTGCAGAGTAGACCCACAAAGCCAGACATCACAATGCTATGCTCAGCTTCACTTTTACTAACAATCTGTTATTCTTTCTCATGTTCTGCCTTCGATTTGTATTCATTTCAGCACATAAAAAGCAGCAAAATAATTGAGATGCATAACTGTCTTTTGTATCAAACACTGAATTTTAACTGGAAAATACCAAACTATTTACAAAAAGCTAGGGAAGCAAAGAGGAAATCAGAAACTGAAATATTACTTCTCAGTAGCTCCTGTGCTGAATGATTAAACCTATACAGACAGTTCCTACAACTGCAGCTCACCGCATGGCATTCTACAGTTCTGTGAACCCTACAGCCGTAAGGGACTATTGTTTCACTTGCTACATACCAGCTTATATGAAGTTTTCCCTGCATAACAGCCATAACATGTCACCATGAGTAGCTTATGCTCAGAAAATAGGCTCCAGGGCTGACAAACACTGTGGTTTCCCTTCTAGAATCTGCTTGGCAGCCATTTACAGACTTGTATGCTTCCAGCAACTGTGCTATAGGATGGACTCTGTTTTTCTTTCACAGTGTGAGAAGATTCTAGCTGGAAAAAGTCAGAAGCATGGAAGCAGAAAGATAGGGCAAACAAAACAATGATAGAGCATGGTATGTTTAATGGCCCGTAGAAAAACTGTATGTCAGTGTATTCTCCTAAAGCTGTTTTAACTACATGTAAGTTAGGTTACTATTTAAAATCAGAATTGCAAAGTGGGTGTAATCCAGGGCCTTTTATTGTGTAGTTTATGTAGACTGTTCAAAACATCATGCAGAACAAAGGATAATCAACTCAGAGAAATCCTGTTAATAATTTCACACTTAACCAGTGGTGTCACTCTGTTCCTGGTTGGATTGCTGGTGAACAAACACATAGGAATTCAATAGCAGTAATGGCTTCTGCTAAATATTCCCATTAAGTTTGACTGCCTACCACAAGAGCATGATTTTTACAGTTAGGTTTCATTGGCAACATGTATACAAGTTGGGATCAGACTATACGCAACAAAAACCTGCAATTTTATCTGGTTTTATTCTAGGTTTCTAAAGCTGTCCAAATGAGTGAGTTTCTGGATGGCAAATATTCAGCACCTACAGTTTAATGCTGAGCATTAAAGCATTAACAATGTTAAAGCCATCTCTGCTTACCATATGCCCACTGTTCATGCGTGGAAGCCTTCTGCCTAAATTTCTCAGCCAAGTGTTCCAGTCTTTCCAGTCTCCGTATTTCATTCAGCAGCCACTCTTCGTAGCCTTTCTCAGCTTGTTCAAGTCTCTGCCAAGCGCCGGCAATATCCTGTGATGAGAAGATACGTGAAAGAGAGGATGAAACTATAATCCTCTTTTATCCAAATGTGCAGACTTCTGATTCATTCATAATTTTGCTCCAAAAGAAGTTTTTTTTTTTATGTCTGTAAAATCACAGAATCCTAGAAAATGTGGTCACGCAGCTCAGGAAGTATTGCAGTCTAGACATCCACTCCTAATGAAGCATCCTATTCACTTGGGTTCATGAAAAGAACTCCTACACAAATGACTTCCAAGCATAGCTACATGTTTAGTGTCTTCATGATACACTGCTTTTGCATCCTGTTGTACAAAGTGTGTGTTCTTTTATGACATACCGATGTTATCAAAATAGAAGTGCAGAAGTGCTTTGCTCTTTTTGTACTAGCTTTTAAAAATTATACTGAGCAATATCTGTTTCTCTAAGTCTAATGACCAAAGGATCAGTGAAACCAGTGGGTTATGTTTAAATAACATTTGGCCTCACTGATAAAGAACTACTGATAACACTCCCAAAGGAAGGTCTATATTATCTCATTGTGTCAAGATAATTTGCCTTTGGGGAAAGCCTTCAAAGAGTCAGAAGCATGCTCCAATAAAAGTAGGATCCTAGAATGAAAGGTATTTGTGGAAAAAGAGTGGTTTTATATGGATATTGGTAAAGTTACTGAGGCTGCCTTAAAATGGCATTTCAGTCCTTCATGCTGAAATTTTTGTGAGAACACCAATAAAAGGAAAATAATACTGATGCCTTCTTTACTTACTGAAACCATTTTTCCCTCTGATGGCATGAAAGCTGGACGATTGCTGATTCTCAGTTTTGTCTGCAGGGTGTTGAAGTTGATCTCCAGTTGACATTTCTCTTGAACTTTGGGAGGTTTGTGTTTGCGGCGGTAATCCCGAAAATCCTCTAATTTCTTCTGCATAGCCTGCATTGTTTTTTCTGGGGTCCTGTTTTCCAGCCAAGGAATTGTCCGGCGAATCCATTCTAAAAGCTTTCACACCCACACAAACAGTTGAGATACAGGCAATGAAAAAGCAACCAAACAATGATTATATTGAATACACAAATCCTCATCAAATTTGCTCCATTTCAATATTACTGATGTTGATTTGTATCAGTGCCTTAATGTGCAAGTAAGCACAAGATTTTCAAAGCTGAACAATATTTTTTTAATTGATTTGCCTAGATATTCTATGTATTTCTAGGAATATCCTGGTCTTCAGAAAGATGTGTATGTAAAGTATTTGTAGCTAATTACTTAAAACGAGTTACTACAAATCCCTTGCCATGTTCAAAAGTGTTAGTGTTGATATCTCAAGTAGTCGTAAGATCAGGGCAGACAGCACTCAAGTAACTCAGTTCATATACAAATATTCAGTCAGAAGTGCCTTAGTGTAACACTAATGTCTTTGTGCCTATGATCTCAGTATGTTTTTGCAGGTATGCATTAAACACCAGAGCTCTCACTTGTGAACTACACACCTGTAGTCCTGACTCAACCAATTTTCCATTTACCAGGAGAGGACACAATATGCCCCCTTTTTCATTCAGTTGCTGCCCATGTTCACAGGTGTGTTGTGAACACCCTGACACACTCTGTCCAGGTGTGCTTTGTACTACACAAAGCCAACGTACTTGCATGGAGTGATAAGATCCTGCATGTTCCATGTGGTCAAAGATGGCTATATTTGGAGATTATTGAGCAAGAAAGCTTGGTCTTGGGGCAGATAGATGACAGTCCTCAAAACACCCTTTGTGGCACATAAATGAGACTAAATGACTTGCTGGAAGTCAGACAGGAAGTCTGTGGCAAAGGAGTCACCCCAGACCTTCACATCTTAAGCAACTGAGTTTTGTACCCTACCACTGTGAAAATTTACTTTCACAGTGCTGTCTTATAGAGAGTGCATGAATCTTTAAGCTTGCAGTATTTCACTAACATAATTATCCCCATGTCACAGACACATTTGTTTTTTTTACCTCACTTGCTAGTCTCTCATACTCTTCCATCAACCTTTCATTTTCCTGATTCACAGCAAGCACTTTACAGATGCGGTTAGCTGCAGTCTCAGCCTGTAAAAGACAGCAAATAAATAGGTCATATCCCTAAACATGTCTTGAGAAAGGTACAGGCTTGGAGAAAGAGTGAGAATATGGCTGCTGCTGCAAATAAAAATCATATCATTTTACAGTTGGTGGTTTATGCTCTTAGGTTAGACATATATTTAACCTCCTTCTGCAGTCACAGATTCCAATGGCCTGAGTAAGGCACAGATCAGCACAGAAGCCAGCTTTTTGTACAATAAAACGTTGTGATACAAGGGGGAATTTCACATTGCCATTTTAGTTGTCTAATAAATATTTTATTTTCAAAGATGACCTAAGTAATCCCTTAAAGTTATCCTATTAGGTTATTATTTTATAATCACACCGAAAGAAGCATTAGTTTTGTTAGTCACACCAGAAATACACGCTGTGTAATCAGAAGTCCCAGACCACTCTATATCTGCATATATGTGCACCCTTAAGAATATACACAGCTCAATTAACGACAGCAAATCCTTTCATGCCTCCTGACAAATTTACTTATGAAGGCACTGTGTAGCTTTGCCATATTTAAAATTTACATTAGTAGGTTGATATCACAGATCTATAATTTTGTACAAATGTGAGACTGGAGTTTATCTAATCAAATAAATATGTGTGTAGACTCCTGTACAGAGTATGTGGAACCTCCTATCCAGAAACAAGAGGGCACAACAGTATAGGTATGCTGTGATATGGTCTACCAGATAGGAAAGGAAATTAAATTGTGAGAATGAAAGAAAAATATAAACTTTAGAAGTTGGGGTTTTATATGTTTCGGCGTATTTTTTCACATTAGTTGGGTTATGTCCACTTGCAGGCTAGAAATGTATGCAGAAGAACAGTGGGAAATGCCATATTTGGAAATTATAATCTAATCCTGTATGACAGATTTGCTGTTGTTGTTCGTGCCTTTTATGCTAGTACTTTGACCCACAAATAATTCTGCTGGTTTCAGTGGGAGTTAGGCACAAATACCATCTTGGATGTCTTCTGTGCCTTTCTGCATGTTTATGCGGCTTTGAAAAGCTATCCTAAATTACTACTCATTAGGAATAAGTCTAGATTAGTCTCAATTCCCAAAACTCAAGCATTCTTTTATGCAGTAAACATATAAGATGTTGAGGTATCAACAAATAACGCCATTTCACAGTATCTTCAAATGTATTTTTTTCTGAAATAGTCTTTATAATCAGCAAATAAAGACCCAAAATGAGAAATGGGAATGTCTATTGGAATTAAAGAAGTTCAACTTGCTACACAACAGTTGACTAAAACAGATTCAAGCACTGGTTAAAAACAAGTATTAGTGCTCAAGTAATACTTGCAATTGTTAATCAAAACCACAAAGTACTAAATTAGGGGGGTTTTAATAAACTAGTGTCAATGTGAAACAGTCAGTCAAAAACACAGTGACCTGAAGGGACAGTTGATGAATACCTGCTCTGCTCCCGCAAAAGCATGGTAGAAGCAGGACACATATGTCATGATAGCTCTCTCATCGGGTTTAGGAGTGTTCACAATATCTACAAGAAGGTGGGGGGGAGAAATTAAAAAAAGAAAAAAAAAGGAATCGAGGAGTAGAGAACAGGATGAATAAATAATAGCATAGCATAGTGTCATTCCGATTGTTTTCTTGTCCATAGTTCTGTATTCTAAAAATAAAGCTGCAATAAATTTAGTGTTACATTGATGGGTGCTGACAGAATAAAACACACACTAGAAATTCAACATAAGGTCTTACAAAGAGGTGAGATTTTATTTAATAAGCTTGATCCTGCAGTATTGTCACAAAATCAATTACCTTATTTTTACCAGGACTATATGCTAAAGAGTTGGGACACGTATGTGTGGTGACTTAGAATGTGGGGAGGTTTTGGCTAAACTACAGGAAAGAAAGCCTGCATTTCAATCTGGAGAGATGTTCTCTGGAAGATGCACTTTAGCATTATATATCAGTGTTCTTTATATTAGTAATACTCAAAGTACGTCCAATTCTACTGCCTTGCTTTTTAAAATTTTCCTTCCTTTCATTAGAACGTGACTCCAGAGTTGTTCTGAGATGTCTGTGTATGTTTGTGTCTATTTTGCATAGTAGCAATGTTTTATGTTGCTGTTTGTACTTACCATTGAGCATTTAACATTTTTTTTTTTAATCCTGAAAGTGTAAGATAAGGGTTTATTTTCTGAGCATCTATTATAATGATTTTCACATCTGTAGGAGGAATAATATCCAGAAGGGAGGAAAAAAAAGATGACATTCAGCTACTGAAAGTGGTTTTTCATGATGAGCTTATTTTCGTCTTGAATTTTTAAAGGCGCTTTACATGAATGCACACAAGTTTAATTAAAGAGAAGAATGTCCTCTATCCCACTCAGAAACCAGCTGCCTAAAACCTACTGGATATTATTAGTAAATGTGCAGAAGATGAGATAGAAAGGTTTGCTTCTATGGAACTAATGAACAGACTACTACTAGCTCTACCAAGACAGTGGCTCACAAAGAAAATCAAGCAATGGGAAATGAGCTGAGCTCTAAGATGCTATTCTAGTAACTAGTGAGCAAAAAATCAGAAGAGGAAAAATTGCAGAAGGAAACAAGACAGAAGGTGAAGGATGAGATCTGATCAATCTTCTACAACCTCACCTTCTGAGCACCAGCAAATGCATGGTAGTAACAGGAAACATAAGTCATAATGGCTCTTTCATCAGGTCTGGCAGTGTTTACTACATCTGTGTAAAGAGAAGAGGGTTAACTGCTCAGAAATTCTCACAAGGTACTTCCATCAGGTTATGCTGATTATGCCATCTCAGTGCTGTAAGGATTCAGAATAAATATAGCATTATTCACATTGCAGCAGTTTATTGATATCAGTGCAAAACTACCTGAGATTATACTCTGTAAATGGAAAAGATGTAACTCTCTAAAATGGCAAAACATCTGAAGGCTGAGACTACACAGAGGGGTATTGCTACCTTCTGGCTTGTGGAAACTTCCAATTAGATGGCATGGCAGGTCTGCTGGGTTCAACTTCACTGTCATTGTCGCTCCAAAGCAACTTCATCTAAACAACTAGAATTACTCCAGAGTTAAACAAAGCCACAAAATAGGAGTACATTAGCACAGGATCCCTGTGACTGACAGGATATTGATTTATATTGGCAACCTGTAGAACTCCTACAGTCCTTCAAAAATACATTTTGTATTGAGAAAATCTTAAAGAGTAGCAGCTTTGCAATCTTTGTGCCTGTCTGACTTTTCAGTTAATAACATAAATCACATAAGAGTTTGGCTTGGCAGGCAGATATCTTTGCCCCTATTATGGCAGGAAAGAGTAAAAGTATAGAGAAGATGCAATCAAGGTGTGAGTACATTGATAAAATCAGACCTTTCCAATACCTAACAGAAAGGCAGGAAAAGGTGTTTTTACATCAATTACAACTGAGGGATGAATGATGCTAGTAAAAGCTGCAAAGAGTGTGAAGACACTTGTGAAAAGACCCAGGAAAGAGGTGACAATTTCCAATGTTAACAAGATTTCTAAGTTCAGGACCAACGTATTTGCTGCTTTTCTGCTTCAGAGTTGTTAACAAAACCTTGCAAAGTTTCCACTGAGAACATAGTGGAAAGAAAGTGATGCTGAATACTTAGAAGGTATTAAAAGAAGCATAATTTCATTTCACCCTCACCTGCCAAGATAGAGAACAGTAAGATAAGGGCTATAATGTGCAGAAAATCTGGTGAGGAAAGAAAAAGGCTTCTTATATTGTATGTGAAGAGAAAAAAAGGAGAAAAGGGGAATGCCAGGAGGAGGTGTTTATTGGCAAGAAGGTAGAACTTCTGTTTATTCCTTACACAGTAATTCAGAGTCAAATAATTAAGTGGTGCTTGAAAAGGAACATGCAACTTTAAAAGTCAAAAATTTAAGTGTGAAGGTGAAACTAAGAAACTACTTCAACTGTGAGGTTTCAACCTGAACTCTCCAAATCATTCAGCATTGGCCTAACTTTCCTATGAGAGAACTGAAAGGGAGCAGATACAGTGAATTTGAGAGCTCTGGATAATTGTCATGTTATCTCTGCTCTACTGAGAAGCCACCAGAGCAAAGTCAGAATACTTAGAAAAGAATGCTCTGAACTAGTGTAGGCAAATTCTAGTATGTTGGCACCATTTTTTTGCCTGGAATACAAAATATTTAGTTTATCTTGAAGAAATTCAGGGAACTTTAATGAATTTTTTTTCTATTTGTCAGCAAGCTTAAGATTTTAGTATGAAATAAATATTAAACCATTTGTTAAACTATCACCGTAAAAGGTTTAGAATAAACCTAAAAAAAATTTCCCTCGACCTAGCTCTCTTCCACAGGGATCATGGTGTTAATATACTTTGAAAATTCTGTACTTGTATTTCTAGCTCTCTCATTTGATCATTTAAAAGAAGTGGGTATGCTTTAGGCTGCTGACAATTGTATCTCCCCTTATTAGAATTAGACTTTAATTTCTTTTAATTTCTTATCTTTTGATCCGTTGCTGAAGTTAGGATCCAAAGTACTACAATAAAAACAAACATTTAACAAACAATAATGAATGAGGCCAAAAGTGAGTGTAATTATCAAATAAATGGGGATCAAGAAGGAAAGCAATGCAGGTTGTTCTATTATGATTCAGGTAGAAAGAACGATGAAAATTTGCTAGGAGCAAAATTTTTAAATTTTCTGTTTCCTGCTTGCAAGTAAGACAAACTGCAGTAAGACACAACTCTCACCTTCTGCATCCAACATCTTGGGGATATCCAAATGCTTTTCAGCAATTTCCATGGCAAGGTTGATATTTCCTATGGGGTCATCCTGCATTAGAGATGAAAATACTAGTCAAAGATGGAAGTTTTTCCTTGAATGAAGAGTAATGTAGGTACACTAAAACTCATTACCTTTTTCAAAACTGTAAACTAGAGTCACCATTACTGTTCTTCAAAAAGCAGAATGTGAGTATATGAACTTTTGGTCTATCTACTGTTTTACTTTCAAAAGAAATCAGTAGCAAGCTATTATGTAGCACTAGGACTCTGCTACAAATACATTCTGGATGGGAGCACAGACAATGTATTTAGTGTACACATAAGTTTGAGGTAATTCTGAATTAAGTACAGCAGTAATACATTAAAGTCAAGCCTACTGGTCTAGAATGTTTACACTAGACCTTCATCACAAAGTTAGTCCTGCATGTTTTATAGCTCCTATGCATTACATCATAGGAGTATGAACTCAACCAGTTCTTTGATGGTCAGGTGCACACATGAGAAGCAAACACAGGCAGATGAACTTTTCTCCAGAAGGAGCAAGAAATTCCCAGTTTGTTCTTGGACAGACCATCTCTATAAACTGAATTTTGGAGTTGTGGTAATTCAGGAAGGAAAGAGAAAGCAAGCAATGAGCATAGTTCAGATAAGCAGCACACATCTCATGTCTTGTCTTACAGACAGTTATTGCTGACAATGGAAAAGCATGTCACACTAGGACTGTCCTTAAGGCAGCCTTTCCATATCAGTTTGGAGAGAAAACTCTCCATATGAAATAGCAGGTCAAACCATTAACATTATTATTCTCACATATTCAAAAACTGCTAGATGATCATAGCACTCTGAGCAATGCCAATGACTACAGAGAGAGGTTGGGAAAGCAGGACACAGAAGAGCAAAGTTAGAGATGCTGGTGGGCACTAAAATAATGTTCCCAACTTTTCTGTAGAAAATTTCTAGGGCTTCCATTTGAATACAGAGACTTCCTATAAAGATATGTAGTCTCAAGCATATGTCTTTTGTTAGTTTAAAATTAACCTAGTAAGATTACTTATTATGGCACCACAGCAATTATTTCAGTTTCATAGAAAACTGTGAAAGCTTCAGTCTGCTCTTCATGCATTTGTATATATCAGGAATCATAAGTAGTAATGCCTGTGACATGTCTTCCTATAAACATATCATACTTGATAGTCTTTCCTTTAAAAGTTGCATGTTCAGTGACACGTTATGAAGAACACTGTAACAATACAATCTAACAATCATAGAATACAAAGTCTGTAATCAGAAGTTCTTGCTCTACCATCACTTAGCAGTTTTGTGCATCATTAAGAGAAACTCAAAACAATATTTAAAACCCCCAAACTTATTTTTGCTATTACACAAGACACCATGTGTAATACAACATTTACTAAATTTGCATACAAAAACTCCAACTGAAATTAAATGCAACAACAATATACTAAATTTAAATGAGAACAACTGACTAAGCAAAAAACCACTTTGCTATGGATGAGTGATGAGCAACTCCTGTTTGTGTGTTTAGTATTAAGTTCAGGACTAAACAGTGCTTCACTGATAAAGGATTTGTTTTAATATTATACCAACTTATGCATAATTGGAGATGCCTATCACCCATCCTTTTAAACTAAACTATAAACTGCAGTAACTGAAAATCTCTTCTACAGCTAAAGAAATACCTCATCTAACTTGTCATAGTCAAGAAGATCAGGCCTGTGTCTATGGATAAGGGCGTTGAAAGCAAGACCATTTTTCCAGCTATAAGTTCACACAAAACATGTTAGTGGGGAAAGGAAAGGACAGCATGCAGGAGATAAGAAACCAAGAAACAAGACACCAAGGCAGCTGTTAATGTAACCAAAACGAGCAGTCAATCAAACACAGCCTGGTCAGAAAAGCAAGATCTATTTTAGTTTTTTTCTGCATGTGCTTTGCGTGCCACAGCTGAGCCTCAGTGTGAAACCTGACCTGTTCTTATTTTGGAAAGCTCTAAAAGGAAAATAGTAATGCCGAAGCAGATCTGCTTATGTCCTGCTCCTTTTTCTCAGCACTTATATACTGTTAAGTTCTTTAATAATGTGTATCACTTCTCAAAGCACAAACTCAATCAATCCAACTTGTTTGTGTCATGCTTAAGCATGTGTATGGAGAGACAGGTAGCTTAGTTATTCCACTAAGTAGTTTACCCATAGTAAAGTTTATATTTAGAATTAGAGAACAAGCTGGTGTTGATGACTGATATTTTGCCCTGTGGTTCAGATATGCAGCTGTCTTACAACTGCATAAATTAAAATCTTATAAGTTTATTTGATTTTCATCACTGCACACCTTAGGGACCCCAGCATAAATTTAACACGTATATAAAGTTGACTAAGTTTTCACATATTTTCATGTAATTATTTATCTTTTCCCTGTCATCAAAAGCTTTCTGATGAAAGTTGATTCCACTAGTAAAATCAATTTGGAATGGAAGGGTATGGAATGGAAAATATAGACTATGATTTATCAGTCTCTCACATCACTGAGAAGTTGCACTTAACTAATTAAAATCATGATTAACTTTTTTCTGTTTCACTGATGTTTATATGAGACCTCAAGGTGCATTCATTCCAGAGAGCAGAAAATAGTACATATGTAGTGAGAGCAAATGTGAAATAACACTCTGCTTTCTTTCTAGGTTTTTTTCTTCAGCAATAATACCTAGGTATTCTGACATTATTATTTCCTCCTCATTCCTCCCTCTCAAGCCAGAGATGCATCTTTTAGAAAAGGTGTATTTTGCCATGAGTAGCACACTGTAATAAAACAGTCTTGGAATAGAATAGAATAGAATAGAATAGAATAGAATAGAATAGAATAGAATAGAATAGAATAGAATAGAATAGAATAGAATAGAATAGAATAGAATAGAATAGAATAGAATAGAATAGAATAGAATAGAATAGAATAGAATAGAATAGCCAGGTTGGAACAGACCTCCAAGATCATCCAGTCCAACCTATCACCCAGCCCTATTCAATGGCATTAAGTGCTTCATCCAGTTTTTTCCTGAACACCTCCAGGGATGGCAACTCCACCACTTCCCTGGGATACTACCTAAGGACATTAGGGTATCAGCTTTGTTTCAACTTGTCTGGAAGTATAGATAGTCATACAATTGGTAAATATTTTCTAAGTAAGACTAGCAATTTCTTGATAATACTGATTAACAAGGATAATATTGTTATAACGAACTTTGAGGTTTATTGCTCTGCAGTCTACTCTCATTTACACCACATACAAAACAAAATGAACAGTACATTATTATCAGTGGTGAATGGAAAATTCCAATGTATTTGATTTAACATCGATATGGGGCACCATAAAAAACCTTCATCAACTACCTGGAAGGTGAGGACCAGATTATTTGCAATTAAATGCTGAAGTCATCATAATGTGAAGGACAGAAGGACACAGGACAGTCATGAGGTCTTTTCCTCCATGTAACAGTCTTTTTGGAGGGAATCAGTCAGAATTAGTATGCACTTCTCAGCTTGTCTTTTAGAAAACATGCTAAGCAAACCAGAAGTGAGCCAAGTCACTGCAGGACAGCATGCTGTACCACCCAGACTGATGACCTTATTTAGCTTGGAGTAGTCAATAAGATCAGGTCGGTGTCTGTGGATAAGTGCACATAATCCAAGGCCATCTTTCCAGCTTTACAATGAAAAATAGAACGGGAAAAAAAAATTAGTTAATAAATCCATAGAATTTTAAAGTTTGATCCTTGCTCAAGCCTTAAAATCAAGCAGGAACTGTCCTGTTAAATCCTGACACTTTCTGTGAACTCTCGTCCCTCTGAGCTTTTCTGTTACTGTTTGTTTGTTTTTTTTCTCTACAGTTCACACACACTCAAGACATCCATAATACTTTCTAAGCAGTGTATATTACATGCAATAGTCCCTGACTTCAATTTGTGCAGTGTTTCAGGATAGCTCAGAGTACACATTCACCATGTTTGAGCCCCTGTTGCAGCATGTTTGCAAAAATATAAAAGCAGAGCAAACCTGCACTTACTTGAATTTGCTGAAGCAGCTGGCTTTTTATATATCAGTTATTTCAGACAACTTTACTGACACAACCATGTTGTGCTCACAGAAGTCACAGATTAGCATAGTTTATGTAAAACACTTCACACGTATGACAGCTTCAGTCTGAGTGTGTATCTGAATATGCACTTCAGTGTGACTTCAGGCACACTGCCTTTCTGGGCAAGAACAGATAATGAAGAGAGATAACAAAAACATCTATTTGGAGAGATTATGAAAAGTTCCTCCCAGACAGAAGCAATTATTCTGGAAGATACTTTATGTAAACACTTTATGCAATCACTGGGGCTATGGGTTTGAAGTCTTATCCTGTGCTGGTGATACTAAACATTTTAAGGCTGTTAGAATCGCTGTCACTGAGATGTTGAGGTAGATCCTCCAAATAACAGAATCATCTCCAATAAAAATGTAATAAAATTAAGCAAAATACACATACATTATATAATATAAAACGATCCAAAAGGTAAAACTGAAAATTAATTAGCATGAAGGAAACAAAAACAGTTTTCCCAAAAGGTATAGACTAAAATGGTCTGGACAGCCCTTTGTAAAGTAAGAGTTGATGGACTCAAAATCAAGGTACTTCCATTCAAGATGTTTTCCCTATACCATGTATCTTAGTGTGCATATACACACTAAGATTCAGTACCCTAACTTGCAGTATACTCTGCATCCATATAAAGATCTATTGAAACGTACCTCTATATATTCAAGGAAAATAGCACATAACAAATTTCAGATCTCTTAAAAGCAATACAGGGACTGTAAATCAAACATTCTTTTTATCAATGGATGCATGTGTGATCTGAATCTTTTGTACCACTGCATGTGCTTTAGGTGCTGCACATTCAAAATTAATTTAGAACACCAAAATACTGCAATACAGAGGTCTTATTCTAAGTACCATAAGGATTTCAAGGAAGGCAAGATCACATTCTTAAATAGTGCAACTAGCAAGTCACATAGTTTAACAAGGAGGGTCACTACAGGAACTAGCTCAGTGAAATCTCCAAACCAGGCAGCCTGGGGGCTTCACTAAATTTTCCACATTAAGTAACAATCCTGATTCTGAAAACAAATGCATTTAAAGTGCTGCTGTTGTGTATTGAGTGCATATTTTGCTTCTTATTTATAGTTATCTTACAAAATTATAAAGACTGATTCAATATAATACATTTGCATGCTCAACACATTGGTATTTTTGCCAAGAACAGTCTATAGTGGCTCTCATTTGAAAGCGGCCATTTGCCAAGTCACTAGGCTGCATTACTCGTATATTCCCATATATCCAGGACTCTAATAATGTCAGTTCTTTTTCTTTTAAATAGTATCTGGGGAAGCCATGGTAAATAATACCAAAAGTTAATCAAAATAAAACTGAGCAAGAGAATTTGAAAAAAAAAATTCTAGTTAACAGGCAAGAGTAAAATTTTCCTGTCACATATATACCTATAGAATGGCCGAAGAAAAAATTACATAAATATTACTGACTGCTATTACCCTTTGAAATAATGGAAGTTTACCTAAGATGGAAGTTCTGAATGTTCACGTTTCTGTAAGGAGCAGTTTTTCTTTGACACCACAGCAGCAGCCCTTCTTTGGCAGAGGTCTCTGTAAAAGACACCAGGTATTTTTCAAAAAAGGAAACATATTTAAAGTGCTCAAGTAATTATTTTTTTGCCATCGTAAATATAGCCAGCCACCTGAAACTTACTGGCATAAGCCAACATTTAATCCTAGAAGACACTCATACAAAAGGACTAATGCTGCTCCATTAAGACGCAGAGGACAGTCTTAAGACTAGAGTCACAGCCTGCACAATAATTCTGGAATATTAGAAGATTAAGAAATTATATTTGTTTGGATAGCATAATTGGGAGAAAAATACCCAACACGAATAGAACTAGGCATAAAAGATTGTGTTGATGCCTACATGAAACATGCCTGTAGTCTCTGTCCATTTGCTTATGCAGAGAAGTGCTGAAAAAAATACTTTTATTAACTGAACTCTATGTGTGTCTGAATGCATCTCAATGCAAAAGTAAAGGATAGAAAAGATCAAAAGGATCATAATGTACAAATTTAATGTCTGACAAATTATGGGTGGGGCAGTATGCAGAGCTTACTTTCCTTGAAAATTGAGATTAGTTTCTTGAATTCTATTTTTCAGAACATAGATAAAATTTAAAGTGCATTGTAACTACAGAATACTTTCTGTAAACAGTTACCAAGTGAGAGTTAATAACACAAAGCTGAAGCAGTGTAGAGGGGAAAAAAAAGTGACAGAAAAAAGAAAATATAGTCAGATAGTATTTGCAAAGAATATGAGAAATGGATGGGACTAAAAAATTGTATGTTTTGAATAGGACCACCATGCAGGGTACAGCACAGTTTCAGGCCACCAAAGCTCAGGAAAAAAACAGGCGTGTTTCTGCCTCCATAACTGAGACACATGCCCCGAAATTCTGTGTTTTGGAAGCTGGCTCCAGGTCTCTGACAGGGTAAAAGTAATTACTCTTTCCTTCTAGGAATTGATTTTGTCACTAGGTACGGAACTTTCAGTATAATTCACTGCAAAAAAGTAATTATTTTTTTAAACACTCATCTCACTTGTGCACAATTCATATGAAAATCTTCTTAAACAAGTTTCCTGTTTAACATAGTTGCAATATTATTACCTTCCACTGAAATATCCTGAATGGCAAAGCGAAGGATGATAGTCCAGATCATACCCAGCGTCATTTTCACATTGCCGTCAACAATTTCTAAGGTGAAAAAAAAGCATAAAAGTATATTTAGAACATGGTGTCTGTTTTATTGTAATAATCCATTTCGATAAATATTTTATCTAAAAAGTTGTTTCTATTTCTACCATAAATCTATCTACACAGACTTTATCTGGGTTCATTTTTCAGCAAACTTATGCTTGTGCTACACTGAAGATTGCTGAGGTTAAGCAATCTTAACTTCAGCCTTTCAATGCTAAAAGCCTTCTCTTCAAGTGGTTGTAACAGTCTCAAAACTTGACTTTCAGGCTGACTTTTCTAGAGAGCGCCTGAGGGGAAATACTTATTTAAAGATTGAACGGTATCACTCTTACTGTTTTCAAACACAAAGGAACTGAAAAAAAAAATACGGTTTTACCTCAAATTTTATGAAACTACTGAACATTAACAGTACTGTTCTTTAATAAAATGGTACTCAGAATTTCCTCTATACTGTTTAGACTTTTTGGAGAAATTTACCTTTAGTGCCAGCACAGACGAGACATGACTACAATTCAAGAGACACAGCACCTCCTGGGACTGAGATACCAACAAGCAGTTCAGAATCATGGACACAAAGTTGTAATGTCTTACAGCTCTGAGACTGTGCATGTTTCAGTATCTTTACTCTAAAATGTGATTTTTAACTTTTACGTCCAAGGTTTCAATTTGTTACAAGACTGATCCTGCCATATAACACAGGGCACTACAAACATGCTTTCTCCAACCCTTGCCACACATACACGCGAGTACTTCCACAAGCCAAGTTAGAATCCAGTGCTCCTATGCTGTAATAGAACAGTGAAACCACTTTAATTTAAGGGAAGAGAAGAACCAAATGAGGTTTAACAAGGACAAGAGCAGAGTCCTGCATCTGGGGAGGCATAATAAACTGCACCAGTACAGGTTGGAGAGCAGCCCTTGTGGAGAGGGACCTGGGAGTGCTGGTGGATAACAAGTTATCCATGGGACAGCAATGGTCTTCTTGGCCACAAGAGCACAATTGGATCCTGGACTCTGTTAGGAAGAGTGTGTCCAGAAGATCAAAGGAGGTTCTCCTCTCTCTCTATTCTGCCCTGGTGAGACCCCATCTTGAGTACTGCATTCAGTTTTGGGCTCCCCATTTTAAGAGGGACAGGGATCTGCTGGAGAGGGTCCAGCAGAGGGCTGCGAGGATGATTAGGGGACTGGAGCACTGCCCTGATGAGGAGAGGATGAGGGACCTGGAGCTTTTTAGTTTGGAGAAGAGAACACTGAGAGGGAATTTAATAAATGTTTATAAATATCTGAGAGCTGGCAGAAGGACAGGCTCTGCTCACTTGCTCCTTTGGATAGGACATGGAGCTGCAGCACAGGAGGTTCCACCTCAACACAAGGGGGAACTTCTTTACTGTAAGGGTCACAGAGCAGTGGAACAGGCTCCCCAGGGAGGTTGTGGAGTCTCCTTCTCTGGAGACTTTCAAGGTCTATCTGGATGCTTTCATCTGTGACCTGAGTTATATTGTATGGTCCTGCTGTGGCAGGGGCGTTGGACTCAATGATCTCCTTGGGCCCCTTCCAACCCTTTACATCCTGTAAAATGTGTTGCCAGCCCACTTAAGTGTGTTAAATCAATCTGAAAAGTATGGTGAGAGACTCAGAAGAACATAGTGAGACGCTAAGAAGGGCCCTGCACTGGAAGGGGAAGAGGTGGGATAATGTGGAACTGCCAACAGCCTTTCCAGTCACCTCACACCAAAAGAGCAGTGGAGCAGGAAAGGAATCAGCTGCTCCCATACTTTAAAGTCACCTCCAGCCTCCTTCAAAGAGTGGCACAGCTGTGGCTGCCTGGGGGCCCACTAGTGTTCTGGAAAAGGAGCAGGAGAAACTTGCAGCAGGAGGAGTTTCCTCAAATTAACATCAAATGCCAGTAGAGGTGCCAGCAGAAAATTTAGTCGCTCTGCTTAAAAGCTGCTGGAATCCAGAGGCAACTTTTACAGAACAAAGCAGCTGCCAGCTCTGAGACTTGAGATACATGTTAAATTGCAGCAGTATGTGACACAAGCTGTCATTTGAATCTATGGAATTAACAAATGTGGTAGAAATATGTCACTCAGCATTAGTCTACATTTTGTTAGTATGATAATCCAAGTTTATATATGAGTGGCTATTTTGCAGCTTTCTCCTTTGGGTTCTAAACTAATTTTCCAGAATCCTTACCTGACTCTGCTTACCTTCTATGTATGACAACTGGCCCTGAAAGGTCTCAAGTCTCTTCAAATTTCAAAACTAAACTCTTTCATCCAAAAACACACCAAGTGGCAATTAGGACACATAGATACTTATCCCTCCTCCTGCCTGCTCTTCCTCCTCGGTTGAGTATTTAATTGTATTTTGATCCAATGTCTAATACGTATATGCAGTAAAGAAGAATTTATTCAAATATAAATAAATGAATTTAAATACTCAGGAGGCATTGTTGATTGTCAAGCAATCGGTTAATTGATTTGCATAATGACTACATCATCAGTTTGGTTTCTATATCCATATGTACACAGAGATAGAATGAAAGAGTAAGAGGGAATTCTGTGTGTTGTGCCTCAGGAGAATTTTCAAGTCATTTTCCAGTTTTGGTTTCTCATTATCTACTGCTAGCATAAAACACATTAAAAATACTTAAAAGACAAGCAAAACTATCTTAATGGGAGGAAAAGAAAGTTTCTAAATTTTGAAAAGTACTGGTCAGTTTTGAAAAAATGCTAATTCATTCCTGTAATTTCACCTCTACAGGTCAATGGAAGACTACTATTTCTTCACATTGCTTGTTTACTCTGGGTGGAATATAGTTCCTACACCTCATATATGCAAAACTACAGCTTTCTGGAGAAAACATTCTTGCTGACCTATGAGGACAGGAAAGGAGAGAAAGTAAATGGAAAAAAAATGTAAATTGTCTAGGGGAAAAGCTAGTCAAAGTGGTGTGGCAAGTTCTCGAAGGTTTGTTTCCTTTCTTTCTAATTCTGCTTTGGTGCCTTTATTTACTTAATTTTGTTCTAACTTTCGTATAGCAGATTCCTGGTACTCAATATTTCTCCCGCTCCCAGAAAAGCAATACTGAAATGTTTCCTACTAACAGAATGCTTAGATATCTTTTGTCATTTTCCATATCTCAGTTCTTTTCATTCGGGGTGCAATTACCTTGCAAATGGAATTACTGCACTTTTTAAAAACTTCTAAGGGAACACGTTTAACTGATGGGCTGTTAATGGATCATAAGGATACTTTCATAGCTTTTGCTTTAGCTTCTTGACTCTCTCTTCTCATTTCATAGCCAATGGGGAGAAAGACTCTTCCATAAGACAGATCAGAGTAGTTAAATTTGGCTTCTGCAGAACATCACAGTTAAAGGTGATCACCTGTCTCCCTGTCTCTTTCTGCTCACACAGAAAACCCAAGGAAGTCAGCCTCAGAACAGTAATAATTGCTTTAAATAATATCTCTGGCCCCTTAAAAGATACTAAATTAAACTTTGCACTCCTGTCCTACAGGAGCTGCAGTTTAATCTTTGTTTTGAGGCTCCATTTTGAATACCAGTTGGTCCCCTTAGGCCTACATGCTCTTTACCACTCAGTATGTCAGATAATAAAACATGATCCTCATTAGATTTAAATACAAAACTTTCCTGCTTTGGCAATTAAAAAGTATTCCAAACATCTATGTAACTCAGAGAATGTGAAAACAGATGGGTGCAGACAAACTCATATGGCCCATGCTCACACAGAGAGCAAGTTTAGGGGTTAAGCACACTGATAACAATATAAGCTTAAGGAGCCTGTGCTCAACCTCCTTGCTGGCACTCATTCCATACTATAATGACTGCCCAGTCAACAATGCTGGAAAATGCAACAGAAGAGAAAAAAAGAGATGAAGCAGTTTTTAAAATTGGATCATATTGCTGATACAGTTTCCAGCATAGTTACAGAAACAGTTGTCAGGCCAAGTGATAGGGCAGGGCTGTGAAGTGTGGGAGCAAGTATGCAGGACAAGGGGGCACAGGGACTCTAAACACATACTGGTGCCAGAGGTCCCACACTGCTGTGAAATTATACCCAGTCAGATGCTGCATCAGCGCAGCATTGTGCCTCAGATAACAAATGTAGTAGGGAGGATGTGGTAAACTTAACAGAGCACTAAGAATGACTGGTCTTGGCTTTGTGTTCACCCTGTTTAAAGTAGGAGTTGAAGACTCATGAATCTATCTGCTCCTGCCCACATGGATGCAATCTAATGTGTGCTGCCATACTTGACATAGTGCAATGTCTTACAATGACAGGTTCCTCTCTGCATCTAAGCTGTGACAGTAGCAGTGGACTTTCCTCCTGTGCTTCCATCCAAGAATTTAGTTGTTTGGGTTTTTTTAATTATAACAAATTAATTTTTGCTTCCAGTCCCTCAACAGATTATGAATTTCAGAAACAAAGCAATAAAGACTGGGGCACAGCCAAGAGCATCATCTTCATCTCCTAATTTACCAGTTAAAGCTGCTGTTATATGTAGAAAGAAATACTGAGTGCATGCACAGACATCACATTGCAGCAACTGGCTGAGAAGCTGGAAGAGGTTATTGCCTCTAGCTCTTGCTTCTGTTGCAGAGTGGATTGGCTGTTATGACAGGTCATCTAAACCCATGCATGTTGCTGCCAAGGAGAACAGCAGGGTTAGTTTAAATGTTTTTAATAGCTGATCTGAGCTATCCCAGATGCATTGTCTTCAGTTGATATAAAAAGTATTAATGCTTCTCCGTAGTCTGTGTGCTCTGGTAATAATAAGCAGCAATAAGCAGGGCAAAGCGAGAGAGATGGGAGTGCAAAGGGTTGGACTGCTCCTTTCCAGAGCAGATAGAAACTGATATATCTTGACTAAAATACTCTGACCTTGTTCTAAGAATCTAGGTGTGAAATCTGCACATTGTGCAAACAGGGCAGAAAGAACAACTAGTCTGTCCCACAAGATACTCTTTTTTGCTACACTTGTTTTTATGTCCCAGCATAAAATGACAGAAGTTACCATTCATTTTCTCCACACTCTGTACTCTCAATATCTTCACACCAGCTATTGAACAGGCTTCCATATTCTTAATTTTCATTTCCACACATAAAATGTCTCTTCAGTACCATCTACTGTCCATTTAATGCCATGTCGCTCCCATAATAACAACTGAAGAGGTTTAGGATAATGGCATATTTTTTCTGTCATACTTCATTTAATTGAGCAAAGGGCCCAGCTGCCCCTGACTGCCTATACAACAGATGGAAAGAGCCAGGCACATCTGAAATGCAGTAGACCTTTTCTGAGATCTGAAGTGCCTTTGGGAATTGCCTGTTTCTTTCTACTGATTATATATTTCCCCAAAAAAGGTCTCTATTACATGACTAAAGATAGAATTTGTACTTAGATGACACATCTAGTTCGCTCTCAAATGAATAAAGGGTGAGTTCAAACAAATGCTCTGCCCAGAGACCACACATTTCTTGGGATTTTGGAGTGCTAGACCTAGATACTGAACACATTTGGTGAATAACACCTGAAGAACCAGGTGAGTTAGGTCAAACCATTGTGAAATCAATGAATGTTGACGGATCTCTTCATTACTTCTACAGATTCCCTATTTCCTGTTCCACCTAATGAACCTTCCTGCTCCAGGTACAGTCACAGTAAGCTCTCTGAAATCAAGGTTTGGAAACCAGAATAAAGATGTACATAAGCCTGGAGAAATCAGAGAACAGGAGGAGAAAGTTCATGAATCAGTTTTTAAAGGCCTAGCGATATGAATAGAATATTTTCACTACGATGCCGAGGTTAAAGGCACCATTTTGCTCTAAGGGACATGTTAGAAGCTGCTCCAGAATGGACAGGATCAAAAGTAGTTGGGTATCACGCTAGCCACCATCACTCCTTTGTAGGGTAATGGCTATAGGAAACACTATGCAAATAGCTCCATGGAACAGCTAGCTCTAGACAGACATTCATTCTTTTTAAGCAATTAATTTAATATCATAGTAGGCATAGGTTCACTTGCAGTGAAAGCCTGCCTGCTTTTGTTCAGACTTCGCATTCATAAGAATTTAGCAAGCCAGCTCCATGTTTTAGGTAACTATGTGAACAACAGATGTTGTAGGTTTGGGAACCATAGAGTTAAAAATCCTCTAAGGACTAGGTGAGTCCAGGGTGTAAACACAGGAAAGTGTAATACTGTCATTCAGTCCCATAATTCTGCTGTCTCCTTACAAGCTGGCAGCAAGGCCAAGTTGTCCTCCTCTCCCTGCTGTCTCTGGTGGGAGCTACTTGTCTTGGTAAAAATGTAGAGTGGTAGGGAGTGTGCCTGTTTGTGGCCTGCAGAGGCTTTGTTTGGGCCTGTGGGTGGCAGAGGAGCTGCGACAGGAGGAGCATTGGGGATTGTAGATTAGTTTTGGGTTGGGGGTGGTTTAAGGTGGTTGCTATGTATCCTGTAAATTCCCTGTAATTTTCCTGTATCTTTCTTTTCAAATATAATTCTGTATTTCTTTCCAATTAATTTGAGAGCATCTTAATTCTGTCCACTCTTTAAATAAAGAGCCATGACAACAGAAAAATAACAAGGCAATAACTTTAATGAATAACATCTCACTTCACTTCCTTCTCTCTCCAGCTACTCTAATTTCTTTTGAATACACACTTAACTCTACATTTGAATTCCAGAAACACAGCTGTCTCATCATAAAATGAGAGTAGGTCCCAACCACCCAGTAGTGATGTTAGACTTTGTCTTGCCTGAATAATATCACTTAACAATAAAAAAAGATCCCAGACTGGAAAAAGTGCAACCTAGAGACCCACCTAACTTCTAAAGGAGTTCCTTATTTGTAATAATGTATAGGAAAAGCATAATGTCATGAAAGAAGAATCATTATCTGAACACCCAGTGAATGAGATTATTCAATTTAACCTTGGAGTTAAACTAATCTCAGAGCCCAGTTATACCTCTATTTCTGTCTAGGTGTTCATAAATTTCCATCTCTTCTCCTTTCACAGATACAGGTCAGAATTCAATATTAAGGTAGGCAGTTCAGGCACCCAACAATATTTAGAGAACAGCCTGCACAATTTGGCCAAGAATCTGTCAGACTTACTTTGCAGTGTGAATGCCTCGGATCTAAGTAAGGTGCATTGTCAAGCTCTGCCACATACCTTCTGCACCAATTGACACAAGTTTCACTCCTTTGCTGGCAATATAATCCAGAGCTTTGTTGACATTAGCAATTTTGTGGAAGCGCATCTTCCCTCTGTCTGGTTTCGGTAGTCTTTCCCCTGCAGAGTAAGAGATGTAATGTGTTTACTGTTACATACATCTGGCTACAGACATCCAAGAAACTAGCACCCAAGAATGAATGTGTCCTGAACACTGTCTAAAAATTAGCAGCTATTTTTAACAGATTTTTTTGCTGAAAGAATGTCAAATGGCTTTAAACAAAAGACCTGAAGAGAAGATTCAAATGTTGAAGTATCTTACTTAGAACCTGCTGATACAGAAGCATCATCATTTTTATGTCTGCCCTAAACATCTGGAAGACATACAAGTGCTTCCTGCTACTCCTGGTTCATTGCTACTGTCTGTATTAGAGTAGCCAAATATTAAGAAGGTGGAATGTCCTCAGAGCTGGTCACCCTTACTTTTCAGGTTGTAAACGGAAGCTGGACTCTATCCAGCAGATTATCTGTAACATCCTTCCACATTTGACCATGAACAATGGCTTTTAACAATCTCAGCCAGAACAACAGAGCAGCTAATTTCAGAGCATTGGTTGATGTACTTAATTGAACCTATCTTTTTAAACTATCACAAAGAATAATAATTCCTGAAAATATGACTCCTCATTTCAGGAAGACTGATCATTTGAAAATCTTCTTTCCCCACTGAAATCTTCAGAAAAAATGTAAACTGTCTTTTGTATAAAAATATCTTGTAAATCTTGCCCTATTTCACATTTGCTGCGCATTTGTAATTTGAGCTATTCCCTTCCCATTCAGGGGCATTCTCGGTGTATCTTGGGAACTGCCCTTCTGAATAACGTGAAATGGGCAACATAGTGAGTTTACATCAGTTAGTCAAAAGGAGTCATTGGATGTTCCACCACTCTGAAAAATTAGACCTTTTACTCATTATTAAATATTGATCTAGATTTACATTAGGCACTCACTTTTGAAAGCATTGGTCAATCCAGTAAAATCATTAACAGCAGAAAGAAAAAAAAAAAAACTTTTTATACTAAAATTGGAATAAAATCAATTTGTAACCAAAGTGTAAAGGCTTTTTAATAGTTAGGCACTAAGACCTGGTCCCCAGTATTTGTGGTTTGTCTAACAATGCTGTGATACCAGTGATATCCTGGAACACAAGCACAGACCAGACGATTTTGGAGATAAGGAAAAAGTAAAGGGTTTTTCCTCCTTTTTGTTCGACCGTATGTTTCAGTATACTTACAGTTTGTGCCTGCTGTTTTGAAATGCTAACATTTTTTTGTTATTTTAAAAGTGTTTCAGTTAGCATGTTGTAAATACATAGCAAACTTTATTTCAGCCAACCTGAGATAACTTCCAAGAGCAGCATCAGTTTGAGGCCGTTTCTGAAGTCCTCCTCAATGTTCTCAATCTGAGTGCCTGCTTTCCTGAGGTGGGAATTGCACCAGGCTGTAAACGTCTGTAATTGCAATTAAAAAAAAAAAAAAAAATTAAAACTACTTATCAACAAGGCACTTTCCCAAACAACTGCTAAACCGTCTGAGCAAACACTGCATCTGAGATTGTCACTACTACGTTAGAAATTTTGATGCCTAACTCCTACTAATTTTATACATGTTTCTGAGCTAAAATTCTTATCCTAGATGTTCATGAAGATGAAAATAACTGCTTGATTAGAAGTAATGTTGTGCTTAAGTCTGCTCACAAATGTGTTGCACATAAAGGCAAAATTTGTCTAATATTTATTGCTATAATTAACATTTTAGGAGCACATAATTTTATGTTTGGATTTGTCTGTTACACATTCTTCCTGAAAAGAAAGATTGATATGGTATTAAGGAAGCTGTGTGACTGTATAAATGCAGGCAATACCAAGCACAAAACCAAAAACTTCTACTACTTGAATTCACATCATGACAAACAGCTCTTAAATAGAGTATCTATGTCAGGGTCAAGTAAAATGCATTTCTCACAGAAGAGCTGAAGAGAAATCACAGAACTGAAGAGGGACAAGGATACCAATAAAATTGCATCTGCTTCTACTTGTAACTACAGTAAGAAAGAAAATATCTTTTGAAAACATGGACAGTTAGAATGGATTTTCAGTTTACTAATTCGAGCACAGCAGTTTCACATTCAGACCCTGCAGATGTAGCCAGCCTTACCAGGGGTTTTAGTCTGAAATTATATCATTTTCAGAAAACTACTACAAGTTCCTGTAGCACACAAATGCAGGTAATTAAGTTTTCCAGGCAGAAATTATCATAAAAGCAACCATGAGTACTTCACCACGGAGAAAAACCAAGTGGGGTCTTACTTGCAGAGATTAAATGTGGAACTAACTCTACTGATCTACAGAGGTCATATAAACATTACTTTTTAATATGAATGAATTTTAAACTAATATAAAATTTAGTGGTTACCATTGGTCTGTTTTCAAATATCCCTTACTTCTCAGCCTTCTAACAAATTATCCTTGATTTTCAATGACTGTTAAGATTGCAAATTTGTATTTGCTAGGGAATTCACCAGATATTTAAGAATATAACACAGCCATACAATTTAAGTCAGACTTCTGCTACTTAAAACTGTCAGGTATTTGGAATTTCCTTTCTTTTGCTGTTTCAAATTACTACAGTTTAAAAAACATCGTCTGTAAGAAATTTATTTTGGCTTTATTTTCTCCTGCCTGTTTTGTTTTTTGTTTTTTTTTAATACTCTAATTCCTGAGTAAGAAAGGTCAGTAGATGAAAGCAAATTTTTCCTCTTTCACTGAAACCTGTATATTCTAGACAGATTTTATATCTCAAGAAGATAAGGACTGAATTTTCAAAAAATGGTCTACCCTTAAAAATGCAAATTTCTGTTAAAGAAAAAACATTTCGGTTGTTGTTGCATTTGACTCAGTTTATTTGAAGAACTTATGTGCACCTTACTGGGCTCTTTCCTCAGAATTCCTACAGTAATAGGAAACAGCTTGCTAAACTTTAGTTTTATTAACTCTATCTATTTGGAAGGAAGAAGCAAGAAGTGTTATGGATATGTATATGCATATTTATGCATAGAATCAAACAGGTTGGAAGAGACCTCCAAGATCATGCAGTCCAACCTATCACTCAGTGATGAGAGTGGTAAGACTCAGTTATACACAGCTGCTGGATGTAGGGGAGTTGACACACAGGCTCTGGGCACGGACTGTGTGAAATATGGTGTCTAGTGGAGTCAGGGAGCAAAGTGACCTTGGGGGTTGTAAAACTCTGATAAGGAAAGCAAAACAAATATCTTATGGTTTCTCTGTGTTCTTAGATGTTAAGCAGTGTCTGTATCTTGCACTAAAATAGAGACGTGTGATTTCACATTTTTATGAGCCAATCATTGTACTAGTCTTGGCTGTTTGGTTAGTGTGAATAACCAACAGAAGTAGAACACAATGACTTGTTTAGAATATCTAAGCATATATAAGATGCACAAATACATGTAATAAACATTACTTGCTTGCATCAAGCATCTCCCTGTCTCTTACATTGCGGCAACCCAGCTCTATCCAATCAACTAGACCATGGCACTAAGGATATGAGGATGCTATGCAGTGAAATCCCTAATTGTAGATATTCAGAGAAAGGAGAAAACAGAAGACAGCATTGGAAGTGGTTCTGGGCAGGGATCTTGTTGAACAGCAGAGGATGAGCTGAACATAGAGGCATAAGATTTGTTTTTTCTGTGTACAGACAGAGGAAAGTGTGGCTGCACCTGAGCACCTCTGCAAATACATCTATTTTAATAGTGGGGTGTTAGATTGAAAGGCAGTCATTGGGGAAAGTAAAAAAAAAAAATAAAAATCCTTATTTTAAGATAATTAAGCTTTACTGAACTCTTAGGAGCCTTGAAACCAGAGTGTAACAAACATCACAAAGAAATAACAGGCACCCCTATCCTCAGGGCTTGACATGATGGAGTCTTAGGATGGTCATGACAGCATTAGGATCTAGTTTATATGACTAATTTGTCTGCCTCAAGCAGTATCTTCTTCTGGTGGTATGTATCTAAAAAGGCTTAGCACCACATTAAGTCATTTGCAAATAACTAAAAATTATAGCAAGCATCCTTGGAAGGAACAATATTATGGTAATGCAGAAAAAAACCCATCTGAAATCACCCAAGGCTAAATGCACATGATCCTTGCATGGCAATTTGGCAACAAATATTAGAAAGCTGAAACAGTAAATACATGAGCTTTTCATGAATTAAGCTTAAGTGATGGACATCTGCTTACCTGCAGATGCCACTGCAGTTTGAAGAACTATTCCAAGCATATCCAGCTAAACCCAAAGAAGAATTTGGAGGAAAATCTCTGGCATTTCTGTCTTTTCTTCTAAATATTTATGGTGAATGTTTTGAACTTGTACCACTCAAGCAAATGAGTTTTACTCATTTTTCATTTTATTAAGAGTTTAATGGCAACAACACTATTGTCAATCAGTCTCAAAATACAAATCTGATTCCTACTGTAAAGAAAGCTACTTGTCAGTTTCTTAAGAATAAATGGAACTTGACACTTCTTAGGCCTTATATGCATATAAAAGTGTGTATATATACATATACATATACACACATACAAAAACAAACAGAATTTTGTCCACCTCTAATCTCACTGTGGTCTCCTATACTAGCTGATTGAATTTCCTGGATGCTGCACTGATATACACACAGAGTAAGTTTTACCCAAAGATCCCAAAGTTTTCCAATAATTTAATTTTTTTTCTGAAAAAAAGACATTTTTATGTCATTGAATTTGCTGAGAGTCAGACTATCCTCTCAATCATGTTTATTTTATGAAGGCACTAAGCAGCCAATGTTGCTGTGACGTAAACCAGGAAAAGATGCTACTGTTGCTGAATCAAACTCTTCTCAGTAAATAGTTTGATAACAGTCACTGGTTTTATGGTTTTTTTATAACTGCAGGTTATTTAAGATTTTTTTCCAGTAGTATTGAGATTTGTCTCTGACATTGTAGCATTCTGAAAGATAAAACTGGAATTACCTACAAAGTCTCCACACATGGGGTAAATTCTTGTGAAGCACTTCACTGCATGTGGACTCTTTATTTAGACTATCTGTTCCTATATATTTTAGATTATTTTCTACATCTAGGATAAGAGTTATATCTGTTACCTAAACTACAGTTTCTCAGAGCTTTCTGTCTTACCAGTGCATCAGATCATTAAACAGTGCTATCATTTTATGACAGTTGTTTTCTGCCTCATGACAAGTGTTGCTGAATTGTTACAGCAGTCTCTGCGCATGTGGCTTCATAGTCTGGTGCCTTCCAAAATGCCTTATTTTCCTAAGACTTAACACAATTACAGGAATGCTATTTAAGGAAACATTTACTGTGTTTCAGTGATGCAATTCACAGATGACTGTATTAAATCTACTGAAAAACTTGCAAACAATTTCCATAGTCCACATTTTATTTTACCCTCATCCTTCTATTCTTATTGTGATACCACTTGTTCTCACTGCTTTGGCTTTAAGTAACTGTTCTATTCATAGTTATTAAGAAACAATTCAAAGCATGTTTAAGTCCTGGAGATCAAGACAGAGCCAGCATATAGTACCCTGCAAATTTGTAATCCACTGGGATTTAAAAGCTATTAAATGACTTAGACAAAGCCAAATCCCTTTTTCTGCTGAGCTGTACAGCACATTTCAGAGTATCAGATTGCCCAGAGAAACAAGGCAGGACTGAAGGCACCAAGCCGAATACCAGGAAGGATACAAGTGCCTAAAAGCCATACAAGTCCTTTCAGCATTTATTTACCATAGGTGGCTCTACAAAGGTAAAAATAAATCTCATTTCCAAAGTTGTTACTGCAAAAGAAACTTTGCTAACATTATTAGATGACAAATCACAGAAGAGGGGAAGCAGGGCAGAAAGCCAAACAATTTGCAGTCCCACAGGTAAATGTTCTCTTAATGCTCTATTAATTGTCTACTGCTGTCACAGATCTGTTTTGGAAAAGCTAATTCCCTAAAAGGGAGAACAGTTTAGGTTCTCCACCCACTTAGCCTCATTATGAAGACTATCAATAGCATATCCATAATTTGGATTTATAGATCTGTGAAGGCAAAGCCTATACCTGAGGAAAAAAAAACCTTCCCTGGTAATTTTCTCAGGCCACTTAATTTGACAAGCAGAATTGCAACCACTTAGAGATGGCCCTAATTGATTACCAAACAATTACTGCTAATGCAAAAAATTAATAGGGTATATCCACTTTGTGCAAATATTTTTACATATGCACAATGAAGGGCATGTTTTGATAGATAAAGTGGTATCTCTGAAAGCTATTGTCCTATACTCCTGAGGAAACCCATGCATGCTTTTTATGAGTGTAATGATAACTTACTTTTGATAGTGCTTCAAAGTCAGAAAACGAGGTACTATAAAAACAAGTTTCATACGTGCATGCAATTAACAGGGATAAAGAGAACTGAGAAAGCACCATTTGCCACCCTCTCCAATACTGTACCTATCAATCACAAGACAACTTTTTCCACCTGCTGAAGATACTGGGTAAATTCTAGTTTGGCACCAACTGTGAGTTCAAAATAGCCATTACCAAAACAGCAGCATAACTTGCATGGGACCATGTACAGGGTATACACTCCACAAGTTCAGGGAATATTAATTAATTGAGAGGTGGGCCCAGTCCAAGTCCTATTTAGTATGTATATCTCATAACAGAGGTTAACACTGCCTCGCACTCTCTCCAACTTAAATCAATTTCTAACTGCTATAATATTTACAAAATTTAAGACTGATTTTAAAAGGTATTTGTCTACTTGTCTCTACCCCTACTGGAAAGGCTACTGGTTCACAAATCATTTGGGTTTTGAGTTTCTAGCCTTTCTGCAGTAAGAAAGTATAGACGAAATCCAAAGTTAACCTATGAGTCATGAAAAAAAAAAAAAATTAATAGGAAACTTATTATTTCCTGTGTTTAAGTACAGCAGAAGCACAACTCGTTTGAGGTGGACTTAATTCTGTGATTCTGTGACTTTAAAATTCTAACACCAAAAGCAGAACATACACGACATGTGATACAGTTGTTTCTTAAAACTCTGCTGCTTTACAGCCCTTCTTCAGAAGTGGTTTACCTCTCTTCTTGTGCTAGCTGAGGGTTTTCATTACTTCTAGGCTAAATGGGACACGGTGATTCACTCCGTAGTTATACAGAACATTACTGGGCTCTGAGAGCATGGCAAGGGTGTTACAGGAAAAGCTCTGCCAGAACATTCCCACTAGGCCAGACTGAGGTTTCCCCTTGAAGAATTTCCCATCTGTCTGTTAACCATGTTTTAAAATATAAGTTGCAAACCTGCAACATGATCTCCTAGATCCTGTGTCCACACAGTGTTCTAACCACTGCAGGATCAGGGCTTTTCTCTGGACTTGGGATACAGTCTACACTGGCTCTCTTTAACTAATTATGCTCCCAAAAGATGGGGCGTGAAGGTGAAACTCATCAGAAAGTTTCGCAGCCTTTATAAGCTAACTTGGAACCAATTTAGATTTTTCTAGAACACCTATCCTTTTAGTATATTAGGTGCATGAGTATGTTTTGATGAACTGAAAGTAAATATAACTTACATCTTAATTGTTGGTTTGCATTATTTTTAACCGTCCCCTTGCTCTTACTTCCCCTCATAGTGGAAGGCAGTAAAACAACCAGAGTAACTATAACAGGAGGAATGCTTCACCAGCACAAGTCCAAGAGTAGCCAAAGTGTGCTTTTTAACACTAAATACACCAGAGCACAGCAACAACTCAAATGAAGCACAGTGAAAGATGCCATGAAGGCTAAAGTAGGGGAAATGTTTAGTGTGTTTCAAAAGGGCATTAAAAGGAAACCCTTAAGTCATAGTCAGTATGTCAAAGCCACATTCCTGAGAACAACAGAAAGCATGTCAGAGAACTCTTAAAAAAGAAGATAGAAGCTCCTTCACAAGGAGTAGGAGTTCCCTAAATCCAAAGTTGGGGAAAGCTCTCCCTGCTCTAGCACATCCATCCATCTAGCAGAACAGATGGGGTCAGACATCACATGTCAGCATACTCTGCACTGTCAGCAGATCTGCTCAAGCAACTAAGGAAATTTCACTCCAGTTTCTTAAATATTACCATTCACAAGAGACATCATCAAATGGACAAATTCAGCATACAACTTGCATTTTGCATTCTGCTTGCGTGGAAGAACCAAGGGAGACCTCAGTCCTTACAAAGCAGGTGGCCTAATCCTATGCAAGTCTAGGGTTTCCCATAAAACATGCAAGCCCCTCTCAGCACCAAATAATTGCATGTCTGTTTTACAGTGCTCACCACTAACAGAAAACCCAAAGCATGTCAATATTTCTCAGAGAATAATTTGGCAAGGCTTACCTCTGAGAAATGTCAAGAAGATTTTTTTTAAGGCTTTGGTTACAGAGTGCCATTAGTTCTTTCTTTCAAAGATGACAACACAGAAATGTTGTATTGCCCCATTGGTCTAAAATGGAATAAAATTCATGAGGGAGCAAAATGTGTGGGAAATTCAGTATGGATCACTGCATGCACTTATCCTCACCTCAGGTTTTTTGTTTGTTTGTCTTTTGGTTGAGTTAGGTTTGGGGAGGGGGTTTGTTGTTTGTTTTGCTTGCTTTTGTCTGGATTTTGGGTGGATTTTGAGGGAAGAACAGGAAGAAAGGATATGAGGTTTCACAAGATCTTTGGAAGGTCTAAAAGAATTAAAACATTTCAGGCAGGTAATGTCTGTATTGCATCATCTGAGATTATAGCTGGAAAAGTCAGGATAAGTTTTCAGGTGTATATGCTTATCTTCACACGTGAGAGAGGCATGATCCATAAGCAAGAAAATTTAGGTAGGTCCTTTAGACAACTCAGGACTTTGATGGACCATCACTATAATGTTACAGTAGACCTATTTTCTACAGGAAACTCCTCTCTTTTCTATTAATGTTGGCAATATCCATTTATAAAAGTTTACATCAGCAGGCATCTGTATGATCTCAAGATATATTTACCCATTCTCATCTTTATAGTGCAACTGCAACCTACTCTATTTATTAAGGTGAAGTAATTAGAAAGACAAAGAAAAAAAGTATTGTCAACTTCCGTTGTGTTCTTTTCATTCTGACTATTTTTTTAACACGTTCCTTTCACTAAGGAGACCAGAGTGGTCTGCAGTAAATTTAAATATATTAAATAAGGAAGAAACACAGTCTTACAGGTGATAAGTTTGGCTTTTTTTTTAATTTATGCAGAAGTTGGAAACTTTACTAGCAAGTGGAATCAACTTCTGCAGGATACAATCTTATGTTTTAAAAAAGAAAAATTTCAAGGAGGACAAAGCGAAACCTCACGTTGTGCTACTTTTCTAAGTTTATACTTAATTACAAACATGTCCTTCCCTCTTGATTTTGCCTATCTAAAGTCTAGCCATTCATCCTAGTTCCACCAGTTAAGCTACACTGTTAAGTCAAGATTCTACAGAAGCAGAACTCTTTTATGTCATGCACCTAAGCTGGTTGCAACAGCAGAGAGCTGTTTATTTAAGAGGAAAACCAAACACGAAAGCATATGTGATTTTTTTTTTTTTTTAAGTGTTTAGCAGGTCAGAGAATTTATTCCTACTCACGATTATGCAAAAAGCCTTATTAAGTATACTTTTGTAGGAATCTGCCCTGAACCATCTCCTGTAGTGCACTTTACTTATACAGAGTGTACATTTATAATACTTGAATATGACAGCAATGTGATGGATCAGTAAGCATATTTCATGACAGAGTGACTATTTGAGCTAATCCTGACAAATCAGTGACTTGAAGAAAGCTGGATGGAGATTAGCAAGAAGTCTGAAGTACTGCCCTCCTCCAGTAATAAACAACTGCAAAAAACCAGCAAGAGGATCTGAAAATAAAGGTGAGTCACAACCTACCCTGATTTCTACTATTACACAACGCAAATAAAGCATTGGAATGTATAAGCAGAAGAATAGTGTATCAATACTTAAGTATTTCCTACCAATTTCCTCCGTGCTGGAAAGTGATTAGCTGTACTATTGTCCCCTCTCTCAAGTACAAAATTTAAGAATAATGAGTAGTTGGAAAGAATCCACAAAATAACCATGGAAACAAAATTAAAAATCTAGAAAAAAAAAAAAGGGTATGAAAATTACAGAACCATTGGATATGTTTAATCGTGAGAATTTTCAAAATAAATTAAAACTTGTTTCTATCATTTAAGAAGTTACAACTGGGAACAGATCATTTCTCTGTGTTTATTGAAGACAGATCTTAAGATAGATAGTAATGAGCTTAAATAACAAGGAATATTTAGATTAATTCTTAACTGCAGAAGCAGTGAAGCACTGGAAGAGATGGGCTGGGTAGATGTGGAATCTTTCTTGGACATTATCAATAACAAGTTGAATAAATGTGCAGAGAACACCACGAGCATATTTGCCTCTCCCCAGAAATAGAGGAATGGATTAAACGCTTTCCAAGATTCTTCCAGTCATACTTTCTATGATGTTCATGGAAGATTCCCATCCTAATTGACATTTGCACTGCAGCCTTGAAAAGGGACTGTGGTTGAGAAGCCCTAAATCTGAGTATATGTTATCCAAAGAATACAAAATAAGAAGTCATTTAGCAGAAAACAACTCCCTTTCAGGAGTCCAAGCACTTGGCATGCAACAGCTGCAAATGTTTTTTCTGTCAGGGTATTCTTTCTGTGGTGATCCGCATTTGTCTCTCCTACTTTCATGACCTCCTAATTTCCCTTACCAAAAAGAAATACAGTATTGGAGGAGTTTTATCAGGAATTCAGAAGAAAAAGAAAGTAGAAGGATGAAGACAGTGAACAATAAATAAATTAATTTGAATATAAATGGATAGAGTTAAAGAAGATTCAAAAACAATAGGCAGAAGAGTATTCAAGAAGAGTTAGACATCAATCAAATTAAAATGAAAGTGGATTCAGTGAACTGTTCTATGGGTACAGTGGATTCAATGAACTGTCCTATGGGTACAGACATTTCCTAAGGTCCATATTGTGATTCTAGAGAAACTACTCTGACACCTGCATTTTCTCCCCAACTTTGTACCACCTTTTAAGTCATTTAAGATAGGAATGTTAAAAATGTTTGTACTGTCCTCAATGATGAGTGGTTTATGACCCATTGCTCCTCACATGGGAACATGGGACTATAGTCCTTTTAACAACAACGTGAGCAAATGCTGAGTACTTTTAAGTGTCTCACTTCTGCCCTGAAGGACAACACAAATGTTAAACCCTCCATATTCCATACCACTGTTGTGGGGTAGAATTCACTGTTGCTTTTGAGGTGCTCAAACATAACCATGGAAAAATGTCTAATAAAGAGTAGCAAGGAACATTAGAAAGCTGACAAAACTGCAAACATATTGCAAATATAGAACTGCAAAATTAGTAAAAAATAGAACCTACTATGAACAGATGAAAAAAGACACATAACAATTAGCAACATTTTCAGTATCTAAGTCATTCAAAACTAATTCTACATTTAAAAATCAAAGCTAGCTGTTTAGCATAAAATGGTTATCTTCTATTGATTATCTAGTTGCATTCTAGTCATCCTTTACTCCTTAAATTCTTAGGGAATTATGAAATGTCCCAGCCACTTAGGTATGGAGAAAGAAGTCTCTGAGGGAGATGTTAAGAATAGCAATGACTGTGAATAACCCCACAGATGCAATCTGAGAAAGCATTTTCACATACAGAAATTGCTTTAGCTTTCACCTCTAGGATGAAAAGTCACTGTCCCTACCTCTCACTAATAAGGTCAGTTTTGGGCACCTCCAATGAAGCTGCCATTTCTGGTGGTTTAAGTGATGGGGACACCTGTCTCCCTGAGAGCTAAACTGAGAGTACAACTCACCTCATAGACATTACCAAACACCCTGCATATGTTAGCAACCTTGTCACTTATTCACCTGGCCTGGGTTCAAAACACTGATCTAAAAGTGAAAGGTTCCCCCCAGCCACACATTCCCAACCAATAAATTAGAATTCCATCTTTGTACAAGGTTATCTTTCACCATGAGTTGGGGAATAGAAGCTATTAGAATATTCTGCTTGAAAGGCTTTGCAATACTGAAGGCTTTTAATTAATATCGTCACCACCTTGCTAAGCAGTTACAAAGGTAAAGACTTTGCAAGTCAGCTTTCTCTTGGACATGAATGACTATTTTTGCAGTATATTTTGTTCATTCACATCATATGCATGAATCCTTGAAAAATGATGGTTACAAACAGAATTTATACAATACTTTCTGAGAACCCTTCATCCAAATGGCAATGTTTGGCTGTCTTACAGCAGCCCTGGACAATCCATTCTAGCTAGATGGAGTAATGGGGAGCAATCCCTCGCTGTTTGCAATGACCTTATCTATTCACCTGCCCTCCTTCTTCAATAACAATACAGTTTACATCATTTACAGTTATACATTACTGACAACTCCCTTTATCATTTATGTAAACCAACAGCTATGTTAATACTTTCTAATAACAGAATAATATACCTGATTTTTCTTACTACATAATTCAACGCATTGAAATGCTCAAGATATAAAATGGTAAATAAATTATATAATCCATTTCTGCATTATAATAGCCCCTGTATTCAGTTGTTTTCTCTAATGACAGTAAAAACACAGTGAGTAAAACCCAACTGTTGGGTTCCTGCTCTTCTGCAGCTTTTTGTCCAACTTCTTTCAAGTAGTAAAACCTCTTTATACGTATGTCCAAAATCTTTACCCCACAGTAGAGAAGAAATGTAGATATGCCCCCTGGACTAAGAGTTCTAAATGCAGAATTAGAAGGGCTCTGTTCATCTCTGAAATTGAGTGATTATGCAGCATTTTTCAGTCTTGTGTGCATTTTGCAAATGTTAAATGTTGTAGCAAGTGAAAAAAGTTTTATTTCACAAAAAAACCCCAAATATTGCTGAAAAATAGTATGAATCAAGCATATTCTAAACACTGTTCTTAAGTGGGAGTAAAGTTTTAAAACAAAACTAAAAACAAACAAAAGAGAGTAAAGGAACAATACAAATATGAAGTCTTTAATTTTGGTCAATGTATTTTATTTTCAGATATTGGGTTTGTATTTCCCTTGAATTAAAAGTTTACGGATACAGTGATCTCTCTCTATAGGTCATGTTTCTATCATTAAATAATTTAACAATTAACAGATCATGGTAGATTTGATTTTTTTTACATGGAACACTACCATATTTTGCTTTTCAAAGTATCTCCTACTGAAATCTGCAAAAATATAGAAGCATCACCTACAAGAACCTGTGCCTTTTTGATAGAGGCACAGTCTTCCCACACAGCATTGACTGAGAGTGTACAGCATCCAGGCTGATCATGTAAGGACTGCCAACTATTTGCATGGCACAACAGCATTTTCTTCTAATAGGGTCACCTAACTTTAGAGCTTACTAGCCAAATAATCTCCATTCCCATACCCTGCACTTTGCAGAGGTTGAATGTACACTACAAACACAAGTAATTCTGACACCGCAACCTGAAATTGTATGGTGACAGCAGCTAGTATCTTACACAGCATTCCTGATCACACCACAAAACTTTACAGTGCATACCTGCAAATAAATCAATTCACGCTCATTTGGCAGAGCATTAAGATAAATTTGCCACTACACTGCACAAAGCTCAATGCAGCAAAGAAACATTATACACGTTTTTATAAAGGCTTTAATGGACTCAATCATCCATGCAATAAAGACTGCATTTTATAATTATATACAAATAAGTATCTCCAGAAGTGCTGTCCAAAAGATACTCTTCCTCAGCCAATCAGGTAGGACACCAGGGACCTAAGCAAAGAGCTTACGAAGTGTGGTGTGTGCAGGTTCTATTAGAAACTCCAATGTACTGATGTATACTCATAAACATCTGTTTTTCATGCAGTGTCTCTCTGCAATTTTTTAGTTAAAGATTTTGGCTGAATAAAGAAAACTCCTGATACTATTGAATATATAATTAATGAAAGAGCTGTTTGCATTCTAGTGTTTTCTGGATCACTGCTGAGCAAAGTGATTTGCACTGTAAGCACTAGTTAGACAAAGAGCTATACATAAGGCACACTTTTTGAATCTAACTACTGAAAAACTATGAAACACAAGGACAGAAAAAGTTATTTTGTATGTCATGGGACCAATATATCCCACAAAAAGCTGAACTGTTATAGGGTTAAAAAATGGCTCAGGAGTCATGGATTCTGGAGTACCACCTTCCATGTTCAGCATTTCTGTATCACAAGAGTATCAACAAACTAGACAGCATCTTCAAAAAAGGATTCACAGTAAAAGATGCCAACACCTTTACAGAGAACTTTCTGTAGTGGTAAAAGGTTTTAGACTAGCCACTTTTCTGTGTTTTGGGGGTTTTCTCTCTCCCTCTGTGTTCTTTTGCAGATGGCCACTTCTTTTCTACTACAGAACAAAAGAATAATGGCTGTTATATTTGCCTCATCCTGCACAGAGTTAAAAATTAAGCATAGGTAATCCAAAAAGGGTCTGCAATACTGTGGTGGTTTTTCAAGGGACAAATCTGCAGGAATGCTTTAAAGGTGAAGTCTGTGCCCTTTATACTGCCTGGAGCTTTCTCTTAAGTGTATTAAACAAAACATGCATTAACACTAACCTACCAGTGCCAAATGAACCTTCTCACGGAGAGATTGTTTCTCCTACTCTCCTTTCTAGAAGGACCCCAAGGGTCCTCCTTTCAGCTGTGCCCTACAGTGCTCTTCCTGGTTTCCCAAGAACTCCTGAACTATCACAGACAGTGCTGGCTAACTTCTTCAGCAGACACACATTTAAGTAACCAAATGCTGTATAGGATAAGAAGAAAGAAACATTCACACTTTATAGTATGGGAGGAACTAAAGGTATGCCCTCTGGAAATAGAAGGATTAATTAAAGTAGGCTAATCCAGGATTTAGTTGACTGAATTTCCAAATATCTTTCCCTTGCTTTCTCTGTTGATTTTCTTCACAGTGCTCTCTTTACCCAGGAATTATGTACTACATTGCCAGGTGAGTAAGTAAATCCATTATAAATTGGTCAATACAGTCAGTCAGTGTGGGATAAAAGTATATTCCTATTCATTGCATCTGCACTCCTTAAAACACTTCCATAATTAGAAAAGCCTGTCTTCTGACTGACAAAGTTAAAAGAGATTTTGAAAGATTTTTTTTTCAATTCCACACACACCACCACACAGATGTTTAAGTCCTCAACACCAATAAATGATGGGGAAAGTATTGTCAGTAGTCAGACTCCAAGACCTCTACACAGTGTTGTCTTTGTACTCTGTTAAGTAGCACACTTGAAGATCATCCAATCTAGTTTCACTTGTAATCTAAACTGAGGTTAACATTCTTACAGAGGAAGGCAACCTCATGCATTAATTTCCAGTTCCACAGCAAAAAGCTCCTCTGAGCCACATATGCCAGGTTACTCAGTGCAGCATCTCACAGTACACAAGGCATATAATTTGTCCATGTTAATTTCTTTACTATTGGAACTGACGATTAAAAAATAGTAATTCAATTTTTATATTGTGCTTAGTTTAAGAATCTAGTTTTTAAAGAATCTGGTAACTCCTGTTGTTAAAGGTACTAATTAAACATATTAGGTAATTTTTTTTTTTAAGCTCTAATTTTTTTTTTTTTTTTTTTTTTTTTGAGGCATTAACTGTAGGGTAACATTTTCTAAAACATCTGAAATATTCTATAAGGCAGAAGACTTTCAGAAAAGTTCTTGAGTTTCTAAATAATTTTTAGGGAAGACTGAGTTCTTAAATTACTGAGTTTTTCTGAAAAACTGAATAAAAAACCTAACCATTACTTAAGGTCTTTGGATGGCCCAATGATTAAATTTAACTAAGTAATCTGTTGTCAAGCACAGAGATAAGAATAGATGTATAAATAACAAACAAGAAAAGATTAGTCAATATCAAACAATGATGGCTGTAACGACTGTTAGTACTAAACCACACCCCTGTGGTTTAGTACAGTGTTTGTGATAATCAAACTACTTTGCCAGTTAAACACACAGTTCTTTGTAGTACATCTGTTCTTAACAGGAGCCATGCTGGGACCTGTGCTTGGTCATGGAAATTAAGGCTACAGGAAAGGAAAAGAAGCCAACTTCAGACTCACGTATGGTGTTTTGTTTGTCTTTTAATATTAATGCCAGATGGGCATTAATATTAAAAGACAAGCGTGTTATACATAATATTTACAAATACAGCTGCTTGTGGGGCTTACTTGGGATTAAGAATTGTTAAGAACCGGGAGGATTGCTTCAAATTTTTGCAATGATCTGATACATAGCAGAAGAGCATTGCACCAACAGATCAAAATCTGTGCATGGGATGCAAAGGTGATCAACTGCTTTGCCAAAGAAAATGCATGGTGGAACTACACTCCAGCATACAGCTGGGCTATAGAGGTTTCCATAGTCTAAACAAATTCGTTTAGGTGAAATAACACTCCAGAGCTACACAATTATTTATGTATATTTTAAAATTTGTATTTAGTGCAATTGAGTACCAATTTCCTTCGTATTGAAGAGTGTACTGTCTGAAGTCTTGCAGCAGTGAAAAGCCACACTGGTGCCAAGATTAAACATAAAACGAAGTTAAAAAAAAAAAAAAAGTATCACTTAATGCTAGATGGCTAAGCCTTTCTGTGGCTGCCAAAATAGCAGGCTGATTTTCAGAGGTGCAAAATAGACAGAAGTTCCTTCTGACGTCAGTGGAAATGCCTGGGTATTCAACACCTATGAAAAATACGAGCGTTTCCTTAAATGCTTAAGGAATAATCACAGATGCTAATTTAGACTAGGGTGGTCACCTTCTGCAGACTCCTGCTATGGTAGTGGGGATGAACAGGCACTTTCTAAGGGGTAGTTCAGAGTGGAATCCATCTGCTCCACATATAGGTTATCTCAGTTATCAGCAGGGAACGGTTGGACTGATTTTGCTTACAGGTTTTTGAAAAGAAAGATCAAGCACTAGCTTTCAAGTTGAAGAGATTCTAACAGTTAAGAGCTGTTGGGAGGATGCATTTGAAGCCAAGGGAAAATTTTGCTCGTACCAAGCAAAGTAAACACTTAGTACATAGGTATTTCAACCACTATTTCGGAGATAAAGACATGGACAAAATGATACGTCCTTGTAACTTAAAAGCTGGGAGAAATGGAACTAGACATGAGTGCAACAGTGCCTATTCTTGCATTTAGGACGTACATTCAGGACTAATTTTCTCACCCATGTGAACATGGAAATTTGAGGTCAAAATACAGAAACTAACTAAACATTAGCTAGACAACTGTCACCTTTGCTTCCTTCTGGACAGGTCTTCTAAAAAAAAATGTGTTTCTACAAGGTGGGACACCTCTCTAAAAGGAGAATGTAGAGTCTCAAACTATTCTCTGCAGATGCCCTGTTCCTGCAGAGTAGTAACACCTGCCCTGTAATCCTTTCACAACAGTACTTTGAGGATTACTAGGATGATACTATCTTGATCTGTATTGTTGAGTTACTTGTACTGTCAGCAGGGAAAGCTACTACAGAATACGTACAGAAAGAGTCACAGAGGGTGATCGTATCATTGTGTTTGTTGATTAAGTGATGTGGAAAGAAGTAACTTCTTTAAATACATTCCAAATATTTTCAGGTAGAAAAAGAGCATTGTATAGCACCTGTATAGTTATGATCAGCTTTACACATCAAGTGTCTCAACATGAGGTATATTTAAAACCAACAAACCAAATTATGTTAGAAGAACAAATACCGCACACTCTTATGACAGCATTTCATAAAAATGTTCTTCAAAGACTGCAAACTCAAATGTCACCCCAAACTATTCAGAATTAAATTTCATTTAAGCAAAAAAGGAGAGCTCAAGGTGAATAAATTCTCTTTCTACTATCAACTGAGAGTAAAGAATGCACAGTCATAAAAGACATACCCAGAGTCAGCAACTTTTCACTACTCATAGCAGAGGAATACCACATCAGTCGCACATTCTTTATCCTAACAATTAGGGCTCATAAAAATTACTCTTTGTAATAAAGCCATCCAAGAAAATTCAACTTTTCCAACTGTGTAAGCACTTCTGTATTTGTTTGTTTGCAAGGATATAAAATAACATCCAGGGAAAGTGTCTTTTGACTTGGGTGACAGCTAAGCAGAACAAATTCCTACCTAGTTCTATTTCACTGACATGCTTCTTCCTGCATCATGTCCTCCTTTATTCCAGATGCAAATCCAATGGATTCTTCTGTAAGCAGGCTCTGAAGTACAACTTCTAAAATACTACCAATATCTGTATAGTATTCACCATTTACAATCAAGGAAAATTCTAACATTTAGCCTCACTGGAATTAATTCAGTAGAACTGAACAGTGCAACACAAAATTACTACCAAAACTAAGTTGAATGCATGAAACAATGAGTAAATTTATTTTAGGCATTTGGTAACCAATCATAATGGTGAAACCTCTTTTGTCTTACTTACAAGATGATGGAAAGGCTTTGGTGGAAGATTTTGAATTGTATTATGCTATTGGAAAAAAAAAAGGCAAAATTCAGTTTGCAGAGCTGTCTTAATTTGATTCAGAAGCTGGTGATGTAATCATGGTATTTTCTTACTAGGATTCATTGGTTTACAGAACACAACTGAGCCTTGCTTTTGCTTATACAGAGCTACAAACTGTATGATCTTGAATTCCCTATTTACTACGGTTTCAGGGCTGAAGGACCTGAGCATTCTTCCAAGCAAACACCTCCCATGCCTTTTTTGTCAGCTCTCCAGTCACCCAAACAGACATCCATGGCAAGATGCAGACCTCCCACCTCAAAGCGATTATAGCAAATTCCAGTGCTTAACACACAGCTTTTCTCTAGCTCTTAAGCACCTTGGTTGCAGCTTATGGAAACCCACTTAGATCCATACTTTCTTCCAATCCTTATTGTCTTACTAATTGGATCAGCATATCTGCAGATATTTTATTATACAAATTCAGGGGAGGCTATGGTGTGTATCTGTGAGTGCAAGCTGGTGGTATAAAATCTTTCTTACAATTCCTTTTTATATGCGTACAGTTCTGTTTCTGGCAGGTATTTGAAAGTGAGTGGTAATTAACAGCTGAACTGAGATTGTCGAAATTGTCATTGAACAGTACTGAGAAAAGTATGCAGAGCCTGCAACAAGTCAACATTGAGAGGGTCACTTAAGTTTAATTAGAAAATACAATATTCAGTAATATATTGCTTTCTTGCTCTTTGAAAAAATCTACCTCCATAAATATTCCTAGTTAAGTGACTTTCAAAACAGCTTTATTTGAATTTTCCTTCATACACCACCACCATCACAGAATTCAGGGTCTTCTTTAGCTGCACACCTTATCAAGAGCTTTCGAGACAGAATACGAAGCATGCTGACAAAATATGAGTGTTTCACTATCCTTTCAGCGTGCTACTCTCAAGCACCATTCCATTCAAGTAACATCATGGAGAGGAATTTAACATGGTGCTATTTTAAAAACTCCTAATCTCTGAGAGGCCAACCACACAGAACAAGCCATAAACACATCCCATATTTCTATATGGAAATCCTCATGACAACTCTTTACAGGATGACAGAAACTGTAGCTCCATGTCTTTCTGTTACATCAGTGTCTAATATTTAGGACAGTTATAGTATATGTTGAAATATCAAGACATGCTGTGTCAGGAAAAAATGAAGCCAATCCATTGACTACCACATTCTGTATCAGACCCTATATGGAGCCCTCTACCACTGAGAAGGTCACTTACAGAAGATCCCTGGATTTAAAAGGAAATGCTAAATGCTTTGAGTGTGTGTTCTCGAGACTTGAGGATATGGCATCCACTGTTTGAAAATTCTTGTTGCACCTGGAGGAGAAACATTTGACTGCACGCTGAAAGCTCACGTTACCAAATGCACACACTGCATCTATAGTGGCATATGTCATTTGGCAAGACAGTCTTCTTTTATAGAACTCTCTTCTACAGCCACAATACTGGATGAATACTAGAAAGAGAAAAGGAAAAACAAAAATCTAAAAAGGAGGTTTCCCCCCTTTTCTAACTGTTAGCAATAATAGAAAATTCTGCATTTTAACAACAACAAAAAAATCCCAAGAGACCTCTGTCATGCTAATTCCGCACATAAAAGGGGACAGAAATTGCAGTGTAAGACTCAGTAGAGCACATGATTTTTCCATTCTCATTCTGCTTTTATCTCTGGAGGATTTTTTTCCTAACAAATTATATTCCTTCCTGAAATTAGTCCTAGAGCTACTTAACCAAGGACTTCCACCTTTATAATATCCAACTGTCAGCAGGTTAAGTACTAAGAATAAGTAATGAGAAGGCTGATACACTCTTAGAAAGGAGCGTACCTTTTGCCTCCCTCACACCTCCTACATTCAGTACTGGTTCTCATACAGATCCTGTTCATGTTGCTCACTTGCAGAGGGGAATCTCTGTGCCTTCTCAGCAATCCCAGTGGAATTCTACGTGGGTAAAATATGTCACATCATTAAAAATCCTCGAGAGATGGCTGGTTTCTTTGTGTACTATGGGAGCTTAACCCCAGGACTGATTATTCAAGGAAGGAATTTTGCATGGTCTAAAAAACCCTGAAAACTAACAAAGAAACAAAACAACCAACTAAATGAAACACACACACACAAAACCATCCAACCAAAAAAAAAAAAAAACCAAAAAAAAACACCCACAAAACCAAACCAAAGACCAAAACAAGCAAAATAAAAGCAAACAAAACAAAACCAAACCAAAACAAAACAAAAAAAAATCAGCCCTGCTAAAAAACACACCAAAATTTTATTATTTCCAAATAATGTCAGCAATAAAGCAAGAACTAGGCTGGGCTGCAATGCCCTCTATGAACTGTGGATATTGTTATATTCTCCATGACAATAATTTAAATTCAGAGCTGGTAAATCTATGAAGAGTGATTCTACAATACTGAATTCTACTGGTAGCATCCAGTCCCTCCTCTCAACATTTTTCTGACATAAATCACTTTTTAATTCATTAATTAATTCTTGGCTGTTTCCTTCTCTTCCTAGTTGGAGAATGAAGCAGTTTCCTTCCACTGCTTCACCTGTCTTCTCATTCACCAGTAGGCCTCTGCCAGGAAGATATTTCTATACAAAACCAGTTTAGATTCCCTCTACAGAACATCATCCAAACTTCAGAGTGATCTGGGACACTGACTGTAACTCTATTTATAGACACTGAAGTCAGACTGAACACAAGGTCAGTTTCTCTTTCAGACTGCAACAAACCTCTCAAATCTGCTAAACTTAATGATATTGAAGCAATACCAGAAAAAGAGGATGATGTCCATAATTCAGAGTCCCTGTATCTTCTTCCAAGTATTTTGTCATACATGTGGCTTTCAAATGCTGCTTTTAATTTTTTTTTTATTTATTTGCAAGGACAACAGGAGTTGTACTATCAGCCAAAGGATGTCATGCAGATAAATCCTGATAGGTCATACTAAAAATATAGTCTATGTCTTGATGAAGAATGGAAAAACACAGCTTCTTTCCTAAAGAACCTTTTCCAAAGGCCTCACTCATAGAATATGGTGTTCAGAGGCATCTAAAACAGTTGCATTCACAAAGAGTGCAACATCAAGGTAAATAAAAACTGTAAGTCTCCTTTGGTATTCTTTACCAGTGTAAAAAATGAAAATGGGCAGAAATTGTATTAACACTTACATTAAAACCCTTCTGTATTAACAAAGTGGTGTTATTAGGGCCATATAGCAACCAAGAATGAGATCGTAAATCTACAATGGTATCAAGTAAGGAAGTAAGTATGTTTCCAGTTCTTTTCTTGTGTTAGTAAAACACTGAGACACTTCCAACACAATGAAGCAGAACCAGTTTAGTGCTCTACAACTGTCCTGAAGGAGAGATCACATCTGTTTGACAACCTTGAGAACTTTATCCCTGAGGCTTAAGAAATCCTTGAAAAACTAACAAACCACATTCCAGGTCAATGTTTTAAAACACCTGTAATACAGTATTTATTGCAGAAATTAGAATTAAGAATGAGGACCACTGAACACACAGCTTTTAAAGTAGTGTTGGCATTTTGAATACCATTGGTTTTCTAAGCCAAGGAACACTGCAATTTCTATGTTTATTTTATTTATGTTGAGATACAGGCTAGTAAAAACTAAGAAATTTGTGGAGTTTGTTGATTTTTTTTTTTAAACATAATAAATAAACGTATTACGGAGAGAAGAAGAAAATCAGGGTTTATATCTTTCACTGGGTGTTAGTATGATTCTTACTTCCACTGCAGTCCAACAGGGTAGGGACTGAAAGACTAGACTGACATACCATAGAACCAAGTGCTTTTATAAACTGTTACAAATATTGCTGTTGTCCTCTTTTTACCAGTAGAATGGTCAAGGTCTGAGGAGAGCTGAGCTCGCCTAAGGTTACAAAGCAGAGTGGAGAAGAGAATCCCACTCTCTGTGGCAAGAATTTTGAATTTCCAGTATTTTTTTATTACCATGTAGTACTGAAGAGTCAAGGGGCCACTCATAGGTCTTTAAACTGCAGTTCGAGCACACAAGGCCAATGGAAGTGTCAAGTAGCAGATTTCAGAAATTTCCAATCCCATGGTTCCCACTCATTTGTTCAATTAGCTTATACTGAAGGCAGCCTGTCCATCTAACATAGAGATTTTTGTTGTTGTTACTTTGTCTTTCTTCAGAGTTGCTGCCTGCAAATTCCAGCCATGTCATCCTGTTTTTTACCAACAGTGTCTATTGCAGCAAATGGTCTGTTGTATTTTCTGGATTTTTTAATTTGACACAGGCTAAATGTTACCCTAACTAAAGCACTTAAATTGCTTTTCACATGCAGAGAAACAAAACTAAGCTGCAACTCAGATTCCTTTTCTACAGTGTACTTCATATTTATTCTGACATCTGCAACCACCAAGGAGCCTGGATTACAGCAGACCATAATACTCTATGAACCATGGTTATAATTAGGCGTCACATCCATTGTAATCCTATGGACGTCATCATGTGTTACCAGCATCTGTTGACAGATTTCATACCAAGCATATCACTGAAATGGCAAGTCTGGAGAGGGCAGCCCACAATAGAAACAATGGCATTTATTTTTGGGCTGTTCCAGGACTGTCTAATAGAAAATACATACTGCCAACTGCCACGACTCCACTGAGATCACTTTTCAATATTGTATTATCAGTTAGAACAAAGATCTGTACCCATGTATCTGCAACCTTCTCCTAATAGGTAATAAAGCAAGCCCTTTCTGCAACTGCCTTAGCACCAATTAAAAAAAGACAGACACCTTTAGATTTTCTAAAGTTTATCAGGCCCTTTATTATGAGAGTACTTACTTTTCATGTAACAATAAATCTAGGCTCCTTTCATGAGAGGGAATGAAGATCCCCTCTCCTACTAAATTTTATTTAAATGTGATATCACTGTAAATTAAAATTTAGCCCTTGGAATTGGCGACAAGAAACAGCCACACTCTCTACTCCATATAAGTAAAGCAGAGTCTGATATAATTTAATTTTTTTGCTGAAGCACTGTCTGTTTGGAGGAACAGACACAAAAAGTTGGCTATGGCGTCTAATACTAACTACTCCCTGCTCTTCTGTGAATGTCAAGAGACTTTCACAAACATAACAAAGCCTACAAAATCCAAATTCTCTTTATCATTTATCTGCATTGTAGGAAAACTGCATTAGAGTGCTATCCAGTAACCTGTCCATTATTTCTCCATTTTGAAATGCTGGACAGTTGAATCCTAATCAATATGTAACCATGACCCATTAATGGCTAAGATGTTTCAAATCACTTAGGTATTTAAGCACTAATTTCCATTTTCACTATAAAACATGAAAGGATAGTTCACTCTCTAAAGAGCGTCAAATCAAAGATATATCAGTGTTGATGAGTACAATTTAATAATTGGTATGGATGATGCAGTACCTGGTAGATCAATAAAAGTGAATTTCAAAATAGCCTAGAACTTCTCCCACTAGACTTGTGCAGCAGGACCCAAACAGTTGAGAAGGCAGGCAAATTAATAAAACCAGCTAAAGCTCACAGGAGAGTGACTGCAAGTGAAAACTAACTGAGAGGTAAATATTTACTCTTCTGATTTCAATGGAAAAGCAAACTCATGGCACTAACTACTCCAACAGCTCCTACTTTTATAGTATAGCTTTAATAGAAACTAACAGTGAGACAGATGCTATCATTAAATATAAATCTGAAGCTTCTACTCAAGTTTTAGAAGTGAGCTGCTCACTACAGTAAGAGACCTTATCCAGCCTTATTGTCTGGAGTTCTCTGCACCTTCCCCCACCTCCTTTTTTCTTTTTTTCATTCTTGTAACCAGCAGATAACCTTTTAATCCCAGATCTGTCAGCTGTGACTTCCACATCACCTTTTACATTGGGAAGTAACAAATCCTGTAAAATATTTTCTCCCTCTTCCACACGGAGCTTAAAACTCAGTGGTCTGGAATTAAGATACCACAAATATTAATAAAGTACCAAACCACTGACAAAACTGCTGATGGGATTACAATCTTTATGTTCAGAAAAAGAACACAGGCAGTACTTGCAGCGTAATAGTCTTATTACACCTAAAAGACAAGAAGCATTTCCTCTACAATGGTATATTACAAGGAGCTTACAGACCCTTTTTTTTTTCCCCAGACAGTAAATTGGCATGTGGGAACCTAATAATGAAACAAAGTTTTCCAAATCTATCCTGGATATATTTCTAGGCAATATTTTCCATGTCATACCATTGAGTCAGCATTAAAACTAAATTCTTTAAGAGCTGACCCTCAAGATCACAATTTCAAAAGTGTTTTCTTGGTCTGCTCTCAGAAATAATGCAGGGGTTTTTTGCAGGAATTTTGAACCGTTTCATTCATCTGTCTGTTTATAATTGCAGTTTACGGTTCTTGAAAAGCAGTCAGGAATACAGATTAAATTCAAACTCAAAAACTGAGATCCAGGAATTGAGGTTAAGTTACTGAAACACAAATATATAAACCTAGAGGTACTGAATGTATTTCTAGTGCAATATAAAAAGGAACTCTTGACTCTCATAAATTAGAATAATCTTACATACATTTAAGGATCAAAAAAGTGAATGCTTTAACCTCAAAATATAGCATAGCTACTATATATTGCACATGTATGCTATATGATGTAAAATATATTCTTTTACAAAATCAGAGCCCCTTACTGCACAGCCCTGGCAATTCCAGATGCGGTGTGGAATTCCATACAGAAGCACATATACAGACACAGAGTACTTTATTTTCAGACCTTCCTTTGCTGTTTCTCCCATGCTGGGTCCAGGAGCAGGTCCCTGTCCCATTCTTCTTCTTGGGTCATGTACTCATCTTCTTCATAGTTGTAGGTGTACTGCATGTTTGTATCTATCTGGTTCATGCTATTCATGATACCGGGGGATCAGTTTCTGCTGCTGTGCCTTCTATTTTATATACACGTGATTTTAAGCTTAGTTCACTTGCTGATGGCTTGTACTGAGCAGTGTCTTCTTTTTTTTTTTTTTTCCCCTTTTCTTTCTTTTTCCCTTGTCCAAGGTGCGAGGGAGTGGATACTGGTGAGTCTTGCTGAGAGCAGAGTCTGAAGCTGCCAGGTAGGCGCTGACCTGTGGTGACCTTCCCCCCTTCTCTCTCCTTCCCTGTCTCTCTGCCGCTGCTGCTGCGGGTCCCTGCGGAGGAGCGGCGCTCCTGGCCGCTGCCGCTTATTATCCCCGCCGCGCTGTCACGTGGGGCGCGGCGACGCCGCACACGGCGACGGCCGCAGGCAGTCAGGAGCCCTCAGCCGAGCCGGGGCGGGGGCCGGGGCCGTTCCCACTGCGGGCGGGACACAGCGGGGCAGGAGCGCCTGCCCGTTGCCCTGTGTCTGTGCGTGCTCGGGCTGCTGAGCGCTCCGGCCAAGAGCTGCTACCTCTGCCTGTAACGCTGCGCTTCCAGCCTGACAGATATTTTTTTTTTTGTTGTTGCTCCTGACATGTAATTCCACTTCTCACGGCCCGATTATGATTGGCTACCGCAGTTTCACATCGTTTAGCATTCGTTTGAAGTCTGTGCAAACCCTTGAGTCACTATGCACTGTCTTTTCTAGACTAAGGACAAGAAGAGCCAGCGCAGACTAGGATACCTAAGAGACAAAACAACTTCTGGATATCGGTGGATATCAGGTCTGGAAGTAAGCACAAAACACAGAATTACAACTTAGAAAAGCAACACGTATCTTCTTGACCCAGGGAACACGTTCAGTACACTCCAAAAGCAGGCACCAAGAAGCGCATAGAAAAGTCTGCAGAACCAGGTCTGCAGTAACTTTGTGAATGTGTGACAGGAATCATTTTCCCATGCTTTCCACATGACGTATCTGAAAAGGTGGCACTGAGATCAAGCATGCTGGCAGACATGTCCAATGTCATATCATTTCAGTTGCCCTGGTGACAATGTTTCTTCCAGGGACTGGCAAGTTTACTATGTTCTTCATGTGGCAGGTCATTAATTCCTGCAGCTATCAGCAGCCAAGGTTATGCTCTCCAGCAGTGCCTAAGCTGGATATGATTTGAGCCTTACTTGAAAAAGAAATCATTCACCAAAGCTGAGCTTTTGGAAACCATTAAAGACAATGGCAGATGTAAGGCAGATGTAAGACGATGTCAGTAAAGGCCTCTAAGCCAATGTCAGTGAATAGCCAGGATAATCAACAGCTAGACAGTGTAAGTCCTCCACTTTACACAGGTAACTAAAGCTCTGCTTCCTCTCAAGTCACCTTCTATCCTGTAAGTCAAAGTAATTTTGAAGAATCTGCATACATGCAGAGCACCTACCTACCCATCAGCTCAAAACAACTTCATAAATGCAACACTAAGGCTACAAATTGGAATTCAGATGAGGATTGCAATATGTTTCATGCAGTCAAAGCAAGCTGCACTTCCAAAGACTGATGTCCAGACTGTAAGATAAACAGTCTAAAAATAAAATTGCAAATCTAAACAGCAAAGTCATAATTGTGTATTTTTTCACCTGCTCAATGAAAATATTTTCAAGGTTGCTACATTTCAATCTACATAATGAAACAAATGTCAACAAATGCTCTACCTAGACCTTTTTGTTGAAGTGCAGATGAGCATTCTCTTAGCATATTCACAAACAATAACAAGTAACAATTACAAACCAAAATATTTCATGTATGTACACATAATGTGTATGCTGATGTAATTTTTATAGCTGAGTGGTCATCTGTGATTTGTGATATATGTCCAATTTCAATCACCGAAATTATGATTAAAACCTTTGAAGTCAGTAAAACCATCTCTTCTTATTTTCTAGAACCATCACAGTAAGTTTCCAGAAGAAAAGCAGGTAGAAACAGGAAATTTCCTATGAAACAGGAAGCTAATTCTGACCTGTTTTAGGTTCTCTAAATAACTGCTTACTGCCCCTTAATCAGATAGCATGAGTAGGCAGGGGAGATATTTATAGATGGAGCTTTAGGAGGAGTATCTGGTATTTTGTTTACTACTTTAATTTAATTTTATAAAGTAACTGTGTGGATGGTAACAAGAAGCATATGAATGGAGGTCCGTAGTGGAAAGAGAGCCAAAATGGAACTCTGATGCCAAATCTGAAGTAGAAAGGGAGCTGCCTCTCTTCCAGTTCACCTAGAGAAAAGGAAAGCTGTGCCCAGCTTACTCCAACATCAGAATTAGGTTAGGACTATCCCCACAAAAGCTGGGAGAATCACACAGCTACTAACTACATATCTAATAAGAAAATAAAATCAAAAGAGAAATAAGAAAACTGACCAGGAAAGAAAGGGCGGAAGTCCCAAGTAGACACAGGAAGAAACACAGTGAACAATTTAGATACAGAATTTTAAGCTGACATGACAAAGTGCCTGTAAGCAATCAGATATATTCGAAGTTGAAATTACACAAATCGCTTACAATGAGATAGGACAAAAAGGATACTCATGATTGCCACACATTTTAGAAAAAATAAAGTGGAACAAGTAGATCAGAAAGGGAGATGTCAGAGCTGAATTGCCAGCTATTTTTATTTGGCAAAAGGTGTGCAATTGTATTTCATGCTAACTTAAATGCTAGTAAGGGCTTACCCAGAATACCTTTACAGCAGGAGAACACTGCAGCAACAAGCAATCAATTTCCATGCAGGAGAGGACCAAGAAGGCCAGAACTTTCCTAACAGGAGCAGAGAATTCACTCAGCGTTTCTTACCACAGTTCCAACTTACAAAGGATATTTGAATCTAATACCATCTAAGTGAAAGCTTCCTGGCACCCTTTGCACTAAGCTCTTTCAGAATCAAAGGGCTTTTCTAACTAAAAGAAGCATAGTCTTCACCTCCTGTGTCATTATCCCATGTCATTTACAGATGTTGTTTGTTTAGGTTTGTTGCTTTTTGTTGTTGGTGGGGTTTTTTTAAAAATTAAATAGAAATTGGTTTACAGTTTAATATCTATTTGATCTCCAAAACTGGTTCTCAAGAATTGATTCATCTGTATTTTCACTTTCAGATTCAGACTTTCAATCCCTTCAATTTCACTATCTTAGAATGAAAATAAACCCCCAGCATTTTAATAAAACTTTAAAAATGCTGAACACTGCAACATTTTCCCAGATTATTGATCTGTTTGAAATTAGTGAGATTCAGAGTAAAAAAATCAGGCAGATTTCTAAAATTTGTGAAACTGATGTGAAAATTACCATAATTAGTTTTCAGCTGTAACACTTCTGTCTAGAAATGCAGTGGTTCACATTTGCTAAAAGTGTCTCAGAAAGGCCACAGGAAGTGAAGGAACCTTATGAGAGCTCAGTAGGTCAATGAGTCTTTAGGCAATCGGCTTTCTATAAGCACAGATAGTTTCTTTGTGAAAAAGCACAGCACGACAATTTCTCAACAAAGAAGTCAATGAATGATTAAAGAAAAGCAATTCAAAGTGATTGTTCTTTTGTGGAAACTGTTAAAAGAATTTTAAAAGATAAATCAAAAAGCTCTTTTATTTTCAAAGAGAGACATAACCGCCATTCAAAAGATACTTTTGCTTGTAACAAATATCCACTGGTTAAAATTAAACCAACAAAAAATTGAATTATTTAAAGAAGACATTGATACTTTAGATAGGGCCAGAATGATAGATTTTGTTAAAGATTATGCATAAATTACTGGAACAAAGCTAAACAGCAAGCTGTGGACAGGGGGGTTGTAAAATGTACTGATTTTTTAATTAGAATTTTGAACAAATATCTTTATTTTTTCTCCAGTACAATAAATATAACTCACCTTCTCCAATGTTAGAAACACACTGTTTTGTAAGGTAAGAGCATATTTGCAGTAAATATATTAGCCTTCCCATATTTAGCACAAAGCGACAAAAAGCTTGACTCTAGAAAATCACCATGACACTCATATGGTGATATGTAACTATACTGGAGCCAAATATATATTCTAACTTTTTTTTTTTTTTCTTCCAAGTATACTATTTCTAATTTAAGGCTTGGAAATAAAAACATGGAAAGAACTGAAAAAAATCCATTGCTGGCTTCATAGTAACAACTGACATAGTCAGAAGATCCCAAAGTGTTTCATTAGCTATATATAGAGACGCCTTACTCTGTCCCTGAAATTCAGCCATGGATGAAGTATAGCAAGAAGCATTTATAGGGCAGACAAACACTACCAAAGCATAGCTGGGGCTTCAGAAGCATGGAGAAAATGCCAACTGCACTGAGATCACTGGGTTTTGCCAACCCTTTGTGTGGAAGGAAAATCACGGGGCTGAGACATAAGGGGATCCATAACAGCAGCTTAAGATGCCCTATGTGACCTTGACCGTGCCAATTCAGACAAAGTTTTTGCAAAAAAGTTAAGTGTTGCCTTACTAGACTACTCTCACTGAAAGAGAAACATGCTGCTTGTGTTACAGCCTTCTGTCTCTAAAATCGTGTTAGCTTCTTTAGGTCCTTAATGTCCACCTGGGACACAGATTCTCTGGACCAGAGGCTTTTTCTGTTTAAAAGCCCTGAGAAGCCTACAGAATAATTATCATTACAGTGTGCTTTACCTACTGCACTCTCTTCCCCTCCCTGTCTGTCTCTCAGGTCTGCATATACGTTGCACTCAGAAATGCCTAGCATCATATGTCAGACGTGTCAGGGTCTCTCATACTCTGCATGAGATATCTCTGCTCTTCATAGGGCCACGTTTGCAGCCTTGTACCCTACACAGTAGATGGTCCTACTTCTCAGACAGATTTCAAGGCAGGCATCAGTAGGAAGCATTCCACATCTGGTCTCTGCCACATTAGGACTGGGCAGTACAGTGATACATATCAACAATCACCAATTGCCCTTTGAGTGTTGAAAGATGTAACATAGTAAAGGGAAAACCCTCCAGTGATGACAACTGCCAGGTAGCACTACTTAAGATCATGCCTTTCATGAATGAGAAGAGCCCTCAGACCTATTTCTATTAAATATTACAGAAGAAACCATGATACCTGAATGCTCTTATCCTTGAACTACCTTTGCAGTCAGCATGTTAGCACTCTAAAGTTGTAGAGCAATATGCAGACAGTTGCAGCATAATACACACAGGAACAGGTGGGGAAACTACAAATAGTGCTGGCATAAGATTGGAAAAAATGGTGAAATAGATCCAGGATTTTCAGTGATAAGAATGCAAGGGGTAGAACTAGGGGTATAGCATGGTCTATTATAAACCTCTGAAGAAACCGTCACACTATCATGTGTTCTCAGAATCCTGGCTTATTCCTGATTTATGTTGGCTTAGCCTCATCACACCAAGGTACTAAGCAAGGAAGAAACTGTGTGACTAGGGAAATGTGCACCTTACTATACAATTCTTACTTCATTAATGCAACCAGCTTAAAAAAAAATCCCAGTTAAAAAGTGCCAGTCTGTGACCCATAACTGACTTACCTTGGCCTATTTGTCTAAAAAAGCACATTATTCAGCATTAGCTTTGGTCACAATGAGAAAAGAGAATAGACATGTGTGTGAGATAAAGAATGCATAGACAACATTCCTTTGTTTATCTAGAAACAAACATCATCAGCTAAGTCAGAGTTTCCAGACAACAATTATCTAAGGGGCACAGATGAGATGTGGCAGGTTTTAAATCACTGAGGTATGATGTAGAGGTTATGGGCATCGGCACTGCAAGGCACAGACTGTGGTGTCGTAAACTCAGCATTTGTACAGACTGACTAAATGACTTTAGACAAGTTGCAGTCTCAAAGCCCTCATTTCTCTTTCTAGACACACCAATGCAATTTCGCTAACATCAATGAAATTAGACACTCAAGAAGGCAACCTGGTTGAATGCTACTCTATAAAAATGAACACTAGCTACTTAGAAGTCATTTCACAGAAGCAATATGAAAATTATTGAAAGTGTCATCCCTGTAGAAGGCAGCATTAGGCACTCCTGAATTACTGTCTAACTGGGATAACATCTTCGCTTTGCAACGTGTATACTGCAAGTTTTCCTTTTCCAGAACTGTTGTCCTTACATCCTGCCCAACAAACCGTTCCTCTGTCATCTGTATTAAGAATCAGCACTGAGAAAATAAGCAATGTTTCTGCCATGCCTGAGATGGTAGCAAAGCCCGAATTTTCCGGTTCCTGTTCTGAAGACAACTGCTTTCTGTCCAGACATGATCTCTCTCACTAACTTCAGCCATATCCACATCTCAGGAGCAATGACTGTCAGTTTTGCATACTTTTCAGTATGTTGTTCCAGAGAGCTACCACTAATAACCTATTCATGGTGAATGCTCTTGCATATTCTCAATCCCACTGAATGTGGGCATGCCCTTTTTTTCTGAATCAGCTCATCTCTCTCCCTTTGAAGTCCAGTTCAGTATAAGCAAAGGAGAATCAGAAAGCAATTTTCATTTCCTTCACTTTGAAAACAGTTTCGCTATAGGACAAAGACAGTGGACATGTGCTAATGTGTAGTCTAGATCTGTTGTGTCACATAGTTATATCTGGAATAGCTGTAATCTTCCAGAACTTCATAACTGAACAAAAGGTTGCCTTTTTCCAAGGCAGATTTTTCTATTTCATATAGACAATAGTTACTGGAGAAGGAGTCAGCAAGTAGGACAAAGGTGAACCTTTGTAGGTAATAATACTTCACGTGTATTTATAGCAACTTCGGCTTTCACGTGTTAGTTGAGATAGTCAGAACACCTCTTCCCTGGCCTCTTTTGCATTATAAAAGTATTCAAGAGAAGTATTTTACAGTTCAAATACATATCGGAATTATCTAGGGGAGACGGCACAATGTCAACCTGGAGACCAGTGACAAGTGGTGTCCCTCAGGGGTCAGTGCTGGGACCAGTGCTCTTTAACATCTTTTTCAGAGACATGGGCAGAGGAATCAAGTGCACCCTCAGTAAGTTTGCAGGTGACACCAAGTTGTGTGGCAGAGTCAACTTGCTGAGGGCAGAGATGCCATCCAGAGGGACCTGGACAGGCTGGAGAGGTGGGAAAAAGCCAACCTCATGAAATTCAACCGGGCCATGTGTAAGGTCCTGCACCTGGGTCAATGCAATCCCAAGCACATATCCAGGCTGGGTGGCAAATGGCTGGAGAGCAGCCCTGAGCAGACCTGGGGGTCTGGGTGGATGAGAAGCTCAACATGAGCCAGCAGTGTGTGTGTGCAGCCCAGACAGCAGCTGTGTCCTGGGCTGCATTAGGAGAAGCATGGTCAGCAGGGCAAGCGAGGGCATTCTCCCCCTTTTTACTCTGCTCTTGTCAGACCCCAGCTGGAGTACTGTGTACAGTTCTGGAGCCCCCAACACAAGAAGGACATGGAACTGCTGGACAGAGTCCAGAGGAGGGCCATGAAGATGATCAGAAGGCTGGAGCACCTCTATTATGAGGACAGGCTGAGAGAGTTGGAGCTTTTTAGCCTGGAGAAGAGAAGGCTTCAAGGAGACCTTATAGTAGCCTTCCAGTATCTGAAAGGGGCCTACAGAAAGGCTGGGGAAGGACTACTGACAAGGTCTTTTAATGACAGGATGAGGGGTAGTGAGTTTAAACAGGATGTTAGAAGGAAGTTCTTCACAGTGAGGGTAGTGAGACACTGTAACGGGTTGCCCAGGAAGGTTGTGGATGCTCCTTCCCTGGAGGTGTTCAAGGCCAGGTTGGATGAGGTCTTGAGTGACCTGTTCTAGTGGGAGGTGTCCCTGCCTATGGCTTGGAACTGGATGATCTTTGAGGTCCCCTCCAACCTAAACCATTCTATGGTTCTCTGAAATGCACTCTCTGACATACTAGTATTTTTTAAAGTATTAATATCTCTCATATATATGAAGATAAGCATACTTTAAAATGTTCAATTGTTCACAGCACCACAATTTACACACATAATTTATTCTTATACAAAAACATATAAAATAAACTTTAGAACGCATTTGCATAAAAATATGTAACTGAATATAATTGAACAGCAAAACCAGCAGCTATATTTTCTCCTCTTTGCTATAGATCATGCTCTTTTCATGCATTAACATGTAAAGTTGTGAGCTTGTTCTGGTTCAAAGCATGTATTCACCAGATATGGAAAAGGCTCATAGACTGGCAGTGATGAAGAAAGGAAAGAAAGGAAGAAATGAAAGCAGAACTGGCTTCAATGGCTATCTGGGAAAAGGCTGAAATTTGTACTTCTCCTTCAAGGAATGAGTTACGATTCATGTCGGCATTTCAATAAAAACCAAGCAAATGGCTGGCTGACAAGCAAGCAAGCAGAGGTTTGAACAGCTACAGGTCAAGAATATAGTTGCACCATATGAGATCTACCACTATTCCAACACCCATTGGTTACTGGAGTAACAGGCAATTGAGGAGGAGATAGGAAGGCAGTATGCTGCTACATGAAAAGCATGCTGTGTTAAGTGTGTTCGGTTTTGATCGCTTTTTCATTCTTTCCATCCTTTAGTTTACTGTCTCTCTTACTATTTACAGGCTGGCATGAAAGATGAGACATGGCTAGTACACAACACTATCCCTAGTGCTTATAACATTCAAGTCCCTAATGGCCACGTCGCAATGCTGATTACCACATTCTCCTAATTCATTACACAGTGTGACTCACAACTACCGCACAGTACATCTATGACACCCACTCTCCCAGTAGATTGTCTGGCACACGTATCTTTTCATAATAATAACTGGCTAACATATATACTCAGTATCATATTTCCCAGCCTAATAAATATCAAACCATAAAAAAGAACTATCACAGTCATCACAGTCACAGCGATCATGAGATCATTTTTTACTTTTCACTGCAGCAATTGTGCAGTTGTTAAAACCCAACTTTCTAGCTGACAGAAAAAAAGAGAAAATTCAAGACAAGGTCTTGTAATGACAGGACAAGGGGTAATGGGCTTAAACTGGAAGGGGGGAGATTTAAACTACATGTTAGGAGGAAGTTCTTTACAGTGAGGGTAGTGAAACTGTGGAACACATTGCCCAGGAAGGTTGTGGATGCTCCCTCTCTAGAAGTGTTCAAGGCTAGGCTGGATGAGGCCTTGAGTGACCTGTTCTAGTGGCAGGTATCCCTGCCTATGGCAGGGATTTGGAACTAGACGATCTTTGAGGTCCTCTCCAACCTAAACCATTCTATGATTTTGTGATTCTATGATTCTTACAAACTTCCAATAGGGAGGAGACATGTGAACAAAGGACACAGATCAGGTCAGAGTAGCAGACTGAACCGCACAACCTCCATAACTAAAATCTTCAGCATGTCTCTCACAACCAATAGCAGGACAAACTGTATCCCTTCACACTAAGATTACCTTGGCTTACAAGATGTGCAAGCCACCACTCCAGTACATAGACTGGTCAGATAACATATACATATCTATTTTAAACACACTTACCTGTTAAAACTTAGTTTTGCTTAAAAGGCTAGAGAACTTGGTACAGTCTAAGGACGCTACAATCTGCTTTACAAGTCTTGAAAATGTTTTACTATTACTTCATTACACTGCAATGAGGTAGTATCTTAGATGGCAGGCACTGTCATATTCCACATTACGAACAGCATGGGTAATGTCAGGGAACATACTAAGATTATTAGCAAGCGATGGTGAAATGCACAGAAGGTAGGTCCCTTGCATCTTCTTTAGAGCTGTTCTAGCAATCTAAAATCATGGTGGCTCACTAGATTACAGGAGGTAGTGCAAGAAAGAGAAAGAAGCATCATCTTAGCAAATGAGTTAATAAGCTTTTGAGAGTACTTAAAAGTGCTTAATACTAACTCTCTAACTTTGCATGAAAACAGCATAGGCAGCATTCAATTTTTTACCTTCAATATATTACAATCAAATGCAACAGAACACTTGCATTTTCATATCAGGAGTAATTCCCTTTCTTCTCTACATTAGATTCATCCCTGTCTGATGCGAAACCAAACCAGAAGACGCATTTTGGGAGCACTGTGGTAGTTTGAGGGGGTCCTGGGTTCTGTTAAGAAAACTGCAGAGACCAAGACCTATCCCAGGGAACAGACCTGGTCATCCCAGATTTTCCGGTATTGCAGCTTATAAGCCAGTGCCTGGCTGATATTCTTTCTCTTTCCTTCTCCTCTCCTCCCCTTTACATCTCTCTCTGGGAAGACTGCGCATTCCTTCTTATCTCATGTTTTGTGTTGGAGAGATGGCTTCTAGCTGGCAGGGAATTTTGAGCTGTGTCATGCAGCCTGCTGAGGCATTGTAGGCCTAATATGGTGGGAGGGCAATCATGGCCTACTCAGGTCTGCTGGGGATGTAAGGGGTGGAGAATTCTAGATGGTTTTAGCCTGGTACACTTGGCTTAGCTTGGGGATGTATCCATTCTACCTGATTGTATTTTGCATATATGCACTAGTAAATAGAATATCTCTTTAAACTTCCAATTGGTGTGGAGTATCTTCATTCTTACTCTTCAAAAGGAGTTGAGTCATTTCTGTCCTCCAGTCCTGGGTAGCTTGTGGCCTCAAACTGCCACAGAATTTAATTGGCATCCAATGTGGGGCTATCAGTTTAAAATTATGTAGTGGGTTTGCAGTGACCTGCCCCCCCCACCTTTTAGAACCCCGGCTAAAACTCAGAAAAACACACTGGAAGTTAATAAATGAAGCTTTATATTTACAGCAAAGCAAATATACAAGCAAATATTTACAAGATATAACAGATATTTACAGAAATATACAGTAAAAAAGGAATACAGACACCACACCCCTCCTGGAGACCAAAATCCCCAAGAGAGGGAAACCAAACCCCTCCCTGTACCACCTCTCCCTCCTTCCCCCAGCTTTATCTCACCACTTGATGATGTTGCAGATAAGCTGAAGATCGGTCAGAAAGATTAGTGGCAGGAAGGAATGAATGGTTTTAGTAATTTTACTCTGAATTAGTTCAAAGGCAGAGAGACAAAGAAAAGAAGCTGCTGAAGGCAGCCGGGACCCAGAGCTGACTGACTGCGCAAGCACACTGGCTTATCTGGATGTTTTGGGAACATTCTCAAAACAATCCTCTTTCTTCTCTCTCAGTCAAAACTGGGGGAAGCGACACAGTGTTTAATTTCTCACTCAAATTCTCCAATTAGCTCAAACCAACACAAATTATTTGGGTTTTCCTATTATTTTTACAAAAATGCCAGACTGTGAAGCCTCTTTATGATATAACCCAAAAAAAGAAACAATCTTAAATAGGATCCCAAACAACAAGTGGCCATTGACCAAATCAAATGAGAAGTAGTCCGTGCTATGGCTCTGGGCCCAATTCAGACTAGACCAGAGATTAAAAATATCCGCTATACAACTGTTATTGAGAATGGTCCAAGTAGGAGTCTCCAGCAAAGAGCTCCAGGAGAGACACAAGACCACCCGTTTGGTTTCTGGAGTCGGGGATACAGAGACACAGAAGCAAGAAAACGAAATTATGTCTACTTATGAGGGAGTGCAGGCTGCTTCTGAAGTGGTTGGAACTGAGTCACAGCTCCTCCTAGCTCCCAGATTACCAGTCCTAAATTGGATGTTTAGAGGAAAAGACTCATCCTTACACCATGCAACAGATGCCACCTGGTCTAAGTGGATGGCTCTGATAACACAGTGAGCTTGAATAGGAAGTCGTGGATGACCTGGCATCATGAACTGGCCAGAAGGCATAGACTCTGGAAAACCTCTAGAGGAGAGAATAGCTCATGCTGAGGAAACTCCTCCATAGAAAGATTTGTCTGACACTGACAAGAACTATGCTTTCTTCACAGATGGTTCCTGTTGTCTTGTAGGAAACGTGAAGATGGAAGGTTGCTGTGTGGAGTCCCACACAGACAGCTGCAGAAGCAAAAGATGGAGAAAGTGAATCCGGTGCTGGGTAGCTCATGGCCTCAAACTTCAACAGAGCATATCTAATGGGAATTTGATTGACAGGGTAGAAGAAGATCTAATCTGCATAAAATTTCTGAAGTCTAATAAGGGTTCCTAAGCACTGCTTCATTCTATAAAGTTCTTCCTAATAGGCTGTGTTACTTATCAAGGTAGATATAGTGCTATATATACAATTGGTGAGGTGGAATATAAAGGTGGAAAGAAATACAAAGATGAGATCTTTATCTTCATGAAGACGTCAATTATATTTGCTCCAGATATAGCCCGGTTTACCCAAACACAAGGAACTTGCCTTCTCAATCAAATCTTCTCAAACACACCAACACATACAAGTGAATAGGCTTACATAAAACACTTGAAACAGGTCACTCTTTTCCAAATAAAAGTTAGGATATGATAATTTACATTCTAAGACATCAAGATTGTTCAACAACCCAATATGTCAAACACAGCTTAATACAAACCATCAGTAAAGGGGATCTTGGCTGCAGTATAGCTATGAGAATTCCACCCATATCAACAGCTACATTGTTAGAGGTTAGAGTGGATCACTCCCCCAATAACTTCATGTAAATCTGCCCCAGAGAGAGAAAATTCACTACAACTCAGGATTTGGAAAGTCAGAAAATCAAATAGTATTTTTTCAGTTAAACTAAATATAACAGTATAGACAAAATAAACTATTACAGAATATAGCAACCTTAGGAGAGGTGAGGATGGAGTAAAGTGAAGCAGTGAAACAGCAGCCAAAACAGTGGCAGGGGAGAGCTAGCAGCGAGCGCAGCAAAGCAGCAAGGGGAAGATATAAGCTGTGCTTCCAAATACAGAGTTTTTGATGCTCCAATGAAATTATATAAACTTAACCATTGTTGCCATTTTATGGCCAATCCCTGGCATGTTCACCTCATCACTTGAGAGACTCCAGCACTTTTTCATTCTACCTAAGTTGCTCTGTTCCTAATTTTTATGTCCAAGCTAGAAATCTATCTCAAACAGCCACATATGTGATGGTCAGGACTGAGAAGATCAAGGGACTGGTTGGAACAGGCTTGGAACCAACTTCAGAAAAGCATCAGTTTATACAGAGCAGCACTGTGCTGGTTTGAGCCTAACTGGAATATTTTAATGGCAGAAATTAGACCATTGGCTGTGAAAAGAAAATAATAGTCATGTCTATATCACTCATTGGTTCTGCTGAGAGAGATATAATAGCCATAACAATAACAAAGGCTCTCACTACTTCTTCAGTCTGTGTGCCTGGCTTCATCTTGCTTTAACTCTTCTGCATGAAACCTATGTAACCCAATCTAACCATTTCCTTTTAACTCCTTGTCAGCTTTCGAGCTCTCACATCAGATCTCTGCAGAATTAATCACATGAGCTATATGGAGCTTTATCTGGTTATTTCTGAGATAAGGGGTAGGGTGGAAAAGAGGGAGGTTGGTTGGGAGCCCTCCTTGGCAGTCTGACTGTTCAGGAAGGATTTTGAATTTCTGTATTACTTCTAACTTGTATATAATTGTAAATATCTGAAAATATAATATTGTGTACATATGCTTGCAAATTTGTGCTAGGCTGTAAAATGTAGCTTCATCCTTAACTTCCAGCTGGCTGAGTTTGGTGAATCTCATGGTGGTGGTGGGAAACTCCTAAACCACCACAAGCACAGAGCAAATCTCTGATGTTCAGCTTTGCTACTGGGGAATTACAATTCAGGATACTTCTTAATAAACTTTCTGGGGTTATATTTTTCCCAGGAAACACTTTTTTTTTTTTAGAATTAAGTCAAGAACAAATATTTCTCCCACTGCAAAAGGTGCCCCTCTTCCTCCACTTAACTTCCAAAAGGACTCTCAGCTTTACTGTAAAACCAAACAAGGATGGAACAGAAAGCACAACAGTATAAAACCTGTCTCGCTGGTCTCTGTGAGAAGAAAATAGAGTGGGATAGGCACACTTAACAACTTACAGTTTATTTTTCTGACTAAACTATTGAAACAATGAACCACATTGCTAAAATTTAACTAATTCTATTTCTTATAAACAGGTCTCATCAACATGGAAACATGCGTATTTATGCAGGTTTAATGATGCTAGAAACTAAGGTCATGTGAAGGCCTCATAAAAGAAAAAATGATACACAGAAGCCAAGGGGAATGTGAAAAAGTGCAGTAAATTGACCTTTTGGTTTATATTACTTCTGCCTAGCCAGCTCATTTGCTACATGAGCAGAATTTCAGCATTAGTACAATCCAAACAATACAGCAATCCTGTAAAATCAGTAATATCCTTCACATACCTTAACATCATTCTAACCTGTCGGTGACTCTTAACAGCTCAACAATTACTGTCATTACATCAGATAATACCATGTCAGAAGTAACACGATATTTAATACATTCTCTCTAACAACACACCAGCAATGTCAGACATCCAGCTTCATCTAGCCTCTTTCTGCTCCTAAAAAGGTTTCGATTACTGCAAGCAAAGTCTTGTTGAAATCAGTGCATACTCATAATGGATAAAATTTACCATTTAAACAATTCTCTTCAACGCTAAATTTTTAATACCTTTTAAAAAAATTTCTACTGTGTGATAAATAATTGTCAAGTAAGACAGCTTTCCCATGCAAACAAATTAGCAGAGAATCACAGAAACATCTCATTTGGAAAAGACCCTCAGGATCACCAAGTTCAACCGACAACCTTACTCTACAAGGTGCACCCTAAACCATATGCCCAAGCACCACATCCAAATGACTTTTAAACACATCAAGGGACTCAACCACATCCCTGGGCAGCCCATTCCAATGCCTGACCACTCTTGCTGGGAAAAAAAAATTGCTATTGTCCAGTCTAAACTACCAGTCACAGTTTGAGACCATTCCCTCTTGTTCTATCACTATTTACCTGTGAGAAGAGACCACTACCGTATTTCTGCCATAGTTAACAGCTGCTCAATGATATATGGAAATAATTTTACAGACTTGATGCTAGAATTGTCTTATTTGTCATAATGTTGCCCATTCTCTGACAACCACTGACCAGCTTTAATCTTGCATTTTTTCCAGGCTTCTCCTGGTTTGTCACAAGCCATGGTTCCCTTTCTGTCTTTGTGCACAGACTTCCAGTTGCAGAACCCCAGAGCCTTCAATGTAAAGTGGTGGGAGACATCATGGGTTTTAATACTGGGAGATTCTTTTTTCATCTGAGGGTTACAAAACCCTGATGAGAGGCCCAGTAGAGGTCTGTAATTTTCATTTTTGGAGATACTCAAAACACAACTGAACAAAGCTGTGAGCAACTTGGTCCAAGTTAGTCCTCCTTGAAGATCAGACAACTGCTAGACAACTCTTGAAACCTACATTGTTCTGTGGCTCCGCAGCAGGGATCTAGCCCATCCACAGAACAGTAGCTTTCGAGACTTTTTGCTTGTGAGAGTCCTGCACTTCCCTTGGCCTTACTCCACAGAGGGAAAAATGCCAAGCGGAGCACCTCCAGTTGTGCACGCCTTTACTATCGAGACGCCCTTGTTCAGTGGATCCCCAGCACATCCCGGGCCACGGCTTTGCCGGCCTCAGCACAAAGCCAGCAGCGCGCCTTACTACGGGCACCTCGCCGAGGCTCTTCCATTTGCCCACCAGAGTTGGAGCCTTCACATCCCGAACGGCCGCCTCGGCCGGCAACTTCCCCAACACAGGCAGGCTAGCCTCCGCAGCACGCCTGCACGAAGCCCCCCACACAAGGCCCCACACGGAGCGTGTGCACCGAAGCACTTCGCCTCACGTACGAAAGGCGAGCCACAGCTCCAGCCACCCGCCGCCCCGCTGGGTGGCGCATGCGCCCAGGAGCGCCCGCCCGCCCGCCTCAGGAACGGCTCTCTGCCAGCCGGGGGCGGGAACTTCCCCTTCCGCACCAGGCGCTGCTTCCGCTTCAGCGGCGCGCGCAGCCCACGTGGGGCCCGGCCCGGCGCGGAGCGGGGGGGAAGCAGGTGAGTGTCCGGGACCGGGGCTACAGGTCCGTCCCCTGCCCCTGTCTCTCTTCGTCCGCAGTTTGGCTGGGGCCGGCCCAGCCCCGTTTTTGTGCACCCGCGAGGGGCAGCTGGTAGCGCGGCCTGCACCGCGGCGGGGTTCGGGAGAGACGGGGTGTCCCCGTGCAACTGCTTCATCCGCCGGCCGGCTTTGGTTTTCTTTCATTAGGTTTCTTTGGAGGCTCCTTTACGCGAAAAGGCGAAGCTATGACGTCCCTCGCAGAGCAATTGAAGCGGCTGGCACTTCCCCAAACCGATCCTAGTCTTCTAGACCGCAGCGAAGCAGCATCGCTGCTGTTCAGTTGCAAAGAAGCAGCGAGTATTGACAGGGACACGTTTTTTGCAATCGGTGAGTTGGCTGTTTAAATGCTAGTGGTTTTAAAAATCACCTGTTAAGAAAACATCTGGAGATAGATACGTGGGAAAGTCAAACCCATATTTAAGAAAAGCCAAAATAGTAATTCAAGACGGTACAAGTTAGTCAGCATCACCTCAATCCGTAGAAAAATCATGGAGCATCTCCTCTTGGAGCACATTCCAGGGCACGTGAAGGGTAGGGTGATTGGGAAGAGTTGGGAGCCCCAAGGTGGTCAAGGGCTGAAGAGTTTGCCCTCTAACGGGAGGATGGTGGGAGGGGCGTTTCTGGTCTCATTCAGCCTGGAGAAGAAATGGCTCTGAGGGGTTTAATAGCAGCTTGCCAGTATCAGGAAGTTTCAAGAAGATGGGTCAGACAGCCCAGAAGAATGGTTGGCTGAAGGATAGAAGACAGTAAGCATAAGTTGAAACAACAGAGATTCGAAGTGGATGTAAGGAAAAGCCTTTTCACTGTAAGGATGGCCAAGCAGTTGAACAGGTTTGCTAGAGAAGTTGTGCTCTCCTACCTTTTGATAAGCCCAACTGGGTAATTCCTTCAGCAGCCTAGTCTGATTTCAGGGTTAACCGTGTTTTGAAGAGGGCCTTGGACTAGAGTTTGCCAGAGGTCACTTCCGTCCTGCATTCTGTGATTTCATGAAAACGAGTTAGTGTCCTGCTCTTTGGTAACATTATTGTGGCAACAAAAAATGTAAAAATTGCAGAAGCCACTGCAATGTTGGCACAATTCAAATCCTTTGTGCTTATCTATTTCCATTTTTGTAGCGAACTTTACCTGGGAATGTGACAGTTCTTGAATAAGAAAGCTGTTTTCTAAAACCAGAAAGATCAATAGCATTTATTATTTTTAGGTAGATATACAAGTCTTGGTTGCAGCACCGAGCATTTTTTAGTTTCTCAAATTTTTGCTATAGAACTGCTGCATATCATCATTTATTTCTTCCATAATTCAGCAAGTTGCCTAATTTTTTTGTTTGAGCTGAAGTTGTCTACTTTGTGATCAGCCATTAATATTGACAGTCTTGTTTAAAATAAAGGAATAATTCCAATGGTTCTCCAGGGATGTACATGAAATATTTTTATCTATTCAAAGAGGCACCTCTGCTTGCTTTATATAAAATAATATTGTTTGGAAAGGTTCTCTGAATGTCATTTGGTACAACTGAGCACATCACTAGTAAGTACAGATTGCTCAGTCTTGTGTTTGACTGGCTTTGAGGATGGAAGTTTTATGATCCAGTGTTGGGACTCTGATCCAGTGTATGATGACCTCAGTGTTTTTAAAAAATCAGTCCATACATAGACTTGGAATTTGTTGTGTTCTGGCTTGCATGTGTTGCCTCTCACTGTTTCATTGTGTATCTCTGAGAAGACTCGGGCTCTGTCTTTTTAATAACCTATACTATGGCCTGTCAAGTAGTTGCAGACAGTAGGATGAAGCCTTTTGGCTCTCTCTTCTTCAGGCTGAGAAAAAACCCAGTTCCTCCTTTTCACTGTATGTTATTTTCCAGTCCCCTGGCCATCAAGTGTTCCTCTGCCTCACTTAGACTGATACAGCATTGTTTTACTTCCACTGATGAGCTAAAAACTGTCCACAGTACTCCAGGTGCACTCTCACAGATGTGACAGTTCACATCTCTTAGCCTGATGGCTTCATTCAAGCTAATACAGCCCAGGATGCTGCTGGCCTTCATTGCTGCAAGAGCACACTGCTGATACTTGTGAATGATTTTCTTTTCTGTCAGTTAAGAGATACTTGAAGTGTAGCAGAAGTTTTGGTCTTAGACCTATTAACAATTTGATTTGGTTTGCTTAGTGAGGATGACATACACCAGTATATCAAAGAAGTTGGATATGCCAGTGAGTAGGTTGGTGGGCAGTACTGGTGAATAAAACTTGTGCATTAAAAGCATTTTTCTTTCCACAGGATGCACTGGTTTAGAAGAGCTGATGGGGATTGATCCTTCATTTGAAGTGTTCCGGTCCAGTTTGTTTAGTTCGACCTCCAAAGGCCTGGAACGCAGTGTTCAGTCTAAAGCAGTAAATCAGCAGCTGAATAAGAATATTTCGTTGTTCCTGATTCATCTATCCCCCTACTTTATGCTTAAACCTGCCCAGAAGTGCCTTGAATGGCTAATTCACAGGTAATCCAACAGGTATCCTACATGACAATACATAAGGCTATTAGAAGTGCCATATTGTTATTTTTCTTGGTAAGAAACATTTGAATAATTTTATTTTAGTTTTTTGAAAGTACAGATTGAAATGTTAAAAGTGACTATTTGGGCTTAGTCTTTATAGGGCCAGATTTTGGGTTTTTTTTTTGCCAGGTAGATTTTTGGCTTTTGATTAGTATCTGTGAAAATTTGGTCTGTTATGATATGCTATATATAAACAACTATTTTCTTGCTTGTCTATCACTGAATTTGCCCAGCTGTATCCATCTTGCAGGGACTAGAGAGGCTTTTAGGAATGGGCTATATTAAATACTATAATATTTTCATTATTCACTGTGAAGCATTGATATCATACCCTTGTATTATAACATGAGCTAAGTATTCTCATTTCTGGGTTATACAGGAGGATGGGAAGAAAAAATAAACATTCTGTGAGATTTTATTTATTTATATAAAATAACCTATCCAAATGTAGGAAGTGTGGTATTTCATAGTCATGAAAGAGTAAGGAATTCCATTGATACCAATAATTTTTAACTGTCTATATGTTTTTTCCTTAGATTTCACATCCATCTCTACAATCAAGATAGTCTGATTGGCTGTGTTCTGCCATATCATGAGACTAAACTATTTGTGAGAGTTATTCAGCTTCTGAATATAAAAAGCCCAACTCATAAATGGCATTGGATGGATCCAATAAGGGTGAAGTATTTAACAACTGCAAGTTGGGAGAAACATGAGGAACTTTATTAATAATATTTTGACTCTGTTATTAGATTTATAAATACAGTCCACCTGTTCATGTGGCTAGTTGTAGAACTGTAAGATAATTTTAAAAAGATTTGATTATAATTACTGTTTGTTTTGGCAAAAGTTAAAGATGCAAGTATTTGCTACTGCTAGGAAGAGGTCAGCTACTAAAATGTGTGGTTATTTGAATATAGGTTATATGCAGTGCTCTTCATTACCTCTCTTAATGTAGATAGATAAAATTCCAGAGAGGGGTGAGGATTTCCATTACTTAATTTAAATGGTGTTAACTGATCAGTAGGATTAATTTAGAGGTTATATTAAATTTTACTTTGGGTGCTTTGCTTTATCCTTGAGTGTTCTAATTTTACTTTTTTTCACCATATAAAGAAACCTGGAGTCCCACTAGCAAGGGGCACTGTCATTACACACTGCTACAAAGACCTGAATTTCATGGATTTCATCTGCAATCTCGTGGCAAAATCTGTGAAGGTTGGTCATTTATTTTAGAACATTCTTTTGTATAGATTAGTCTGTCGGAAATTCTTGTAAGGAAGTGTCTGAAAACCCATGAGTCATGACAAAACAATTTGAGAATACTGTATTGCTTTAAAATATTGTCGCTTTTAAGTATGTAGTTGTCTTAATTTCTCTTGTAAAGTCATTCCTGCTATTAATTTGTGAATGTGCTTTGAATTTGGGTGTTTTAAATGTGCATCTTCAAATATTAGTGAGAAGTTAAAATTGAGAATGTTAGAAGATGAGTGGGTTTATTTGGTTTTGCAGTTAATGTCAAATGGAGAACTAGTTTTATTGTCCCAGAAGGGTAAGATGTGCTACAGTTCCAATTATTTAGAGAACCAGAATGCTTGTCAAACTAAGCAAGGCACACACAGTGATAAGGTTTGTTCACAGATATAACTGGAACTGTTCAATCTATAACAGTCAGCTTCTTGGCTGTCCAGTTCTCAGCCTTGAGCATTACACCAAAATCATGATTGATTTAGACAGCCTTGTTACGACTAAGTATGGCAGCAAAGTTAATCCTATTTCGTTCCACCTTGTCAGCAAGGGGAGCAGTAACCCCTGCCTAGGGGGAGGTGATGACTTAAGGTATGCCAGCAGGAACGGATAGAGCACATATGGTGGAGTTCTGAAATTTTAATGGTTTGGGGATAAGCTGTATGTACATTTCCACTTTTTTCTGGTGTCTGAACAATTGATTTTTCTGTGGTCCAGGTATTTTCAGAGTGTCCTGGCAACTCAGCTCAACTGAGAGTTCTTCTTGTGTTTTATGCCTCCACTATTGTATCAGCACTTGGAGCTGCAGAGAAGATAACAGATGCTATAGTCTCTATGCTGCTCCCTTACATTCAAAAGGTATATGAAGCTTTGTTTTCCTTCCTCTGTGATGGAGTGTTCTGTGTACGTGGGTCTGCAGAGAACACTTAAGAGGGATGTTCTGCATAAAGTGGTATTGTACTGTTCTTAGTCTGCTTTGAGAAATCAGGCAAATGAAGGTCCGTGACTAATGTTTTTTCACACCTCAGATGAACACTTTCATAACTCTATTTCCTACTCTGCATAAGGAATGGAGCTGTGAGAAATAGATACACAGTTCTAATTAACCTCTGCCTTAGAGACTTATCATACTAAACAATGAAGATGTGGAGTCAGGGTATGCAGTCTACTTTAATATCCTTTTCTCCAGGATTATTGCTCAGTTAATGAACAGAGAAGCAGTTAACTAATGTATCTTCTGTATGTATGTGCCCTGTGTGAAAGCTTTTTCCTCCTGAAAGATGAATTTATAGATCACTTGAATTTTAACACATGGAGGAGGTAGCATGAGTTCCAAATATTTTTATGTTAATGTATTCTTTCTTTTAAATGTGTATGAACATGTGTGTGTGTGTGTGTGTGTGTGTGTATGTGTTAAAAATCTACCTTTATCTATTTTCCTAGGGGTTGAAATCCTCTATACAGGATTACAGAGCTGCAACATACATGATAATCTGCCAGATGACAGTAAAAGTGACAGTGGAGACTACCTTAGTGCGTTCCTTGATGGTACAGATAAGCAAGAGTTTAGATAAAGTGCCCTCATTACTCAGGGATGGGGTGTCATGCTTGAACCTACTTCTACAAACTCAGAAAGGAGACAAACTTGGGAAAAAGTAAGTCTACATAAATTGGGTTTCCTCACTTTTTAGAAGCTCAGACTGTACTTTAATAATTGGATTTTTTTTTCCTCCTCATTAAAGGGATACTTTCCTATCAGAAATTTTTATAGTTAACATTTGAAAGGACTCAGCAGTTTCTTTGACTTTAAAAATCTGTGACAGCTAAGAAGTCTGGTGTGAGTCTGTCATTTTTTGGTCCCTCTTCTGCCATTTTCCTTAGTAAAAGATTGTGGTCGATCTGCAAAACTGAACTCTGCCAGTAAGAGTTTTTTTCTTGAAAGGAGGAATACAGAATACTGCAAGAGATGCCAGCATAATACTGATAATACTGGTAGTGCAAATTTGAGGTTTAAATAACTTGGGGAAAAAAAAAAAAGTTCTGTTCCTTCAGTGGATGAGCTTTGAGTTTGTATAGTTTGGCTCATTAAGTACAAGTACTTCTGTTCCACCACTTCTTTGGTCCCACAAGTCAGGTGTTCTTCTGGAAGTACATTGACCTATCTGCCCTGCCCTGACACAGTTATATAGTGCTGTTAAGGTGCGGTTTAGCACAGTTATGTAAGTCCTGTGTGGTACAGGTTTGTTCACTGGCAGAGATGTTAGCGTCTATTCCAAAAGAGTAAATCTGCTGGGGTAAGTACAGTGATTACCTTCCAGGTACAAGTTAAAAGCTAAGGTTTGTGGAACTAAGGAGAAACATGATTGATGCATTATGCAGTATCTGGCCAGGTGGGCATAAAAGGAGACAAGATGAAAGAAGTATTTTATTAGCAGGAAGGGTAATTGCTTCTATTATGTTTGGGGATCTCCTGTTATTTAGCTGTTTTGTCTCCTCCCTTCCTTTTGTGTAATAGATATACTTCTCGAAGTAGAAGTATTTTTTTCTTGTACTACCAATTCACAAAAATGTATGCATCTTCACTGTGCCATTGCAGCAGCTGTGCTAAGCATGGTCTTGCAGTACCGTCTTTTCTTCTTGGATATTAAATGCACCAGTAAACTCTGGTAATGAGGTAGTGGAACCCTTTGAGTCATCCTGCTTGTTTAAAATGAGGCCATTATCTGCTGCTGACAATTGAATCTTTAGGAAGTCTGCACAGTTTGAAAGTATTGGTAACCCAGATGACTGTACATATTTTATTGTTTTGGTTTTTTAATTTCTCTGTTCCATTATGCAGGCCATTTAACTACCTGTGCAAAACCCCAGAGCTGGTAACAATTTTGCAAGGCCTTTCAGCAGACTATGATATCTCTCCTCTTCTGCGTTATCTGTTGCCTCACCTTGTTTCCACTGTCATGAGAAGTGATATGGGTAAGTTAGCTTACAGTTTTTAGAGTTTTGTTGAGTCTTCAGGGCAGATGGCTCTGGTCAGTGTCTTAATAAGACTATGTAATTTTGATTGCTTCTGCCAATAAAAATGCACCAATATGTGTGAAGATGTCATGGAGATTTTATGTATGTTGCTTTTTCCTGTTTCAGGAAGCTGTTTTAGGTATTGTTATATCTATACTGGTTTTATTTAGATGTTGCTCTGCGCTACTGAAAAGCAGCCGGTTGAAAAAGGATCTGGGGGTGCTGGTGGATGGCCAGCTGCACATGAGCCAGCAGTGTGCCCAGGTGACCAGCAACATCCTGGGCTGTGCCAAAAACAGTGTCCTGCAGGAGTAGAGAAGTGATTGTGCCCCTGTATTTGGCCCAGGTGAGGCCACAGCTTCAGTACAGTGTTCAGCTCTGTCACAATGTAGGAAAGACACTGAGGTCCTGGAGTTTGTCCAGAGACAGGCAATGAGGCTGGTGAGGGGTTTGGAGGATATGTCATTTGAAGACAGGCTGAGGGAACTGGGGTTGTTTAGTCTGGAGAGGAGAAGGCCAAAGAGAGCTCTTACTGCTCTCTACAACTACCAGAAAGGAGGCTGTAAGTGAGGCTGGTATTCTTCTCTTTTCCCAAGTAATTAGCAATAGGATAAGTAAGAGGAAATGTGTTTAAGTCGTGCCAGGGGAGGTTTAGATTGGATATTAGGAAAAACTTCTTGACTGAGAGAGTGGTGAGGTGTTGGAATGGGCTGCACAGGTTGGTGAAGTCACCATCCCTGGAGGTGTTCAGGGATGTAGATCTGGCACTTCAGGATGTGTGGGTTAGTGGTCATGGTACTTGGGTTACAGTTGGACTCGATGATCTTAGAGGCCTTTTACAGCCTTAGTGATGCTATGATTCTATTTTAGCAGTAATTTTGTTGTATGAAATTCCTGACTCACAGATGTATTGTAGTACTGCAAAATAACTTTTAGGTAGATTACATATACTCCATATGTAGTTTAAGTAGTTGCAGTCCATGTTTATCTGATGAATTAAATGTGCCTGGGGACAGTTTGGGACAGCAAGACTGCCTGGCATGCAGTAGTAGCCAAATCATGACTGGAAAGGTTTTTAGCTGAAAAGTTCCGTATTCACACCAGGGAATGCCATGGGGAGTTGCTGGCACGTGCTGTGGTAGCAGGTGAGGAAGGCGGGGAAGGTTTCAAAGCACACTTGAATTTACTAGTAGCAATACAGCCTTTGGCTTTTTAATTACATGAGTATAAAAGCATTGTGATCTGCTCACAGCAAATTATTACTGGTAAACAGTGAGCATTGTGGCCTTTGAGTGGTGTGTATAATTCACTAAATGACGATGCCTGTACAAGCTATTAGCTTTAATAGGTATGAAGGAGTTATTCTCAAACTATTGTTCATCTTTTAATAATTATGCATTGTTCTTAGAGGAACAAGGAGAATCTGAGGACACAGAGTATCAGATTTACATCAAATATCTTGAAGCCATTCTTCAGAGTATACCGCTGGAAAATGATTTAGATCACCTGTTGGCTTCGTGAGTTAACTTTGATAGCTTTTCTTCTGCAGTACTACAGTAATTTCTTGTGTAATATAAACTAATTCTTGATGATGACGTAGCATATAAGCATGTTTTTCTGATTTCTCACGTTAACTCCAAACCTGGATTTTGAAACTGAAACATTTGGTAATCCACAAGATCTATGCTTTAACATGCTTGTGAGCAGTGATGGGACAGAGTGGAACTTAAGTCTGGGATAACATCTGTACTTGCAATAAGTAATGCATATGAATCCTAACCTGTTCAGCAGTGTCCTTTTTAACATTAATGAAAACTACTATTTAAAAAATGGTGACATTTTCTTTTGCTTGTAATTTTAGCAAGTTTCTTGAAGAGTTTATCTCCTGTGGTACAGAGTTTGAATCTAATCCCATGAAAATGGCTTCACTAAATGAAAAGATGGTTCCTCTTATCAGACTTCTTGAGAGAAAGTAAGTTCCATTTTTCTGTAACAGATTTTGTAGAGTGATGATGTCAGCTGTGGTCTTGGCTTATTGGGTGTAGTAAGCACAATATTTTTGCCTAAATAAAGTAAAAATAACTGACTCCTAATCTCTGTCCAAATTTTATTTTACTGATCTGTCTTACATGCTTTGTTGCCACTAATACGTGGACAAAGAGCAGCTGACTTTGTACAGCTGTTTTCTGCATAGCATGACCTTTTCTGCACATTATCTATCCGAGTGGTCTGTGTATTCATCTGTGTTAAGACAATACTTGATTGCCTTTGCTAAGCTGCTTAAAAGGAGCTGGTTTAGATGTATGTGTACATTCTTTTTGTTTCCCTGTATTTCTTTAGTAAATACATCTTCTTTTGTAATTCTCTGTGGAAAATGTTGGGAGTTTTGTCTGTTGGCAGATATCCTAAAGCCTTAGACGCTGTATTAGAAAAGCACCTGGAAGATTGCACAGATGAAACCGAGCAAAATCTTTTTCATCAGTTCATTTCTCTTTCACTAAGCTGTGGCAAGTACAAGGTAGGTAGAAACTTAGTTCATTATGTTAGCTCTTAGTTAGTTGTACTGTCAGAAGGCTGATATTCTGAGAAAGTTCTGCTCTGTCTTCTTTCTAAACAAAATCTTTTACCATTCCTAACAGTAAAAACCTTGGAAAAAACACCAAACTTGCTTAAATGTGATTTGGGAGGGAGGGTTCTTGATCAAAACTGTGGTAAAATTATAAGCTTTCAGATCTTTTAAGTTTTGTGTTAGGAACAGTCATGCACGTCAGTTTTTTCTTATGGTCAATAGTGACAACATGGTGTGCTCAGCAGTGCCTCCTCTTAAAGATTTTATCCGTTTCAGAGGCATTTGGTTTTGGGAAAGTTGACAAAGTTCCCATGAGAGAAGATGACAAGTTCTTTTTTTTTTGCATGGATTCTATGAATGTTTGCAGTTGGTAATATGCAGCAATAGAGTGACTACAGAGTTGTTCCTGTGCCATTTCTGCAAATCAATTGAAATTCAGTGTAACACGGAGTAACCATGAGTGCAACATGTCTGTCCAAGGAATTTATTATTAAGAGATGGTTAGGATTATGACTGTTGTTTGCAGTTACTTTAAGACTGAAATCACATAGGGAAAATAATAAACTACGTAAAGAAGCTCTTTGTGTATTTTTGTACTGATTTAACGAAGGCACAGATTTGGTGACTGAATAACAAGTGGATAAACAGAAAAAGAAGGCATGTAGAGCAAAGGCATGTGACACTCTTCAAGCCTTTCAGGTTCCCAAGATAAGCGCATGCAGTTGGATTGGCAGAGATGCTTTTTTAACAGTTTCTATCTGTGCTCTGTCACACTGACGTTGTCACTAGACCTTTCTCAGAATCGTTAGATAAGTGTAGTGCTTTTCTAGGACAAAAAGGTATCTGTGGCTTACTGTACTTTTCAGTCTGTATTCCAAAACCTGTCTGCCAAAGCAAAAGAGACCGAATCCAAAACAGTTACACAACATCATCATTCTGTAATTGATGCTTCTAGTGGTCAGAATTATACAGATTTTCTTCTGGTACAAAACCAAAATTGCTCAAAGGATTTCTCCTGTTACATATACTTAAAGAATTTTTAACTGTATTTCAGTTTCTGGAAGACTCTGATACTTCTCTTCTGCTTAGTTTGAATCACCCTCAGCCAGCTGTGCGGGTCCTAGCACTTAAGTATTTAAAGGATGTTATTGAAACGTCAAAGGTTTGTGTCCTGAGCCTCTCACTTAGAGAACTTAACCAAAATCTTCAGAAAGCTGTTAGCTATACATATCAGTTGAATGTGAGTGGTACGTTAATTTATTCATATCACGCTCAGAGTTTATCATGGTATTTTCAGTAGGCTTCTGCCAGCATTTCTCCCTGTTGTGGATACTGGATGCAGTTCTTGTTTACCTTAAGCTGCTTGTAGTTTAGGGTTAAAATCTAAGTTAATGGATATTTCTAGTTTACTTTCTTTTACTGATGAAAGTTAATCTGCCTGTAAGGTTTAATTTAGATTATGTTATCGCTCTTCTTGTACTCAGTTTCAGATATTTCATTAAAAGCCTGTAAATTGTGCTACCAACAAATTATGGATTTGCCCTTTGAATCTTTTTTCCTTCACTTCTTCAGGAAGGCTTTGATCAGTCTTTCATAGAAGAAGCCATTTTTGGTCGGCTGAAGGATGACAACAGAGATGTTGTAATGTCTGCTCTCAGTTCTTTGGAGGTGAGTGTGTATGTTTTGATATGTCAGGTGAGATTTTTAGCTAATCTTCAATGTGCGTGTTTGGAATATATTCTTTGTAAGTCTTTTTCTCTTTATGCCCTTAGTGTATGGCTTCTGCCCTTTGCGACAGAATGAAGCAGCATAACTTTAGGAGCTTGTGTTGTTTCCTGGCTTATGGTTTCCTCCCCAGATTTCTATTTCCTGCTTTCCCACAGTGTTTGCAGTTAGCCTGAATTTATTTATTTTTTTTTCTGTAGCTACTAAAGCAAATTTAAATCTTTGGTTATTATTTAAAGTGTTCTTCATGTTTATTCTGTGCATTTCTCCTATGAAAACGTAAGCTGTGTTATCTGCCTCTTGGATGGAAAATGATGCACTGGCAAATCATTAGGCTAGTGAGAAGTGCTCAGTTGAGTTTTTCCATATGAGAGTCATTTGGTCAGTTGATAATGGCAAAGTTCTGAACTACAGCTCAGGTTTGCTAGATAGGACTCTGGTATGCATTGTGCTGATTGTTTCCAGCTAGAGTAACAGTCTTTTTTTATTGCTTCTTCTAGTAGTAGTGGAGTATATTATTAGCTGTAGTGTAATTGGTCTTGTGTGTTCATTCATTGTCAATTACAAAAAAATAGGAATAGATGCATGAGTGATTCTATAAACTTTAGAATCCTCTGTGAATGTGCCTTAGATTTTTGTCATACAGATGCTATGTAAAGTAGAAACAGTTCTTATTTAATTACAAAGTGTTTTGTTCGTTGTTTATGAATTTTACTTAAAATTTCTGCATTCAATAAATTATCCATACTTTAGCATACCAGGGGTGCATGCTGGACAGCCTTATAAATTCTGCTCACCTTGATAATATTTGTACTGCATGATCATCAATAGGAATGCCATTAGTAATATTTGATCTCTGTTTCCACTAAGTATAGCAGACGTATTTTTCATTATGCTATGGTAAATTATTTTGCATTTTATTGTGATTTATTTTATTTATTAATTTTCAGATTTACAGGAAACAGTTAAATCCAGAAGTAGTAGTATCAAGTCTTTTGAACATCTTCCAGAATGTTGATCTTTCAAAAGAGGGAAAGTGGTATGTATGTGTATTTTTTCAGTCTACATTCTGTAAAGATTAATTTCTTTAAGGTAACTCTAAAGAACACTTTAAAAACTTTTTTTTGCTTTAAATACTTCTTGCTATGCTCTATCTGTGCTGAGTTACAAGAGAAATAAGCAATGATTTGCATGCCATTTTCCATTAATTCCTTATTTATTCTCACTGGTGTTTGGATGTAGAACATTGCCATGGAAAATGGAGAGCAACTCAAAGAAGTATTGCTGGTATGACAGAGCAACATATTTTCAACATGACTTGTTCTCTTTCAGGTACAAGGTTCTGGAGCGAGCAATAAAAATTTTATTCGAAGAGGAGATTTTGAAAGAGAAAAAATTGCTACTAGATGAAGCAGTAATGCAGTTGTTACCTTTTATGGTAATCACTACTGTGAATGCAAAATCTTCAGATTGGAAAATGGCCATTTGTCTTTCAGAATCTGATCTCTGCTCCTTACACCCTTTACTGAAAGGCTGGCGAGAAGGTAAAGCATTAATTGTAACTGATTTGGTGAAAGAAAAGTGGTGATGATTTAGGACATTACCCTTATCAAACCTAATCACTTAATGTTAAGAAGACTGGCTGCAATTAACAAGCTATCACGCTGCCAGTGCAAGTGGAGTTCCTGAAAGCTCCTCAGAAAAATGAAGAAATTCTCTAGTATGTTACTGTCTATTTCTAAATATTAGTGATCCGACAGTGTTTTAATATGTGATTTGTATGTATATTGTCTGGTTTTCTGATTTTTTTTCTTTGTAATAGCTCTTGAAGAGGCAATTGAATCTAGCAAGCCTGAAGAGTTGATTGGAGTGGCCAACAACAAAATGATTCTGCTACTTTCTGAAAACCTGACTTCAGGGGACTCTTCCTTACTACTGCAAATGGTATGTGCACCATGTTACCCTAACCCCAAGGCATCTTACTTTCTCAATGGTCACTGCAGTAGAACAAATGTAGTATAGAAGAACTTTGTATGTGCTCTTCTTAGTGTTAGTGTGCTACCATCAAGCTGATAGACAAGTGTATGTATGTGTGTGTGTATATATATATATATATGCATATATAAGAAAAAATAACAAACCTCAATGCAATCTAGATAAGTCAGATTTCAAACTTAATGTAAACTATTACCTCTTAGGAAAAAAATCAGGATTTTTTATTTTCCTGAAAAAGAGTTGTAGAGAATGAACAATTATATCTGTGGGGTAGTTCATAGAAAGATATCTATGTATTTCCAAGTTCCAGGGTATACCATTACAGCAGGTGTTACCAAGTAGTAAGTTGCTACCAATGATAGCAGGTAACAAGGGTTATCTGGATATGCAAATGAAAAGCAGTTTAAAGTCATGGTGAAGTCCTCTTATCTTACAGACTTGTTTTTCCTCTACTTCTTTTTCGTAAGGTTGATGACCTGGTTCTTGTTGCTGAAACAAAATCTGAGAGCGTACGGCAGAAAGTAACTACTCACATAATTGGTTCAGTGCTCACTCAGTGCTGCTGCAATACACAGATGAAGGAAAGTTACTTTTCAGTGGCTATCAAAGTCTTCCATTTCTTGGATAAAAAAATTAAAAATCTCAGAGTTTGTGACCCTGCAGAGGTAAGATGCAAACGGTTTGGAGAGGGCATTTTCATTGTAATGGAAGCATTTTTTAGTGGAGAACAAGAAGATAAGAAACCTTGCGAAGGACTGAAAATCTTCACTTATTTTTTTTCAGAGCAAAACCACAGATTTGGCAACGGGACTAGAAGCTGGCATTAAAAGTTTTTCTTACATTTTACTACTGCATTGTGTCTGCAGTAAAAAATGAGGAAGTCTAAAGCTTTAGGCCTGGAATGTCACCACCTGATTTAGTGTTTCAGTGCTATGGGCTTGGTGCAAAATTTGGGGCATTTCTGCCAGCTACCCTTTGGCATCATGTGATGTCACCATTTGTCTTAGCAATATCAGAATTTTGGTCATGAGGTAAAGTTTTTTTGCCATCTTGTTTAATAGAGGAAAGAAGGAAATGCAACTGAGTATGAAGAAGAGTGGGTTAAGAGCAGATCCAGAGGAGGGCCAGAAACTGTCAGAGAACTGGACTATCTATCCTATGGGGAAAGGCTGAGAGAGTTAAGATTGTTCAGCCTGGAGAAGAGAAAGCTCTAGAGAGACCTTATTGTATCCAGAGCATGTAGCAAAAGAATGAGGGGCAATGATTTCAGTCTAAAAGAGGGTAAATTTATATATATAAAGAAGAAAACCTTTACTATGAGGGTAGTAAGGCACAGGAATGGGTTACCCAAAGCAGCTGTGGGTGCCCAATCCCTGGAAGTGTTTAAGGCCAGGTTGGATGGGGTTTGAGCAACTCTGGAGTAGATAAATTTTTAAGATCCTTTCCAACCCAGCCCATTCTGTAATTCTATAAATTTGAACGTCAAGCAAGTCCTTGCAACAGTATCAGAAGTGATGCTGAATTTGTTGGTGTTTGGTTTATTCTGCAGCTCCATAAGCAGTTGTATTGACTAACAGAAAGAGAAGCCATTAGAGAGGGAGAAACAATGTTCAGAAAGAGTATTTCTGCATATCTCTGCTACATTTTTACTTCAATTTTATGTGTATTTTCCACAGGAGTTTTCTTGATTTATTTAGTTGAAACAGTTTGGGGTTTTTTTTCTGTGTAATAAACCCACATGAACAGGGCTGCATTTCTGTGTATGCACTCCACACACGCACGAATAGCAATGCAAGATAACTAATTATCCTCACCTTGAATGAATTCCAAAAAGACTTTTTATATACAGAAATATATGAAAGATCTGGATTATGTTATTGGAACAAAGCTAGATGGAAGAATTACACTGATTGTGCGCAATGTGCTGAGGGTAACTCCTAATGCCTTTGAAAAAGGGAGATTTAGAGAAATTGATATATTACTCTTCTGTTACCTCACTTACTTACAGTTCATTACAGTAGTAAGAGCTGGCATAGGTTTTAAAACTGCAAATGCAAGAGTAAATGTAAAATCAGAAAATGTAATTGAGGTTAAAAATTAAATACTGCTGAATTTAACAATTTATGTTTTCTGTCGCATGAAACTTTGACAGTATACATTAAAATGCATTTTCATTCACAGGAAACTCCTCTAAATTGGTCTGTTGAAACAACAGAGGAAACTTCGGTGCCTCAGGACCTGTTAACTGCCTATATAGAAAAGCTCAATAGTGAGCAGACTGCTTATGCAGAGGAGTCAGCTATGTTCTTGTTCTTATTGAAAAACTTCATTAATGGCCTAAAGCCTCCTCCATCCTTTTCAGAAGGTAGGTGTAAGATTTTTACTTTTATATCCATGGCATGAAGAAAGGAAGGTTAACCATCTTCGGAACTTACTGGAAGCAACCCTTACTTCCCTGACCACCTTCCTTTGTTGTTATTGAAATCTGTAAAGATTACTTGTGAACATGAAATCAGCTAAATATTTTGTCATCTTTTAACCAGGCATATCTGTTATCTCTTGATGTCTGAAGGTGTCCATATGCATCCACTGTGTCTTATTTATAACCTGTATTTTTTAGAGGAAACTTGGTGGAATCCCGAATCTCTGACGCAAGATAGTAAGGACTACCTGCACCTTCTTTTGAGGCTGTTTGACCTACTTGTCTGTGGAGCTAGTGAGGGAAGCAATGCTGGACAGTACAGAGCACTGATGAATCTCTTACTCAAGGTATTGTGCTTTTGTTGCTCTGAATTATGTCAGAATGTATCATTTTAAGGAAAGAGAAAAATGGAGAACTGATCATGCAACACTGCCTGTGGCATGCTGTTACTATGGTAAAAGTCTAAGCTTTGAATGGTTGTGTAACTCTAATTAAATGTAATAATGGAAAATGAAACAAAATAAATGAAGAGTTGAGGCAAAGGTGAAAACAACACTGATTTTTAAGACAAAGTCAAGAACTTGAAGTTTTAGCTAAAAGTTGTTTTGGTCTTATCTGGGAGCAAAGTGAACAGTTGCTCTGTAAAATTTCATAGATTTTAAATACAAAAAGTCGAAGTAAAGTTTTATAAGGAGACATGCAATGTCTTCTAACATCATCTTGTGTTTTCTCACAAGTGATACATTTTTGTGAAGAGAATAAGGAGTTTTGTTAGTCTGTATAGGATGATAGGAGTAATAACTGTACATTCTGAGGAAAATAGAAGCCAGGAATTGACACAAAGCATCAGTTATGGAATTTGATGCTTTTTCATCAAGAACTCTACATGACAAACACAGAGGAAGGCAGGAAGGAATAGCAGCTTGTTTCTGATGTTAATGCATGTATGTAATGCTTGTCTAATTATAAGTCACTCCAAGACCTAGTGAAATGATACTGGTACTGAGCTGTTATAGAGATTGATTCATTGTCAAGCTAGTTAAAGGTTGTTGGCAGGAAAGCAAGGATGTTATTTACTTGGTATTTTTGACTGAGCAAACAGGGTCATACTGCACAGAGAAAAGTTGGATGAGGGGCTACAGAAGGCTTGTGGAATGGGGTTAGTAATGTTCTAAGACCTAGTGAAGGCAACAACTGCAACAGTACTTTTCTTCTTTCACTTGTGATGGTCTCCAATTTTGAGGGTATTGAATTTGAAAGGGACAAGAGAGTTGTCTTTGCTCTAGAACAGTTAACAGCTAGAACCTAGATCTTGATGGACTTGTGAAAATCGGAATAGTCAGTGTCAGAAGCTTTGTGAGTTGTTCTGGCAAGCTATGTTCAGTCTGCAGGATGTTGAGTGGGTGCTCCAGGTTGAGGAATGAGGAGCTCCTATGCTTACAGAGAGCATTTTGCAGACAGAAAGCATGCTAGCTTTTGCCAGACCATGTAGTAAGCAAGACCATTAAATTGATTGAGGATACTATTAGGAGACAATGTAACTTCTTCAGAATCGAAGCTGCCCTCATTAAATTTTGACAGGAAGATCCTAAAATGAAGTTGCAGTCACTGAGTGTAGGTGTATGAAAAGCTAAATTGGGTGAGTCTTCTTGGAGCAGCTATTATTATTGAGGATACAAGAGGACACTTTGACCTCTGTGAGTGATACATTTATGATTCAAAGCTTGTTCATTTTGATCCATGCTCTGTTATTACAAAGCTTATGTAACCAATCTTTAAAAAATTCTAAGAATAAAGTTCAAAGTGAGTAGTTAGCACAGAGAACTTCTGTACAGGTGAATTGAATGCCCAGCTCTTCTGAGAGGATAGTTCCTAGATGTTTGAAAATCACCTTGTATGATTGATAAAAACTAACTTAGAGTTTACTTAAAGCACATCTAATAGTGAGATTAGTGCTGCACAAAACAGGAAAGAATACCTCTTTATTTAGTATATAAGATTTATTTTTCTTCCACAGTTGACATACTATACAAATGCTCATATGGATGTGTTGTTAGTCTCTGATAACTAAAAAAAATCCTTTGTAATTACATACCTGCAGATTGCAAGTTATCTTTTTAAATAAACCATCCGTTAAGCAATATGTGGACTTGGTGTGCACATGCAAGTACTGTTTACCCAAAAGTACCTACTCTAACTTTTTCTTCCTAAAGGACACAGGTTTTGGCTCCCTAGTTCACTTTCTGTATACTGGTTTGCTTTGGGTGGTTTATCAGATGCTGTGAGTAGTAATTTGCCAAAGAAATTAAAGTGCTTTTCTGGTTTGTTTGTTTGTTTTTCTTTTATTTGTTATATTTAAGGTACACCTAAAAGATTCAGAGGATCTCTTCAAATTCCTGTCAATTTTATGGACTTACAGTTACAACCTTTCAAATCAGCTGAACTGTGAAGTCAGTGCAATGCTACAGACTCAAGCTCTGTATATTGGTTATGCACTGCTTGAGTCACAGGCATATCAAAAAAAGAAACAGCTGTTATCACCATCATCTCCAGGTAAAGTAAAACAGTATCTGTCTGTCATCTGAAGACTTAATCTGAGTACTTTTGGAGTTCTGTGTAATTTTACTATATTTAATACCATGAACATCATCTATAGTTACATTGAGGTGCACTAGGCTGAGACATCTCTCTTTTGTGTTGATTCACTGCTGCAGTTACTAACCCAAGCTTGGAAGTGTGTGAAACCAGGTTTTTTTCAATCTTAACTATTAAGAAACATGCTCTTAAACTAAAGTCAGTCACATCACCTCACCAGTGTAAGTACCTGGCAGTCAGTAACAAGATATGAACTTTCCAAGCTTAAATGTAAGCACTGTGATGAAGTTCGGAGCCATGGATCACATCAGTTTTGTTTTGAGGTTAATAGTGAAAAAAAATTACTTTTTATTTATAAAGTAATGTTGATGCCTTTTCAGGGGCAGATACAGGAAAATTCTGACCACTAACTTTATTTTACTGTTTTTTTTCCTTCTTTCAACCTTTTTTTAGTGGTGATATCTTTGCTAATTAACTTGGGTAGTCCCGTGAGTGAAGTTCGAAGGGCTGCTCTCAACTGTCTCCACTCCTTGAAAGGGATAAAGGAGTCTCTATTTCATCTTGTTCTTCAGTATTTGGATCAAAACACAGAAGAGATCATATCTGACCCTACATACATAAGACAGGTATTTCTGTTATTAAGGTGTACATTAAAAGTTTTGACTACTGCTCCCATCTTTCCTAAAATAATTCATGTTAATCGGGAAGTTCATTGTCTTTCTATACTACAGTGGACTAACTTTTTTTTTTTTAAAGAACTATAAAAGCATCTTAGTGATTTATTGCAGAATATTGCAGAATTGCAGATTATTAATTCTGTTTGTATCTAGACTACACAGAAGAAATGTTTTAAGGCATTTTTATTGCAGAAGAACTTAATTTTCATTTTGTTATTTAACTAGATCATGGAGACTCTATTTGAGGAGCTCAAAACACAACCAAAGCAGAAATCCCAGAAGAAAAAAATGTGGGAAGCTTTGGAAAGCATACTTGATTGTGTACAGAACCCTATTTTCCCATCATATATTGCAAGAAACTTACTGAAAATTCTTAATGAAATCCATGGTGAGGTAAGTGCTGCCTTTGTAGTTTTATGTATTCTGGACTTGACTGAAATGCTGAAATCCAATTTAATTTAGTGACGATCCTCTTAAATAATTCCACAACGCGTTAGATTATTAGGCATTAAGTTGACACTTTTATATTAATACTGTACTGCTGCAAAGTATGATATGACAACATGAATTTGCATGCTCCATCCAGGAATGTAATGGCTGCAGAATTTTGCACTAGAGTTCTGTGTTGGTTTGAGCTAATTGTAGAATTTGAGTGAGAAATTAGACTATTGGCTGAGAGAGAGTTAAACATACAGTGTCACTTCACCAAGTTTCACTGAGACAGAGAAAAAAAAATTGTTTTGAGAAATGTTCTCAAAACATGAGATAGCCAGTGTGCTTGCAGAGGGCCAGTCTGGCTTGGGTCCTTGATGGCTCCAGCAACTTTTTCCTTTGTCTCTATGCCTTTGAACTAATTCAGAGTTAAAATCACTAAACCTACTAACCTATTCTCCTACCACTAAATNTTACTGTATATTTCTGTAAATATCTGTTATATCTTGTAAATATTTGCTTGTATATTTGCATTGCTGTAAATATAAAGCTTCGTTTATTAACTTCCAGTGTGTTTTTCTGAGTTTTAGCTGGGGTTTGTAAGGTGGGGGGGCAGATCACTGCAAACCCACTACAAGTTCTTAAGGAAACTCTCTTGATGTTACTGCTTCAGAAGATTCTTACAGAAGAAATTTATTGCCTTGGTTAGATATCAGTGAATATAGAGTTTTCTGTACAGAATTGTAACTCAATAGGTAGTACTATCAATTTTATTTGTATTTGTTAACCTCAACTAGTGTATTCAAAATTCTCTTGAGAGCTGGAACATACATGAGTTCAGTATTCACAAAAAAGAATGAAATTATGGATTGTTGTGCTCTTTTCAGTTGCGTGTGTCTTGAAAGGATTGTGAGCTGCAGAGAGGATGAGTGTTTTTGCCTCCTGTTTCAATTCTGTAGGAAACAGCAGTAATTGGTAGAAGAAAACCTGCCTTGTTTCTGTACTTGAAAAATACAAAATACTGCTCTGCAGAATGAGAGTAGCGAACTAGGAGATGAGCATGTTGTTGTAGTAATCTCACAATAGGTCTTCATTTTTCTTCCTGAGTAGTTGCTGCATAAAATACTGTATGCATGTCTTACCAAAGAGATGTTGCAGTAAAATGAAGCTGTGTTGTTGGAAGTTTGTTGAAATGACGATGGATAAAAACTTCTATTATGCATTTGCTCTGTTTGCAGATGATTCTTTCTCACCTCTTGCCTGCACTAGACCGGTTGCTAGAGAAGGTGTTTAATAAACCTGAGGAAATGTTGAAAGATGAAGCTGTTCTCCTGCATCTCATCCTTGGAAAGTTTAGTGAATATTCAGCAACTCTCCTGTGCAAGAATCAGCAGAGTCTGGACCTATTTATCAAAAGTCTACATGCTGCCAAGAAAATCTATGAAGAAATTCCACCATTTCAGATCACAGCACTTGGGCAGGTATGGCTTTATCTTTAATTTCTTTGTATGCTTGAAGTAAGTATTAGTATTAAGGATTGGATTTACAAGGATTCTTTCAGTGTTGAGTCCATAGCTTTTGACCTGTCTTAGTACAACTTTTCAGAGTCTCCATTGTGTCTTTGAAACATCTAAACAGGCTGTGAAACTTTCTCTTAAGACTGCTAGAAGGAGAAATTGCTGCTTGTTTTTTCCATTTTGACAAGTACAGAATAGAAACTGCCTTTGTACACAGATATGTATCATTGTCTGCAATTACTACTGTTCCACTGTCCTTAGTTTTTTCTCAATCAGGAGCTTTACTTTGTGTTTTCCTTCTGGGGAAAATTTTAAAGAAAACAGAATAGGTGGGAAAGTTGAAGTAGGCTACAAATTTAGGCCTTCTATATAGGCAGATGTTAACATATACTTATGGGAGGCTGGCAACAGCAAGTTTGTTTCATTCACCAGGCAAGCTGTCTGAAAAAATGTCAGGAATTAATATGTCTGATGCATATTTCCCAAGTATGTACTTTGCATCTAAGTATTCCTAGATATTTACAAATATGTAGTTAATACGCAGATCTTGGTGATATTTGTGCATACTAACGTGCGTGATTGAGTGTGTTGTGCATAATCCAACATACCTGAGCTTCTGATTTTGCTACCTTCTTTCAAGTAAGTCTTTTTTTTCTCTTTTGTAGATTACTAAACCATTCTTTGCAGCTCTGTCAGATGGGATGGTGCAACAGAATCTTTTAAAAGTACTGTTTGACTTACTATTAGACTGTAAGAACCCGCTTTGTGCCCAGACAATTAGCAGCGTGTTTAAAGGGGTAAGTGGCAAACTCCAGAACATGGAAATATATTCAAAGTTGTGGTGGTGGTGGTTCTGTGTTGCTGCATTAAATAACCCTCATTCTTTATGTCATTCGTAGCGTGAAAGGGTTCAGAAACTATTTGTAACATTTTGTTGATGGCATGAAAAATTTGTAAAATACCTGCTTTTAAAAGGTATTTCTTTAAAAGCCATGCAGCAATCATTTACTATTTAAATGATAATATGTTTACTATACTATGTGATTGAATTCAGAAGTCACTTTTTTAATTCTGCACTGTTACTCATTTCCTGGGATACTTACATAAGTAGATTATATAGCCATATGTGCAGGGAATCAATGTGGTTTTAAATAAAGAGAAGGTACAGGTGTGTGACATGACACATTGTTCACTGGTACTTGGGTTATTGTTTTTTTCAGATTACAGTGTGTGCTGATCAGATTGTCAGAGAACTGGAGCCTCCAGAGAAAAACAAAAGTCTTGCCACTGTTCAGCAAACTAGAAGGCAGAATATGCAGCAACAGAGGTAAAATAACAAGAAAGCAAAAATATTGTTTGTGCAGTTTGAAAATGCCTGTTGTTTTACACTTTGCATAACTTGTATTGAAAGCTTAAGCATATATTTCTTCTTTTCACCCACACAGTAAGATAAGACTAAGCTACTTTTGGCAGAAGAAAATCAACTCACATTGATGTTTGAGAACTGGTGGAACTGTAGTCAATATTTTAAAAAATGCAGTAGTTTTAATGTTGCTTTTACAGATTCTGGCTTGACACAATTGAACATGATTCATTTCTGTAGGCAATTAAACTTGGTTAGTAATGAAGATGTATGGACAAATGACACATATGGCTGAAGCCTCTGATGTTTATCAAAGTGTTCATGTTAGATGACTGAAAAACAGCATCTTTCAGTTAAAACATTGTAATAATTACTAATTTTTAGATCTCTTTGTTTTGTTTCTTCTCTCCATTCCCATGAGGAAAGAGGTGTTTTGTCCACTGTACTTAACTCTCTTTTTCAAGCATCAGCTGTCAGACATTGTTGAAGTAGCATACTGAGTTTGTTTTTCTTGGTTAGACCGTCACTTCTTTGTTTTGTTTTTTTGACCTTATTTTCCTTTACTTGACCTTTTTTAACAGTCATCACCCATAAGGTTGATACATCTGTAAACTGTGTCACAGAGTTTATGAAGACAGATGCTTGCACATGCCTGTGTTATCCACATAGTCAGTTAGACAACTAGGAGTTTCAAAGATGCAGATTTCCTGGATGACAAGGAGATCAACATTTGGACAGTTACTGGATTGCTGTTTTTTTTTCCACAGAAGTCATCTTCATTGTATTAGATTTTTGTGTGCACAGGAGGCATGGTATACTTTGTTTTTTTGAGTTTGGCCTGAATTTTCTGTTGATTATTTAAAACGTGTGGCTGCTTCAATCAAAAGCCCACAACTTGCCACCTCTCCCACGAAAAGGAGTAAAGTATATTACTATGTGAAAGAAAATGTGTGTTCTTTTGCTGATGTCTGTGTTTGTTCCCAGAAATACTGTGTTATTTACTTTGCGTATGTATATCCTGATTGTCTTTTCAGAAATCCTCAAGATGCAGAATTAGCACCAGAAACAAGCCACTTCAGCTGGCAGAGAGTTATGCTTATCCTGGAGTTGCTGCAGCATAAGAAGAAACTCAGACGTCCACAGGTGTTGGTGCCTGCACTTTTCAACCTGCTGAGCCGGTAATTGAACCTCCCTAACATGTAGCTCCTTCAACATTCACTTTTGCAGCTGACACTGGAAAGCATTAAAATTTGGGCTACTTTCTCTTTGCTTTGTTGTCATGATTTGAACTTCTTTTATGTTGTGGTGGGTTAGGAACTTCCCCCTCACCCTCAGTGTTCAAGATTTACCAGACAAGCTCAGATGGCTTGGAAGTAAGGTTAAGCTATATTTACAGCAAAGCTTAATATACAAGTATATATATAAAATATATTTACATGTATTTACAGTTACATACAATTTAGAAATAGTACAGAAATCCAATCTTCCCCCCTCCCTGGACAAAGAAAAAGCCCAGAAGGGGTCAACACCACCCTGTCTCTCACCATATGGAAAACATCCAGCAAAGCTCACCTGTTACCTGGTCAGTCAAGGTTAGTGTAGAGTTAGAGAGAGAGAAGTGAAAGAACAGCAAACAGATCCAGTGCCCAAGAGCCAAGAAGAAATAATTGTTTATATATTGGCTTTTTATACCACTAGTAAACAGGTGACTGAAGTAAAGTCTATCATTATTTTCTTTTTACAACCAGTGACCTGCTCATTCAGATTCTGTACCAATTATTAGAATATTCCAATAAGCCTTAAACTACCACATAGGTAAATCACATTGTCAGTTGTTATGACCTCTAAATTATGTGATTGATGGAATTTATAAGATTTTTTTTTTTTACCTGATGCATAGCTTCACTTATGAAGACTTTGTTTTTCCAGTGGATGACTTGGGATTGCACAATTGACAGGAGTTGTGTCTTCTGCAGATCTATTGTAATCATATTCAAAACTTTATAATTCCTCCCAAAACATTGTGGAATAGCATTTATTCAGTGCAACCTAAGAATACTATTGTATTTCCTGCCACGCTATCTCCAGGCACCTAGAAAAATTTACATATAAATTGGGAATTTATCTTCTTTTTTTTTTTTAATGACTGGTAAACATAATTCATGTACTCATCTTACACTCCTGACAGCGCTTTGTTAAATGTCTTCCATCAGACCAGCTGACATCTTAGAAAACAAAAACAGAAGAGACACGTTTTAGCAAACACGTTTTGGAAACCTTGATTTAGCATGAAACTAATTTAGAATTCTGTATAATGAAGATTGCACTTTCCAGCTTGTATCTTAATATGACGTTTGGTCACTTATTTTTCTGTCTTTTTTTTTTTCTTTTTTTTCTTTTTTTTTTTCTGAACATGTAGTTGTCTGGAACCTACAGCATCGGAAGAAGAAAATATGGAATATACAAAGCAGTTAATCCTCAGTTGCCTGCTAAGCATCTGTCAGAAATTATCTTCAGCTGGTAGCAAGATCTCAGCAGGTAAAAACTGATAGACCCATTTCTTGGTGCTTCTCTTGCCAGTACAGCAATAAAACAATATTATTTTTAATCTATAAAGTATACAAGGCTGCCTTATTAATCATTTTTGTAGATCCCATAGATGTTATCTGCAAATTGAAACCAAGAGCTCAAGTGTACTGTTTATTCCTACTGGCTTGACAACTAAAACCTTAATCAGTAAATTTTAATTTTTTTTTTCCACTTACAGATATCCTTGACAAAGAAAAATTCAATGTGGAAGTGATAGTTCAGTGCATCAGGATATCTAAAATGCCCCAGACACATCACCATGCACTGCTTCTCCTTGGTGCAGTTGCTGGCATGTTTCCTGTAAGTGTTACCTGGAATATAGCTGTTAGCTCTTCAGTTTCCAAGTATTGGAAAAAGCAAAGAACATACAGAGACATCTTTGGGGAGAAACCCTTGCTTTCACCATTGTGCTGTGGTCAAAATTTTCCTGCATTGTTTCTTCTTTCTCCTTTTTATATATGAGAGAAAACATCTAGCATGATAGCATATGTCTTCTTCCAAGTTTAGGAACTTGTACAACACTGAGAAATGTAGTTTTAGTTGATAAAACGATTCTGGTCTGATTTCATTTGGCTGAGAAATCATCCTTTTATGGATTGAAATTTGACTGTATGCTCACATTTCTAAGTAAAATTCTTCTGCTTTGAAACTACAAAAGCAGCAAAACCTATCCACATGTATCAAGCTCTGTTTGCATTTTTCTCTCTCCATCAGTGCTCTTCTCCCAAAAGGCAAAATTGGAATGTTTTTGACAAATTTGCTGAGGATTTGGCTTTTTTTATTGTTGGTGCTGCCTTTCTTTGTCTCTTTCTTACTGCAATCACCTGCCTCAGAACTGAGTTTTTATTGTGTATTCATAATGGTGTCTTACAAGATTTTCAAGGTCAGAATAGAAGGAAATAATTTGTATGAGTCTCATCTCTCGTCTTAAGTCTGAAATTCTTCTGTTCACTAAAATGGAATGAAAAATGTGGCCATAACTTGTTGATCTAAGTTCTGGCAAAATCTAAGAAAACTAACTCTGGAGCTAGGCAACACCTCTAATCCAGCCCTATCAAAATTAATTATTGCAACTACAGCCCTAACAAAAAAAGTCAAAATCAACACAAGCATGATTGGTTTCCACTGGAAACCACTGGAGATACTGCAGATGTTTTTAAAATGTTAAAAAAGAGAATGGGAAAGGTGTGAAAGTCACTGGAATCTGTGCTACACTCACATTTGTGCTTCTGCAGATTTCCCCATAGATTGTTTTGCTTGTCTGTTTGCCTTTTTTTTTTTTTTCACTGCCATGGCCGTGGTTTGAAGAATACAAAGTGTTTTGTCAGACTAAATGCTCAATTTCCACTCTTCAGTTACTTGCTTGAAGTGTATCTTGGTTGCTAAATAATACTTAGAACTCTTAACAGTCACATGGTAACTCTAAGTGACACTATACATTTGAAAATTAAGGTTTTGGAAGATGCTTATGATTCCCATTTTCTTTTATAGGAATCTAGTGGCATTTGTGGGAAGGCAAAATGCTTTAAGGTGCAACATACAGAGCAGCATGGTTTAGAAAATAAAATAGACTAACCCCATTTGTCTTCTTTTTCAGGATAAAGTTCTCCACAATATTATGCCCATATTTACATTCATGGGAGCAAATGTCTTGCGTCTGGATGATACTTACACATTCCAAGTAATTAATAAGACAGTGCAGATGGTTATTCCTGCTCTTATACAGGTAAATTTGTCTACTTTATAGAAGGGGGTAGAAAATTAATAAAGTACAGTAAATTACTTGGAATATTAGTGGTACAACAAGTTGTTGCCTATTCTAGTATTATTTGTAGATAGATGCAAAAAAATATGTATATAATAACTATATTAGCAGACTATTTCTTGTCTGACCAGCTCTGAGCTCATCAAACTACTGCTTCTTTTTAATCCTTATGAGCTTCTGCACTTTATAAATGGTTAAGCCAAACTGTACCTGAACATACTAAGTTGCAGTTTTTCATTATAAAATTAGCAGGCAAGTTTATTAGAGGGACTACTAGTAATATGACTAATATGTCATATCAATAAGTAAACTGGGTCTGAAAGAAATGGAAAGGTAAAATATTTAACAAATTGTTTTATTCTTCCAGCTGGTGCCCTGTGGGAGGTTTTCTTATTTTTTCTGGACATCTTAGATAAAGACATCATTGTTTTTCAAAGTAAATACTTTTTCCTTCAGTCAGTTGCACTTAAGAAATCTTTATGCTAGAGTCATTCATAGATTCAAACATGAAAGATGCCATAAAATTTTCTTATGTGAAAATCAATCGAGGGAAAAAATCTTAACAACAGACTGAGGAATTTTCTGTTGTATTTTTTAATGATATGTGTACACGTTTTGCATCCTCTTGCAGAGCTGTCTTTAAGAAATAAAGTTGCAGTCTCTTAGTTTTTTAAAAGAAAAAACTCCTATTTTTTTAGAAATGTTTCATAGTATCCATTGTGACAAATTGTTTATGGCACACACAGTTATTACACAAGTTCTTTACCATGAGGGTGCTGCAACACTGGAATGGGTTGTCTTGGGAGGTGGCTGAGACCCCATTCTTGAGATATTCAAGATGAGGCTCAACAGGGCTTTGGGCAACATATCTAGTTGAGATGTCTGTGCTTACTGCAGAGGAGTTGAACTAGATTACCTTTAGAGGTCCTTTCCAAATCAAATCATTCTATGATTCAATGTGAAAAGAGCTTAGTGTTACTTACCTAACACCATGTAGCCTACTTATTTTCACAAGGCCCTTGAATCCAAGACCTTAACCGTCAGGCTTACAGGCAAAGTTTTCAGAAGAATGTGGCATTGCTTTTCCTTGAAAACATCCTGCTTGTTTCAGGTGATGCCAAGTAACGAGCTGTTTGGTTTGGGTTTTTTTCCTTTTTTTTTCTTTAAATTTTATTTGAAGCATCCTTCATCTGAAAATGAAATGTGATTCAAAATGGTTTATTTTGGAGTACTCGTGTTTTCCTTGAGATTGTCCATTTGGTCTTCCTATAACCAGGCACATGGTGCTTTCTCTCATTTTCTCAATCTACAAGAAAGAACTTGTACCCATCTGCAGTGATTGCTTTCAGCTACTCACCTGCTGTACTTATTTGTACTTAGGCTGAAGACAGTGATTTGTCAGAACCCTCGGGGACTGTGGAAGAGGTGGTGATAAAGATCATACGTGTGTTTGTGGATGCCTTGCCCCACGTGCCAGAGCACCGACGCCTGCCAATCCTAGCCCAGCTGATCACTACTGTGGGAGGAGAGAAATTCCTCTGGGTTCTCCTGGTGCTGCTGTTTGAGCAGTATGTGACCAAAACTGTGACTGTGACATCAAGCACAGACAAGGTTAGGAGACTAGTGGGGTAAACTTTTTAAGAAGCTGATCATGGTCTCACCTTTTAGAAGATGCAGGATAAGCCCCTAGGTTATGCCAAAATAACCACTGAGCTCCGAGCTTGGGCTGTAACAGAAACCGATTGTGATGTTGTCTATGAATTGTAGTGCAGTTCTGATAATCTATTTATTAAGTGGTTTAGTATTTTTAAAGCTGTTCTTTCCTTTGGCTGTATTCGTGAAAAATGATACTGCTCTTTCTATGTAGACAAGGCTTAGGCACGCCTTGGCATAGTTTATGGGGAAAGCTAAAAGAATTGTTAAAGAAACATTGGTGGCAAGATACAGTCTTTGTAGCCATTTAATCTTTCTACACCTCTGGAACTGTGTTCTCTACAAGAGCTTGCTACATTTACCTTTGGTGTTAACCCTGGCAGTATCCAGCGCACCATGGCATGAGGAGTTTTTGAATAATTTTATCATAATTAGTGATACATTTTTTAATTCTTGAAATGTTGGTCTCTTTTCATCTCCAAATCATAATCAGGATACTGTTCTAGAGGCAGACACTGAATTCTGGATTTCCATCTGTTGCGAATTTAGTGTACATTCTCAGCTCCAGAGCATGATGAAAATAATTCAGTACCTGACAGAGCTGCCAGAGAACAAAGAAGGTAACTACAAAGCAGGGTCAGCAAATGCATGTAAACTTTCCTGTTGCAAGAGGCCATGGTAATAGTCTTAAACTAAAAGAGGGTGGATTTAGACTAGATATAAAGAAGACATTTCTTTACAGTGGGGGTAATGAAACACTGGAACAGGTTGCCCGTGATGATGAAAGATGCCCCATCCCTGGAAACATTGAACAATATGATCTAGATGAAGATGTGCCTGCTCACTGCAGGGAGGTTGGACTAAATGACCCTTTATACATCCCTTTACCCAGAGCATTCTGTGATTCTATTACTCCTCTAGACAGAAGACTAAAGAGATAAAGAATTACTCTAATCACTTCTAACAAAATGGATATGATAAGTGATTACTTTCCCAATTATTTTACTTCTAGATTAATTTGAGCACTTAAAATCAAACAGTAGTCCTCATTTAGATGGTAAATTACTTAGTTGAAATGAACAGCTGTAATTCATAGTAGACAAGATCACAGAGACTAGCAGTAATTTTTGGGGTATTTTAGATATTGTTTTTCTGCTACGACACAGTGGAGCAATAATGAAGCAGTGTGTTTTAATACTTTTTCTGTCTGTTGTTTCAAAGAGTATTGGGGAAGGTGGGTGAGAGTTGTTTGTTTTTAAGTTAGGACTTGCCATATTTGTTGTTTGGATACATTTTCTTAGCCTGGTAGGACCAAGCAGTGACACTGAAAAGACTTCCCAAATGTGTGCCAGGCAATGTATGTGCTTCTGCTTCAAAAGTCTCTCATGTTTGTAGCCAGTGTACCATAGATTTGGCTCAAAGGAAAGAGATTCTTCACATAAAAATGACCAAATGAAATAGCACTACTTGTTTTGAAGCTGTTAAAATGGAAAAATTGTATTTCAGACCATCTCTTTTGGAACTTCAACATGATTTTAGATAGTTTAGAATGACTATCCTTGATAAGCATCTGGTTGTGGTTATACTTTGTTTCTGTAATCAGCAATCAAATGTCTTTTTCTCCTGGCTGTAAATCTGTTTTGTGAATGTTAATCACAGATGATCCTGGGTCAAAAAAGTCAAGAATGTCCAAGACAAAGCTAAAAAATCAGGATGGGCAGCTCTTCAATGTGGAGTCCCACTCAGACAAACAACTTCGCCATTTCAAATACTTGTCAGTCTCCTTCATGTCACAACTTCTATCAGCTCCGAATTTTGTGAAAAAGGTAATAACAGCACGTTGCTTTTTCAACTGGTCACATGAAGTAGTTGTCACATACTGTAACAGATGAGGTTTAGTTTGCTTTTTAGTATGGCTTTGTAGTCAAAGGGAATGAAAGAATACACTATCCAGTATATCTTGCTGACACCTTTATTGAAGCAGTTTTGAAACTGCTGAGTGATGTTAATTATTTTTTTAATAAAGCTTTCCCAGATAGATTCCTGCTTGTGTGATCAGTGGATAGGTAACAAAGTGAAATTCTGGTCCCAGTGGATTCCCTCTGACTTTATGGTATCTGGGGTTTTGCTCACTGTGTAACTCCAAGTTTGGTGTAGGATTCATACTACTGACTGTGAAAGTGAAAAGTGAATGTCACAAATTTTTGGCTGCAGCTTTAGCTGGAAATAGTTCCCAGTTTCTCCACTGAATGTCCTCCACCAGCCTGAAGTGTGTTTGCCAGAGATTCTCTGATTCTCTTCTAGAATGACACCTTAAGAGCAGGTGTGGGGAGCTCAAAATGACCATGTTGGTGGGCATTTATTTTGGAACAAACAAATTTGCATATACCAGGATATTAGCTTAATGAAGGGATACAGGATTCACACTTAGCCTTTTCATTCTTCTGTTTTAAACCAGATAGTTGAATGTGAAGAAACAGAAGAGTTGCAGAAGCTGGAGCAGAGGTATGCTTTAAACCTACCCCACTCCTCCCATTTCCGGCTTTTACTGCAACCTGAGAGTATTTTTTAATTGTAGTCCCATTTCAGATTTTTTTTCCTCAAGCATGCTTCTGATGTAGTAGTCAGGAACAAGCTGCATTTATTGTATGCAAGTTAATTGAGGGTTGGTGTGTTTTTTTTAAATTTCTGAAATACTGCACTACCCAATAGCCACTTTTTTTTCTATTGCTGGTAGTGCTTATTTACACACTTGGCCATAACTGGTATGTCGTTGATGAGGGAGTTTCTAAACTCCCTCAAGAGGGAGCTCCCAGACTCTTAGCATAACATTGCTTCATTTGTAGGGGTGAAAACAAATTGTTATTCAGAGGTGCCTCCTATGTTGTATAAGAAAATTACCAGTGTTCACAGCTGTACTCATGGAGCTGTAACAGCCAATTGTGCAAAATTGAGGGTGCCTTTTGCAGAGGCATAACTTTTATGTTTCTTCTAAAGGTAAATGTATAGGATTTATTTTAAGTACTCTGTTTCTTAAAAGATCATTTTTAAACATGTACGTTTTGCCAAATAGTTTTTTTGTTTTAAAGTAGAGTTCTTAAGCAGAGCTACTGTTTTATGTAGATGCTGATTTGGGAGGACCAGGTAAACTCCTTTGACATGCATGATTTCCCTTATTGCTATCGCTTTTTGTTAATGCATAGATGTGATCTGCTTGTCTCTCTGCTAATATTTTAATTTTCCTTTGTTGTTCCTGTTCCATGAAATTCTTTGCTCTCCAATAATCAAGTCGACTTTTTTAGCGTCCTTGTTACTTACTAAAAGTTGCTTCCTTTTCATCTAGGCTGTTAGAAGATGTTCTTCACTATATAAACACTGTGGCATCTTCAGTGGAAGCAAATGTGGACAAGCCAACAGCCAAATTTTGGAGAGTTCTGCTTAACAAGTCCTATGATATGCTGGATAAAGTATGTCTCATTAACCCATATGTTAGCAGTGGGACATTTCTGCCTTTGCTTGTTAATATGATTATAATCTTTGTGGGATTTCTTGTTGGGTTAATACTAATCTTTACAGTACTGCGTGCAGCCTGATGCATCACTGTTTAAACTTGTGTAGCAGCTTTAATAACTACAGCTAACAGCTTAGAAAAACTAGGGGGAAAAGTCTGGAATGCTTATTTCCTCTAGTTAGTATTCTGTCTGGAAGTAGTCATTTCACTAGCTGATGAAGAAGAACGGCTTTTGGCAGCATTTTCTACTGTTCTGTCATAAAATTTTACTAATGCGAGTGCAACTGTTGGATATTTCTACATGGAATTTAAATGGAGAAAAAATATCTCCACACTTTTCTTTTTAACATTTTTCTGACCATAAGTACCTTTGTAGAACTGAACTGGCTATCTTGTTACATGATGTGGATGTCTTTCACAGCTTGGATCTTGGGGTTTTTTTGCCTGTGAAGCATATTCCAGTTTTTGTGATGTAGATGCACTATGAGAGGTATTTTAGGATAAAGAGGGATAGGTCACCAGAGTAGACAAAAATAATTGCTAGTGGGTAATAACTGGTTAGCAGACAGTGAACCCAGATGACATACTGTGACTGCACCCTGCTTTGTGACTTTGCTTGCCTGTCTTTTCTTGAAGAGAGTTTGGGGGTCTTACTTGGAGGGTACTGTGTCACAGTGCATGGCAGAGCATTTATGGTATTGCTTATGTTTTTTTGTAGGTTAATGCCTTACTGCCAACAGAAACCTTCATCCCTGTAATTAGGGGACTCATGACAAATCAGCTCCCATCTGTGAGACGTAAGGCAATGGACCTTTTGAACAATAAGGTGCAGCAGCGCACAAGGTGGCAGAAGGGCCAGGTAAGGCAATGTGGTTAAACTCAATTCTTCTGGGAGAAGTAGCCAGAGAGAGGTTGATTAAGGAATGGTTGGGTCTGTGTAAAGACATCAAATACCAGTGCCAAGTCTGCAGGCAGCTCTTGAACATAGGCTACATGCCCATGGTTACCTTGCAGGTTCAGAGTTTTTAATTGTATGTCTAATGTATGTGCTCTTTTGTCTTTCTAGATCTTGCAGCTCTTGGAGATGGTTCCTGAGCTTATTGCTATTGTGCAGTGTAAGAGAAAGGAGGAAGAGGAGGAGCAAGCAATCAACAGGCAGACTGCTTTGTTCAGCCTCAAGCTACTCTGCAAAGGTTTTGGAACAGAAAATCCGATGCCATTTGTACCTGTTCTGAAAACTTCCATTGATCTAATTTCTTCAGAGAAAGAGGAAAAGAATGTAATGGGAAGTGCTTTGCTGTGCATAGCCGAAGTCACCTGTACACTGAAAGCTCAAGCCATACCTCAGCTTCCAAGGTACTGTTGGATTCTCTTTTAATAGAACCAGTTGGAGCAGGAATTAGTAACATTAAAATGCATTACTAAAGGAATGCTGTTGAAGGCCAAGCAGCAGTCTGCCCACACACGTGTTTTGGCCGCTGCTGTGAATGATAACAAGAAATGTTTTTATAAATATATTAATGAGAAAAGGAGGGGCAAGGATAACCTCCACTCTTTATTGGACAAGGATGGGAATATAGTGACTAGAGATGAGGAAAAGGCAGAGTGTATTGAGTTTAAGCTCAAAAGCCCAATAAATACTCGATTCAATTTGGAAGTAAAAAAGATATAAAACTTTAACAATAAATAGTAGGTAAGGGGATTTTTACCAAAGGTGGGGAAAAAAGGGGAACAGAATACAGGGTATGGAGAATGAGGGGAATTACAGAGGCTGGGGAAAAAGAGAAACAAAAAAAAATACAGAGTAAGGAGAGGGAGAGGTATTACAGATGATAGGGGGAAAAGGGATCAAAATACACAAAATAGAAATACAACCCGTGGAAATGGAGTATTGAGTCCAAACACTGGAACTGATGATTGGATGGTGAAGGAAAGCAGGATGCAGGCTTTTTTTTGTGATGAAATGCAGTCAGAGTTCCAAAGAAAAATGGTTGTTATCCCCACGTGTTGGCTGAGAAGCACATGGTGATCAGCAGCAAGGCAGCGAGGAGTTGCTCAGGCAGGCAGGATGAGAGAGAAGACAACATGTCCCCCTCTTTTTATAGCACTCCTCGGCAGGAAGTGGGAGGGGGCTAACCATGACACCAGGGGGCAGGTCAGACCACCCCCTGGGAGGAGTCAGAAGGCTCCAGGTGGCTTAACCCATTACACTGAGGAGCTTAACATCATCTTCGCCTCAGTTTTCAATAGTAAGGCAGGTTGTCCTCAGGACAGCTGGCCTCCTGAGGTAGTAGGTGGGGTCAGGGAGCAGGACAGCCCTCCTGCAATCCAGGAGGAAGCAGTTAGGGACTTGTTGAGCCTCTTGTCCCATAGACTTGTCATGATCCCAGATGGGATCTATCCTGGGGTGCTGAGAGAGCTGGTAGATGAGCTCACCAAGCCACTCTCCATCATTTATCAACAGTTGTTGCTCACTGGATAGGTCCTTGAAGATTGGAAGCTGGCCAGTGTGGTGCCCATCCACAAGAAGGGTTGGAAGGAGGATCCAGGAAATTACAGACCTATCAGCCTGACCTCAGTGCCATGCAAGATAATGGAACAGATTATCCTGAGTGCAATCACATGGCACCTACAGGATGGCCAGGGGATCAGACCCAGCCAGCATGGATTTAGGAGGTGCAGGCCCTGCTTGACCAGCTTGATACCATTTTATGACCAGGTGACCTGCCTGGTGGACATGGGGAAGGCTGTGGCTGTAGTCTACTGACTTCAGCAAGGCCTTTGACACTGTCTGCCACAGCAAACTCCTGGCCAAGTTGGTAGCCCATGGCTTGGACAGGGGCACTCTGTGCTGGCTTAAGAACTGGCTGGATGGCCAGGCCCAGAGAGTGGTGGTGAATGGTGCCACATCCAGTTGGCAGCCAGTCACTAGTGGTCAGTGCTGGGCCCAGTCTTGTTTAATATCTTCATTGATGATCTGGATGAGGGGATTGAGTCCAGCATCAGTAAGTTTGCAGATGACACCAAATTGGGAGCATGTGTGGATCTGTTAGAGGGTAGGAGGGTTCTGCAGAGGGACCTGAACATGTTGGACAGATGAGTACAGTCCAATGCCAGGAGTTTTAAGAAGTCCAAGTGCCAGCTTCTGCACTTTGGTCACAACAACCCCAGGCAGCACTACAGGCTTGGGACAGAGTGGCTGGAGAGCAGCCAGGCAGAGAGGGACCTGTGGATACTGGTAGACAGCTGACTGAACATGATCCAGCAGTGTGCCCAGGTGGCCAAGAAGGCAAACAGCATCCTGGCCTGTGTCATGAATGGTGTGACTAGCAGAACCAGGGAAGTCATTCTTCCCCTGTTCTCTGCACTGGTTAGGTCATACCTTGAGTACTGTGTCCAGTTCTGGCCCCCTCAATTTAAGAAAGATGTTGAGGTGCTGGAACATGTTCAGAGAAGGGCACTAAGGCTAATGAGGGCACTGGAGCACAAGCCCTATGAGGAGTGGCTGAGGGAGGTGGGGTTGTTCAGCCTGGAGAAGAGGAGGCTCGGGAAAGACCTTACTGCTCTCTACAACTACTTGAAAGGAGGTTGTAGCCAGACAGGCATTGGTCTCTTCCCCCAGACACCCAGTGAGAGAACATGAGGACACAGCCTCACGCTGCACCATGGTTTAGTTAATTTAGAAAGGTTAGGTGATAAGTTGGACTCAATAATCTTAGAGGTCTTTTTCAACTTGGTTAATTCTGTGATTGTGAGATTAATTATGTGTAGACAAGAATAAAAGTATTCATAGTGCTTGAAGATGCTTTGTTGTAGAATGAAGAAGCTAGTGGGGAAATTTTAAGTTTCATAATCAGCAGGGTTCTGTGAACAGAGAGGCAATCTTTATAGCTTTAGAAAACTCAGACCATATTCTTTATTTTTACTGTAGAACAGCTTGCATTTACAAACAGGAGAACCAGTACAGCTGGAATTTCCTGCATGTTGTACTATTTTATTCTCCCTATTGAAGAATATTATCCAGAATATAAAATTGTAAACAGTCTGTTGAGGCTAAGTGAAATGTGCTATATGAGACTCTAGTAATCTCTGCACTGAGGTTTTAATGCTCTGCCTACCCTTGCTTTTAAGACTGTTAACATCTCATAATATATGTAAGTTCATTATTGTTACTAAATCTTTAAACTAAAGTTGGGTCTTTGAGCAACCTGATCTAGTGGCAGATTTCCCTGGCTATGGCAGAAGGGTTGAACTAGATGATTTTTGAAGGTGCCTTCTGATCCACACAGTTCTGTTATTCTGTGATGCTAAACCTAATATCCTTCATTAGCTTCAAATACAGCAGAAGAGCCCAGAACACTGAGTTTTCTTACATACACCTGTAAATTCATGTGAAAATTGTCCCTGCAGGCCTAACAGACTGATTGATGTGATTGGAACTGTGGCTCCAAATGGTCAGTGTTTTCATGTTTCTCTATGCTTGGTTATTCCCAGGCTGATGCCAGCACTGCTGAAGACTTTGAAAAATAAGAAAGAGCTAATCTCCAATGAAATTTACTTGCTGAGTGCCATCACTGCTCTGCTGAAGGTTGCAGAAACATTACCACACTTCCTTAGTCCTTATCTTTTGGATTGCTTGCTGCAGGTGAGCTTTCTGACCCGGACAGATACGTAAAGCAGAATGGGCTCAGCTCTGCCCAGCTCCTAGAAGCTACAAAGCTTGCTTTTTCTCTCTGAAACTGAATTAAGAAAATGTGCCAACTATATGAAAGGTATTACTCTTCTACTCACCTTCTTATGCAGATAACGCAGAAGATACAGAATATAAGAGTATCTCCTACTCCTCCCTCAGATAGTTTGCCTTTGGAAAGGGAGTCCAGAGTTCTGTAACATCCATGGTCTTATCAAGTGTGCATCTAATATTTAGGGTAATTCTGACCCCTTACTGCTGACGTGCACATTTTTTGTCAGCGTTTGGCTTCTGAAGACAGCAAAGCTCCATTCACAGACATCTTAATGTAAGGTGGTGCAAACAGCAAAATTCCCATCTGACACTTGGGACAGACTGCTACTGTAAACTAAGTTCTTGAGTTGTTTTAAGTCTGCCTAACTTTTGTTGGATGTCCTGATAGGTTGTGCGCTTGGAAAAGATTGTGGCCGAGTTTGGTCCTTCTTCCCAGATAAGCTTACGCATAACATCATTGAGAACTATCCTGGCCACAAGGCTTGCTCCCCGCGTCCTGCTGCCTGCGCTTACCAAGTGTTATGGTAACGTGGCAAACACCTGGAAGGTAAGGAGTGTTGTCATTCTTAAGCATTGTGATGAAAAAGAGAGAATTAAAGAAAAAAGAGAAACAAGCAGTGCAAAACTTGGTTCAGCTGTCCTGGCTGTGTCTCCCCCCAACCTCTTGTCCACCACCAGCCTCTACTCACAAGGAGTGAGCAGAGTGAGAAACAAAGTCTTAACAGCATGCGAGCACTGTTCAGCAGCAGCTAAAACACATGTGTGTTATCAGCGCTGTTTTGGGCACAAATCTAAAACACGACACCATATGCACTGCTTGGAAAAAAAATAACTCTGTCCAAGCCAAACCTAACACAGTCTTCATATTAATTGTTTTGTTTTGTACTGGAATGGGGATTTAGGGAAGTCAGGCCTTTGAAGTCCTTAACGTGTTAGATGCTGGATACTTGAGAGATCTTTCCATTCATAAAGACCTTGATATATCTGCTAGGATAAATTACTCATGAGTTGAGTTATAATTTCTATATGGGCTTTGCTCTTGTCTCATAGGTGCAAACCTTTCAGACCTAACTGGTATCTCAAGTATTGTAGACCAAAGACTCTTTTCAGGAATCCTACTAACATAAGCCCAAAAAAAGTACAGGAAAAAGTTTATTTATTGTCAGTTTTTTTATAAGGAAATATGTCCATTTCTTGGTTACTGTCAATCTAACAGTAGACTTTGCGCTCTTTTGCTTTCATTTTGGCAGAACTGCCTGGGTCCCCTTATGAACATTTTGAAAGAGCACATTGTTGGTATGGAGAAGGAGCACCTCACCTCTCATCAGTCTGAGCTGACAGCATTTTTCATGAAAGCCTTGGACTTCCGAACAGAGCATGCCCAGGTAGCTTGTTTAGGGGATGAGCAGCAGCTCAAACTCTGCATGCTAATCTTACCAGCTGTTCTAAGAAACATGAGTGGTTTCTTTTGCATATGTGCTCTGAAATGCTCTGAGTATCCACTGTTCTGTTCTGGAATTTTCTTTGAGTAGAAAACATTATGGTTAGATACTATTCAGTATGAAACACAAAACTAAAATGTGCTTTGAAATCTCAAATTCTTACATTTGAAATTTGGAATTATGCTTTCTAGGATGATTTAGAGGAGGTTGGCAAGACAGAGGCTTACATTATTGATTGTCTAATAAGTATGGTTATGAAACTTTCCGAGGCTTCTTTCAGACCTCTTTTCTTTAAGGTAAGAACTTTTAAATATAATTGATTTGCATCAGCCTATTTGTATTTTCCAGTGCACAGACACAGGACAGAACTAATCTGCTTGTTACTTTCAGCTCTTTGATTGGTCCAAAACAGAGTCTACCCTAAAAGACAGACTGCTGACATTCCACCGAATAGCAGATTGCATTGCAGACAAGCTCAAGGGTCTCTTCACCCTGTTTGCTGGCCATTTAGTAAAGCCATTTGCTGAGACACTGAATCAGGTCAACACTTCTAAAACAGGTAAGTTTTCAGTGACTAGCTACAGAGAGACATTGATGGGCTAACTAACTGCTGAGAGGTGTCATCTATAATTGCTGAAAGTGTAGTCTTACAGGATTTACTTCCCAGCACATACCGCTCATTTCTCTCTTCTTTCTCTCATAAATAAGGCATCTTTCTTATTCTGATGGAACCAAAGAACATTTTTCATCCATGGGCTCTGGGCTGCCCATACAAAGTTGGCACCACATGAAAATTTTCAGTGTCAGCCCCAGTGAGTTCCATGAGAATGAAATTGTGTGGAAAGAGGGTGACTTGGTTTTGTTGGTTTTTTTCCAGTCATTGACTTCTTTTATATGCTACTTGGTGTATTCAGACTCCTCTGCTTTCTCCGTGAAAAATCAGTTCTACTTTTTGTATAGGATACAATTTGTACACTATGCTCATCCTATTTGTAGTGACACAGAGAAATTCTCAATATCCATAGGCATGGACAAGCACTTTTCCTATAGTCTGTGACTGTTCTATTGTGTCCTCCACTGACTGTCAAAAGCAGTGTTAAACTTGCTAGAGCATTAGCTAAAAGCCAGATAACATCCACTTTGTTTTGAGTGATGAGTACATAACTGCTATGTAGTAGATCCTTTAGCTCTGTTCACAAACTAACAATATTTCTGTCTTGTGAGGAAGTTTTCTATTTTGATTTTTCAAATTTCTTTTTCTTTTCTTTGACTGACGTGTAGATGAAGCTTTCTTTGACTCTGAGAATAGCACAGAAAAGAGCTGTTTGCTGTTGCAGTTCACCATAGACTGCCTGCACAAGCTTTTCCTGTTTGACACCCAGAAGTTCCTGAGTAAGGAAAGAGCAGAAACCTTGATGATGCCTCTGGTTGACCAGGTACTGGCAAACACGCAAAACCAATGCATAGCTGATTTTTTTTTTCCTCTCTGTTAAAATTGTTTTAACTATTATGCCTCATTCCTCTCTCTTAAACAAATGGGAAGAATTAGTTGTCTTTGGCTACAGACAACATTAACTGCAGCATTAAGGCTCCAAATTACTAAATTTTTTAATCCTCTTTCTAAATGTCTTCAGACTAGTGCACTCCCAGTAATGCTGTTTGACATAGCTCTTGAGTACCTGAAATACAAAGCTCAAAGAAGTGCTTTTGGCTGAATTTATCTGAGTCAGGGTCTGTTTCACAAACTTTTTACTTCTATAGCTAGAAAATATGGTTGGAGGAGATGAGAAGTTCCAGGAAAGGATGACAGCACACCTGATACCCTGCATAGCTCAGTTTTCAGTGGCAATGGCAGATGATTCTCTTTGGAAACCACTCAACTACCACATCCTGCTGAAAATGAGGCACACCTCTCCTAAGGTTGGTAGTTATTGGAATTTAAACTGGTTTTGTTTGTTGCATTAGAAAGGGGAATCACAAACTAGAAGTGGACCATTGCTAAAATACTAGCCTGAATTAAAATACTGATATTATACTATGCTGTGCCAAAGTTCTAGAGAGATGTGTACAACATGGCCTTCTGCTTACTGTAAGCAGTCAGTATTCCATGCACGGACATCTTCCATACTGTGGTGCTTTGATTTTTTTTTTTTTTTTAGTTTTGGTAGCTATTGCAGTAAAAGCTACCCTGTTTATGTAGGGAGAATGCAGTATTTTAGAGGGGGAATTGGAGAACTTTCATCAACCTAGGAAGGAATAATACAGTGCACCAGTACTCGTTAAGAGGTGATCTGCTAGAGAGCAGCCTTGTGGAGAAGGACCTCGGAGTCCTGGTGGACAAGAAGTTATCCCGTGGCACAGCAATGTGCCCTTATGGCCAAGAACGCCAATGGTATCCTGGGGTGCATTAAGAAGAATGTGTCCAGCATATCAAAGGAGGTTCTCCTCCCCCTCTACTCTGACCTGGTGAGGCCCCACCTGGAATATTGCATCCAGTTCTGGGCTCTCCAGTTCAAGAGGGACAGGGATCTGTTTAAGAGACTCCATCGGAGGGCTACAAGGATGATAAAGGGACTGGAGCACTGCCGTATGACGAAAGGTTGAGAGAACTAGGGCTTTTTAGTCTGGAGAGAAGACTGAGAGGGAATTTAATAAATGTATATTAATATAAGAGGGCAGGATGTCAAGAAGGAAGGGACAGCCACTTCTCCCTTGTGCCCTGTGATAGGACAAGGGGCAGTGGATATAAACTTGAGCACAGAAGTTCCACCTCAGCCTGAGGAAGAACTTCCTTAATGTGTCACAGAGCATTGGAACAGGCTCCCCAGAAGGGTTGTGGAGTCTCCTTCTCTGGAGATTTTCAAGACCCATTCCTATGCGATCTGCACTAGATTCTAGAGTCCTGGTCTGGCAGGGGGGTTAGGAGGAAGTTCTTTACAGTGAGGATGGTGAGACACTGGAACGGGTTGCCCAGGGAGGTTGTGGCTGCCTCCCTGGAGGTGTTCAAGGCCAGGCTGGATGAGGCCTTGAGTGACCTCTTCTAGTGGGAGGTGTCCCCCTGCCTATGGTGGGGAGGATTGGAACTAGATGATTTTTGAGGTCTCTTCCAACCTAAACCATTCTATGATCTCTAGAGGTCACTTCCAACCCCTAACATCCTGTGATCCTGTGAATGTTCAGACCTGTTCATATATTACAGAGTTTTGACAGGATTCCATTGACAAGTTCTGTGTATTCAGTACTTGGTTTCTCATTGTACCGAACTACCTCCTTCTGACACAGTGGAACAGATTGTCATTGTAATGGAAGTAAAAGGCCATTATATCAAATAACTTCCAGCAACATACCTGCTTCTTGAAACCTAGTATTCCTTTGACATTACCTTAACCATGATGCTAAGATTTAAATTAGCATAAAACTACTCACCTCCAGTAGGAAAAGCTGCTTCACAAACTCACATGGCAATAAGGGAAGGAAAGGGGGCAGGGAGAAAACAGGGAACTTTACCATAATATTTGTTTCCTTACAAAGATGATTGCTTTGTTTTAGGTCCGATTTGCTGCTCTGCTTGCTTTGGTAGAAGTTGCACAAAAACTGAAAGAGAACTACCTTGTCCTGCTACCAGAATCTATTCCATTCTTAGCTGAGCTTATGGAAGGTAATGTTCTGGACTGGCATTAATGAAGACAGGCAATGACCTATGACCAAAAAAGGAGTAATAGCCCCTTATTTCAAAGATTCATACATGATCACTATAAATCTTACGAATTGGTATATGGCAGCTCAAAATGTGCCAGATGCAAACTGCAATGGATTATATTCACACACTCAAAGTTCAGTTAAATTACAGTAGTTTTGTAAGCATTATAGCCTGTGCACATCTCCCCAGTTTTGTGTTTTGTATCAGTATTATTACAGTAGAAGTAATTTGCTTAAGTCCTGAGCCAGTGACAAGTCCTGAGCCAGTGAGTAATTATTTAATACCTGGCATTTAAAGACTTCTAGCCTTGATGACTGATATGAAGCTTTCCTAAAGTAGCTTTGTAATCACTATTCTACTTAATTCCTCTTTCTCTTTATAGATGAATGTGAAGAAGTTGAACAGCAATGTCAGAGGACAATTCAACAACTGGAAGTCATTTTGGGAGAACCACTCCAAAGCTACTTCTAGATCTGTCCCTTTTGTTTTCAGATTTTTTTCTGAATCATGTTATCTTTGCACATGCAAGCGCTACAGACAAACTCTAATAATGATTTTTATCAGAGCTAAAATCTTAACTTTTTAATAAAATACTGTAAGAATCTGGCTTTATAATTTCTGGGTGGTCTAGGGACTTTTTCCTTACAACTTTTACTTAATATAAGAAACAATTTCTGCTAGATGGGCACAAGAATGACAATGTCTGAGACTCACTGCATTCCACTGTGCTTGGGGTATGCAGTTACAGTCTTTGTAGATGGGCTACAACATCCCAAGAACCTTGTTTTCTCTAATTTTTAGAGAATTAAAAACTAAACCCACTGACAATACTGAAAAGGAAATTACAAGTAAGGTTCATATGTGAGCTAAAGCTGATTTTTAGGCTTAGCTTATTGTTTGCCTGAAGATCAAGAATAAATTGCTTACTATGTTAATGAAGTCACCAAAAAACTCACTACCTCTTTTGTACCAGGAGGTGCTCGTTCATTATACTGCTAGTAAGAAAGGCAATCAGACTCCTAAAGTATGGTTTAAAATACCACTGCTTAGAACTAAAACTATCAGTAGGATAATCTTACATTGCCTTGGGTGCTGGCAACAGGCAGGGTTGATCAGGCATCAATCAGTTACATTCACAGTGCAGCATGCCATGCAGCTACCATCAGAGAAAAGGCTACCCTGCTCTTGCAGGTGTTTCTTAACTGTTAATTATGTCTGCTGTCAGACAAAAAGGATGTTCATATGAGAACTTCCTCTTGAACTCCTAGATAAAAGCAAGGACACTACAGCAAGTGGGAGCTGCCTATAGGCTCTTCTGTTACAAGCAGCCAGCGAAGTTTATCATAGAATCATAGAATGGTCTAGGTTGGAAGAGACCTCA
>VWZI01008448.1:7800-20714 GCA_013396835.1 Psilopogon haemacephalus | reverse complement strand
CAGAACTGCACACAGTACTGCAGGTGGAGTCTGATGAGAGTAGAGTAAAGGGGCAGAATCCCCTCCCTTGCCCTGCTGGCAACGCTGCTCTTAATGCAGCCCAGCACATGGTTGGCTGTCTGGGTCGCCAGTGTGATTTGGTATAGGTGATCCTGCTCTGGCAGCAGGGCTGATCCATATGATCTTTTGAGGTCCCTTCCAGCCCCTGGCATTCTATGATTCTATGATTTCATTGAACTTCAGGGTTTGGAATGGAACTACTAATAATAATTAATGCCTTTTTTATGGTAAAACAACTATGGATACTCATCTGATTTGCTCAAATTCTTGTTTTATAGGGTCAAGGTAAGTCATTGACAAGCAATGCATGACAGAAACATGTGAGCTTCTCATACCACAGCTATTACTTATATACAAGATTGAAATGTCAGGGCTGAAATTCATACAACTTTCCTTAGGCTCTTATAGAGTTATGTCCAACAAAGTAATTTTTCATTTCTTATGCCAAGCCAAACAGTGTGACTTGGCAGAAAACTACCCAAAATGCTATTAGTTATGCATTTCTTTCTATCTTCTTTCATTCTTGGTTTGCACAGACTTTAAATAAATATGGTCATAACACCTGAAATCAAAGTACATTCACATGAAGTCAAGCTTTAACTGTCACAAAATACTAAACATTTAAATTCATGGAAGAATCTGTTTTGATTTTCTTTTCCCCTAAGTTTTACCGAGTTCAGGTACAAATGAAAAGAAGTTAGCAGATCTCACCGAGACTGGCACCTTTGTCACATAGTGAAGATATTCTGTAGTCATGGAACTGTACACATGTAGTAAGTTTGGGAAGTTCAGTACTTTACTTAGCCATGCACAGTACTGCTAATTAGGCAACAAGAGGAAGTACACAGGATTGTGTTGTTAGTAGCATTGCATTTCATAACATGACTTATGAAAGAAAGGGCCCTTTTTATCTAAGAGTAAGATTCTTCTTAGAGTATCAAAGGCCACTTAAACCATATCTGATTTCTCACAATCATTGACCTTATTTTATGCCCTGTTACAGTCTGGTGGTTTGGCAGTTCCCTGCCTCCAGCCTCTTCTCCCCCACCCCCCATGCCACACACAACACACTTTGAAATAACCCAGACTAGAACTCAGTCAGCTGGAAGTTAAGGAAATGAAACTTTATATTTACAGCTTTGCACAATATACAAGCAGATATTTACAATATATAACAGGTATTTACAGATAGATACAGTGAAAGATAATACAGAAATGCCACAGCCCTCCTAGAGTTCAGAATCCCTAAGAGGGGTTTCTAACCACCCTGCCACCTTCACCCCACCTCTCAATCTTATCTCACTATCTGTCTTACACAGCAGATAAGCAAAGGTAAATCAGCCCTGGGGATTAGTAGCAGAAAAGAAGTTAGTGAAATTATTCAGATCAGTCTACAAAGGCAGGGAGAGAGATACAGCAGCAGCCATGGCACAAAGCAGTCTGTTCTTATCTTTTGTTTTGACTCTAAATTTATACTATTTCAGTAATCAGGTGAAGGAGACACTGCAATGTTTTCCTTTCTCAGCCTATAGTCTAATTTCTCATAAAAATCCTCCAATTAGTTCAAACCAGCACATACAGGCGGTTAAAACCACTTTGCCTTTTAATGTCAAATTAAAGGCTTATAATAAAAAGATCACCAAAATAATGTAGTAAGAGTAATTCAGGGACAGTGTAGACAAATTACATTCAGTATTTAAGAGACTGAATCGTTTAACATTGCAAATTTAATGATCTCATTACTCGCGTGTCATATTTTAAATCCATTATTTCGGCAAACCTTTCTAATTTTCTTCATGTGACTTGTCTCACCACTCTTAATTGCTCACGATTATAAATTATACTATGGCTTCCCAACTTGTTTTTGTCATTTGCTGACTGTACCTTCAGTAATGTACAATTACAGAAATTAGCCTTTAGCTAATTCCATCCAGTTAGAAAAGATCTATGCAGCCTCTTAGTGTCAGCTTCTGTAAAGTACGTGGCACTAAAAGACATTATGAGAAAGATTACTGTTTTTCCATAAAAATTAGAAATTGAAAGGAAATGTTAAATGTTGTGCATTTATGATAACTGTAATATGTAAAAGATTCATTAATAAAGTTATAATTTAAATTTTTCATTAAATACAATTTCATTCCATAATCCTTCCCATGATACCTGCAACGTCATGGTGTACCATGCAATTTCTGTTGCCCACAAAAAGAACACATATCATTTTCAATCACGACAAAAATATTCCCTGGAAAATGATGCCTTTGTAAACAATATATAATTCATGCTTTTTATTTTAATGTAATATTGTCTGTCCCTTGAAAACTTCCTACACATTCACACTGACACTTCATTATGTTTGGCTTTTATCTTTTATTTACTGACAGCGATGGAGAGATGGGACACTACTTGATGCACGCAAACGTCTGTTGTGTGCAAAGCACCAGCTTATGTATTCTAAAAATCAAAGCTTTTACATTGTGTCTAAAAAATAATTGGTTAGTGCAACTGTGTACAGCAAGCGATTGGTTAGTAATTTGTTATCGGGACAGAACTCTGTATTTGGACAAAGCTTACATTCTTTCTACTTGGCACTGCTTAGCTCCCAGACAGTAGATATTTCTAACACACAAACATCTGCCGAGGTTCTGTTCTTTACATCTTTTCAGTCCTTCATATTTATCGATCCATGCTCTACCAGTAACTTTACACGAGTTCAGTTGCAACCTGTACCCGTGGTTTTCATCCCACTAAAGTCAAAACATCTCTGCGCATCAGTCTCTCAATACTCTGAGCAAAACCTAAATAAGCATTCCCTACAATTTACCACTGGGCTCCATTTTAAGAATCACCTGGTAGACTTGTATATTATTCACAGAATCGCAGAATTAACCAGCTTGGAAAAGACCTTTGAGATCATTGAGTCCAACCTATCACCTAACACCTTCTAATTAACTAACCCATGGCACTATGTGCCTCATCCAGCCTCCTTTTAAACACCTCCAGGGATGGGGACTCCACCACCTCCCTGGGCAGCCCATTCCAAACACAAGTAACTCTTTATGTGAAGAACATCTTCCTACCATCCAGAATAAACCTGCCCTAGCACAGTTTGAGATTGTGTCCTCTTGTTCTGTCCCTGGGTGCCTGGAAGAAGAGACCAACCCCACCTGGCTACAACCTCCTTTCAGGTAGTTGTAGAGAGCAATGAGGTCTGTCCTAGTCCCTCTCTTCTCCAGGCTGCACACCCCCAGCTCCCTCAGTCTCTCCTCTTGGGGCTGTGCTCCAGGTCCCTCCCCAGCCTTGCTGCCCTTCTCTGGACACCTTCCAGCACCTCAACATCTCTCTTGAATTCAGGGGCCTAGAACTGGACACAGCACTCAAGATGTGTCCTGAGCAGTGCCAAGTCCAGGGGCAGGATAACCTCCCTGGTCCTTCTGGCCAAGCTATTCGTGATACAGACCAGGATACCATTGGCCTTCTTGCCTACCTGGGTACACTGCTGGCTCATTTTCAGCTACTGTTGACCAGGACCCCCAGGTCCCTCTCTGCCTGGCTGATCTCAGCCACTCTGTCCCCAGCCTGTAGTGCTGCCTGGGGTTGTTGCGACCAAAGTGCAGAACCTGGCACATGGACTAGTTCAAACTCATGGCATTGCCCATCTGTCCAGCTTGTCCAGGTCCCTCTGCAGGGTCCTCCTACCCTCTAACAGATCCACACATGCTCCCAACTTGGTGTTCTCTGCAAACTCACTGATGCTGGACTCAATCTCCTCATCCAGATTATCAATGAAGATATTAAACAGGACTGGGCCTAGCACTGATCCCTGGGGCACACCACTAGTGACTGCTCACCAACTGGGTGTGGCACCATTCTCCACCACTCTCTGGGCCTGGCCCTCCAGACAGTTCTTGACCCAGCATGCAGTGTGTATTGGTACACTGTAGTTCTAATGCTGACCTCAGAAACATTGCTTCTCTCAAGTAGAATTACTGCATCACTTTGTCTTTGTTTGCTTTTTGAGGTTGAGGCTTCCAAAGGTTGAATGAAAGATACTGCTTTGATTTGATGTGCTAGGTATTACATAAGGTTAACATAGCTATATGCATGCCCTTATTAACATGAAGAAATATATAATATTCAAAGATCTGTCATCTTTGAGACAAATCAGTATTAGTTCGGGTTTTTTACTGCTGTCTCGTAAAATAGAATAGAATAGAATAGGATAGGATAGGATAGGATAGGATAGGATAGGATAGAATAGAATAGAATAGAATAGAATAGAATAGAATAGAATAGAATAGAATAGAATAGAATAGAATAGAATAGAATAGAATAGAATAGAATAGAATGAGCCAGGTTGGAAGAGACCTCCAAGATCATCCAGTTCAACCTATCACCCAGCCCTAGCCAATGGCACTAAGTGCTCCATCCAGGCTTTTCTTGAACACCTCCAGGGATGGTGACTCCACCACCTCCCTAGGATTACTGTAGCAGAAAAGTGATCTACAAAGTACTGAGGCTGAGCTTGCACTTAGAGTATATTATATGCCTGCAATAACGCTACAAGTTTCCCTACATCCTTAATAAAGAACATACAAAATGTAATTACGGCTCCCCAAACGTGTACCAACTTCAACTGCAACCCACCAAAATTCCTCAAACAAAATATCTGCTGGGGGCTACTTCACTCATTACTCTCAGAAACTCAGCTTATCACTGAACACTGCTGACTGAAGCCACTCATTCCTTCTAGTCATTCTGGAACAGAGATTTTACATAAAAGGGACTAAAAATATCTGGCAATGACCTATTCTAGCATGACTGCTTGAAGATAGAGCATAGAGTCATTCTGGTTGGAAAAGATTGTCAAGTCCTACCATTAATCTAACACTAAACCATGTTCCTTAGTGTCCTTTAAACACCTCCAGGGATGGTGACTCAACCACTTCCCTGACAGCCTGTTCCAGTGCCTGGCAACCCTTTCTGTGAAGAAATTTCCTCTAACAACATCTAATCTAAATTTCCATGGCACAACTGGAAGCCATTTACTCTTGCTTGCTAACTGTGAGGAGAGACCAGTGGTCACCTTGCTACAATTTCAGGTACTTTTAGAGATCAGTAAGGTCTACTCTCAGCCTCCTTTTCTCCAGGTTAAACAACCCCACATCCCCCAGCCGCTCTTCATAAAACTTTTTCTCTAGAGCCACATCTGTTATTTGACTTGAAAAGTTTTTTGCTAGATTACTCTGATTGCTCTGATTGCCAGACTCAGATCTAATAAGAAAAAAACCTTCTTTCCTTAGTGTCATTCATTATGAATAAAACTTTTTAAGAAGCAAAAGAACACAACCATTTGGTCCAGCAAACCATTTCTGAAATACCTGGTGCTTACTTTCTCTTGTTAGACCTTGTGGTGGTTTAGCAGTTACCTGCCCCCCTACCCTTTGATATAACCCAGGCTAGGACTCAGTCAGCTGGAAGTTGATAAATGAAGCTTTATATTTACAAACATAAACATCTCACACTAGTTTCCCCACGTGAACATTTCAAATCCACCCTTAATTGTTTGGTATTGGTTTTGGAGGAACTGCAAGACTGAAATACCTGAACCTAGAAGATCATAATGGTGGCATGTACCAAAAAAGGAAATAAATGGCTTTCAATAGTGACAAACATGACACAATTCTGGCTTATTTAACCCAGAAAATCTTCCCATTTGGCTTGCTTACTGTGTCAGCCATCTCTAAGTATCAGAAAGAGCATCAGTTCCCCCTGCTGCAATGAGCTCAGATCTTAACAACTATTGCCAAGCAATAGCTGCAAAAATCCAGCCACCTTCATGTTATCTTTGGGACAGTTGTGGTGGTTTAGCAGTTATCTGCACCCCCCCCCCTACTTTGAAATAACCCAGGCTAGGACTCAGAACACTGCAAGTTGATAAATGAAGCTTTATATTTACAGCAATGCACAATATACAAGCAGATATTTACAAGGTATAACAGATATTTACAGATATATACAGTGAAAAGGTAATACAGAAACACCACAGCCCTCCCAGAGATCAAAATCCCTAAGAGGGGTTTCTAACAACCCCTACCACCTTTCTCCACTTCCCCAATCTTATCTCACCATCTGTTGATGCAGCAGATAGGAGAGGGTAGATGGGCCGGGGGATTAGAAGCAGAAAAGAAGTTAGTGGAATTATTGAGAATCAGCTACAAAAGGCAGGGAGAAAGGAGCCATGCAAGAGGCAGCCACAGCCCAGAGAGGTCTGAAACCGTCTGAGTTATCTATATTTGGTTTACAACTCTTAAAACAACTTCTTTTCTTTNTTACAACTCTTAAAACAACTTTTTTTCTTTCTCAATAAAGCTGTGAGTGAAGTGACATCATGTATTTTCCTCTGTCAGCCTATAGCCTAATTTCTCATTCAAATCCTCCAATTAGTTCAAACCAGCACAGACATCCAGATGGTTAGATAATGAAGCTTTCTAAAGTGTTTTGCACACACTGAGTACATGATTTAATATATGTAGTGATATTGCTGACTTATTGACCAGCCTGAAAATGTAGTGAGTACATACACATGAACAGTTAATATGTCACTTTCTGTTCTAGGGCTCTGTTTTCAATCTATTGGGGGGGGGTTGCTTTTTTTTTTAAATAAAAAATCAATGCCACAAAATTTGCAGCTCACTATTAATGTAAGACCTGGACAGACTGGAGAGCTAGGCACAGAGGAACCCAGTGAACTTCAACAAGGACAAGTGCAGAGTCCTGAACCTTGGAAGCAATAATAAACTGCACCAGTACAGGCTGGGAGGTGACTGCTGGAGAGCAGCCCTCTGGAGAGGGACCTGGGAGTGCTGTGGGAGAACATCTATGGCACAACAATGTGCCCTTGTGGCCAAGAAGGCCAATGGGATCCTGGGGTGTATTAAGAAGAGTGTATTTGAAAATCCCTAAGCTAATAGTTGTTCCAGGCAGAATAGTGCATTTATGATTTACACATGACCCATATACCATGCCCTGCAGTACAAATACAGACATAAATCACCTTTTCTCTCAAAATCAAGAAGCAGCTAAGAGAATTAAAGGTGTGTGCTGTCCATATGGAAAACACACTTCTCAAGGAACTGTTCTACAAATTGTCACTTTTCAAGTTTACTTCTATAATATAGCCACATTATGTTGTCTCTACACAACAGTCCCATTTTTACATCTGCTAATTACATATATCAGAGGTATTGGTCTTCTTTCCAGAAAAGTAGCTCTCAGATGTCCCTGCCCTATAGTCAGTATTATTTCTGGATTCCTTGATATTAACAATAACACCTAAGCTCCAAAGATACCAGTTTAGGGCACTTTTGGGAAAAAAAAAAAACCCACCAAAACCTCGTGGTCCTATAGGATTAAGTCCTGAGACAACTTGTTATGCACTTGGGAAAGTATTTGCACATGGACTCTTGTTATTTTTTTATTTCTCTGGAATGGATAGAAAGAGGGAAGTAGATCTTCAAATGGTCCTGGTTCTGCCATGTTAGTATGACAAAAAATTACTGATAGCCAAACAGTGTGAGCAACTCATCCTTAGAAGGATGACCCCTAATGAAGAAAACAGGAAAGGTTTCTCTATCTCAGATAAGATTCTTACTCAGTCACTAGATTTTAAGAAACATGAAGACAGCACACTGAGAAAGCACAGAGCATCTAAGATTAGTGACTAAGAAGAGAGCTAATGGAACATGTCTCAGCTGGTATAGGATCTCATGACTCCGACATCTGGTAAGTGGAGGACTTAATACTCTTCTCTGGATATATTTGCCCAATCAAACCTGACTTACTGTAACTTACCCAGCATCTGACTCTGAAGTAGAGATTATTGATATGGCTCAATGTCCTAGAAAACTATTCACAAAAAGAAAAGCAACAATCAGGAAAATGGCCAATATTCTGATACTGACCCCATACAGCCTTTGCTCTGCTGTAGTAAAGAGGACTATTTCTACCATAATTGCCTTAATTCATAGATTTAAAGAAGTTAAGGGAGAAGAATAAATGCATGATTTATCCAGTCAAGGGACTGGGAATAAGTGGGTGGTTTCCATGCTGAAGGAGAGAGGTTGGTACTGTTTTGTATCTATGAAAACAAGTCTCAACAAATTTCCAATAGAACAGCTAATAGAAGATCATCCAGAGAGATTGGGACCAGGTCAGAGATCATCTGCCTTCCTTCCCCAGCACCCTGTAAAGTCTGGAAATAATCAGAAGCCTAATCGGCCAACAAGACATCAACAGAACACTCTGCAAGTGTTTGGGTATTGTCTGAAGCTGTAGCTAGCCCCGTGAGTTGGGAGAAAATATTTTGTGAGTAAATAATTAAAGCCTCTTGTCATTCACTACTTGCATTCTGCCATAAGCAGAAAGGAGCTTCCTTGAGTCCACCTAGTGGGCAAGTAGTATATTGACCGCAATATTGACCACCAAGTTCTCTGCCTGAGCAGCAATATCTTACCACAGTTCATCTGCTCCAGATGGCCTTACCTCTGTGCCATTGGTTTTTTTACTTCTACTGCCGCAGCCACACCCATAAGGCATTTTGCACCATCCATGAGTCTGTATAGAGACAGAGCATTGGCCATTTTTCTTGCTCAGCAATATCTAAAGCAAATTGGATGGCTTTCACCATGGCAAACTGACTCAGTTCACATTCTCCCTCAGCAGCTCCTGCAACCTGATGGTTGGACTCCGTGGGAATGTGAAATAATGAGCAGTCTGGCCTTGGTTCACACAGTTGAGGAAAATAATCTGCGATACACAAGATACAGGACCCTGATTCTCATAACATGGCAACTGCCTCCCACAAGGGAGTAAGAGGTAGTGAGACATCTGGTTAGAGAACAACAGGTTATCATGCATGTTAATGAGTGGGGTTGTGCTTGCCTGGGTTGTGTTAATGGATGAATATTTGTAGGAGTGTTGCTGGGTACTTGGTCTATATAAACACAGGTGTAATGGGCAATAAATGGCTTCTGCTAATTCACACTGAATTGCATGGAGTCCATGGTGCATCCTTTGCAGCAGCCTGACAGGACTCCACACAGCAGCCTTCCACCTTCAGTGCTTTCCACAATGCAGCAGGACTTGTCACTGAACAGGGCACATTGATTTTCTTTATCTGGCAATTTATTGTATGGTGGATCCATCTCAGCACATGCCACCTCCTTCCTCTCTGCTGACATTTCATAATCACTGTCTTTTGGACAGCTTGTGATGACTTCTAAGATTTCTGGGAGGTTGGGGTACCCTATTCGAGCCCATTGCATTATCAATTGTTCTATGTGGCATCAGTTTTACGATGGGTAGAGGAGACTCTTCCCTTGAACATCCACCATATTACTGGTAGTCAGGGTGCCAGGAGGAGATCCATTTCAGTATTGATTACCTCCAAGGAAGCTTGAACCCCCTCATATGCTTCCAGTATCCCTTTTTCAGTTGGAGTGTTGTTGACCTCAACTCCTTTGTAGCTTCAACTCCAAAACCCAGTGGTCAACCCCACATCTCCTGCAATGTTTTCTGCCAAAGACTCCATGTGGGACTGCTCTTCCCAGCTGCAGAGTAGAACACATTTGAAATACCTTGTCCTGTCCAAACTGGCCTAAGGGCTACTGCATGCAGAATCTCCTGTTTGATTTTTTCAAAGGCCTGTTGCTGCTCAGTGCCCCATTGAAAATCATCCTTCTTTTGAGTCACTTGGTAGAGAGGGCTTACAATCAAACTGTGCTCTGGCATGTGCATCCTCCAGAAACCCACAACATCCAAGAAAGCCTGGGTTTCCTTCTTGTTGGTGGGTGGAGACATAGCTGCAATCTTGTCAATGACATCCACTGGGACCTGGCTATGCCCATCGCTGCCATTTTATCTCTAGGTACTGAAGCTCTCTTGCAGTTCCATTGACCTTACTCTGCTTTATGGGGAAACCAGCCTTCAGAAGAATCTGGATTATTTTCTCCCCTTTCACAGAAACTTCTTTTGCTGTGTCACCCAACACGACGACATAATCGATGTACTACAAGTGTTCTGGAGCTCCTCCTCCAGTACAATCTGGATCTATCCATAGCAAATTGTGGGCCTGTGTTTCCACCACTGCAGCAGTCGATTCCAGTTGTTCTGGACACCCCTCCAGGTAAAAACAAACTGTGGCCTGCATTCCAGTGCTATGGGAATGGAGAAGAACACATTAGCAATGCCAATTGTGACATACCATTTGGCTGCCTTAGACTCCAGCTGGTGCTGGAGCTCCAGCATGTCTGGCACAGCAGCACTCATCACTGGTGTGACCTCATTCAGAGAACAGCAGTCCACCGTCAGTCTCTATTCACCACTGGACTTCCACAACAGCCATGTGGGGCTGTTGAAGGGTGAATGAGTTTTAGTGATCACCTCTTGTCTCTCCAGTTGTTGAATTAGTTTACAGATGGGGATCACAGAATCCCAGCTGGTGTGATATTGCCACTCGTGCACTGTTGCAGTGGCAATCAGCATTTGCTGATTTTTAACATCTTATAGCCCTGCCACAAAGGAGTCCTCTGAAAGACCAAACAAGGCAGTCAATTGTCTCCTTTCCTCTTTTCTTAAGGCAGCTATACCAAATTCCCACCGGTATTCTTTTGGATCTTTGACATACCATCTTTTAAGATAGTCTATACCAAGGATGCAGGGGGCCCATGGGCCAGTCACAATGGTGAGTTTGCGTTATTCTCCCCTAGTTAGGCTCACCTCAGCTTCTAACACAGCTGCTGGGATCCCTTGTCACACCAGAAATACAGATAGGTTCTGTCCCCTGGCAGCAGAGTACATTGCACACTTGTATTCTCTACAGCTTTATACTCTCATGGTTTTGATGTTTTTACCTTCTGTGGTAAAGGCCTGGCTTGATGCCATTCCATTGGCTGATTGTGCTGGTTGCTGTGATTGCCTATTGGCCAAACTGGTTTTTGGGCAAATGATAAATACAAGGGCAACACAATGGGACCAGTAACATCTTTGTCAGCAGTGGGGAATCGAAAGCACACTCAGCAAGTTTGCAGCTGGCACCAAGCTGTGTGGCACAGGAGACTTGCTAGAGGGCAGGATCCATCCAGAGGGCCCTGGACAGGCTGGAGGGGTGGGCCCAGGCCAACCTCATGAAATTCAACAAGGCCAAGTGTAAGGTCCTGCACCTGGGTTGGCACAATCCCAAGCACAGCTCCAGGCTGGAGAGCAGCCCTGGGGAAAAGGCTCAACATGAGCTAGCAGTGTGTGCACGCAGCCCAGACAGCAACTGTGTCCTGGGCTGCTAAGAGCAGCGTGGCCAGCAGGGCAAGGGAGGGGATTCTGCCCCTTTGCTCTGCTCTCCTCACACCCCACTTGGAGTACTGTGTGCAGTTCTGGAGCCCCCAGCACAAGAAGGACATGGAACTGTTGCAGTGAGTCCAGAGGAGGGCCACGAAGATGCTTGAGGGTAGGGAGGCTCTACAGAGGCACCTCCAATAATATAGTTTGTGTGGGTGTCAATATGGTGCATTCTTGTACTGACAATACACTTGCTGCAGGAATGGTAAAGTTTAATACTGCCCTGGAGGAAAGACACTGCCACAAAAATATGCAAAAAATATCAGAGTGGTGGTAAATAACAGGAGGAAAAGAAAGAGAAGGTGGCTAAAATTGGAGTACTTCTTCTCCATCAGCTTCACTAAATGTGCACAAAGGCCCAAAGGAGAAATGCAGATGTAAAGAAAATAAAAAGAAGAGACAAACTAAAACGAAAGGCAAAGAACTCGATGGGGACAGAATCACGCAGGCTAAACTCACACCGAGGGTGCTCTGACTTAGACAAGTACTTCAAAACAGCTGAGGTCAGATTGTTCTTTCACTGTTGCACAGCTGGCATGAAAGGAGGCAGAGGCTGTCCTGTCTTCAGTCTTAATATCACACATCCAATTTGAATCTATGTGTGGGACAAATGTTTAAAAAAAAAAAAAAATCTGTGTGTCATAGCTGCAAAAGTGATGTCCCCAGCTGAGCAACTTAAGAAAGAAGTTAGCATGACTGCCTGGCACTTGGAAGGCTTCAGTGCAAATGGACAGCATACAAAATCGAGCAGTAAAGAAAAAGTTTCAGAATACAACTTTCCTTGACAAACAAAATTCAGTTTCAGAAAAAAACTCCACTGGCACATCACAGTTGAGACTTCCAAAGTCTGCCTGGACACATTCCTGTGCAACTGTCCTGGAAGGGCATAAACCCCTGCTCTCTTCCTCCCATTGCAAGTCCAGGAGTTGATGGGTGTGAGCAGAACAATGAAGGGTTTGGCCCCAGCAAAGCCCCGAGGATTAGGTGTTTAGCACCACCAGGTCAGGTGTCTTGTGCTGCCCCTCAAGGTGTGGACACCTAGGCACAGGACTTTGAATTCATTGGCCAAAACAATGGGTGCTGGTGCCTATTGGTCAAAATAGTGTACTTAAGGGGGTGATTTAGAGCTGTTGTCTCCTTTTCCTGCTGCCTTCACTGGGACTGGAGGTCTATTCGCAGCTCTTTCACAGTGGCCACCTGTTGCAGCTTGCTCCAGCAGCCAGCAGCAAGGCAACTCTTTCCTCTTCTACAGGGAAACTTCGTATCTATGGCATCAGTGAGCACAGGCTAAGACCCCATAGGCATGGTTAGAATTTTCCCTGTTACCAGGTTCCTATATTCCAAGTTCTGACTGTTTAAACTGTTTAATTCTGTGTTCATAAATAACCTTTGTGTAATTGCTTCTTGTCAACCGAACATCCAAAGAATCTCAGGGAATTTTAAAATATTAATAATAAAAATTA
>VWZI01008447.1:0-16343 GCA_013396835.1 Psilopogon haemacephalus | reverse complement strand
GTAATGGGAAAATGAAGTTCTCAACTTTACAGAGAACTCCAGGCAATCGCTAAGGAATTGATGATCCTAATTTAGTGAATAAGGCACAGATATTACCATTGTATGTCTTAAATGGCCTGTCACAAAGTTAACACGGCAGCTTCTTTTATGACAAATGCTTTTTATTTCTTAAGTTACACTTTATTAAACTGATAAATAAAAGCACTTGAATTAGATTTTTCTGTCTTCCCTCGGAGTGTTAAACCCTCACTTCTTTTTAGCCAGAGTAAGGGTAGTCTGTTAATGTGCATATATTGTGAGCACTGAATTCTCTGGGAGCAGTCGTAGCTTTTAACCCAACAGAGATCCAGCAAGGGAGACTTCCAAAACCTGTATGTGGTGGTACTCAGTTTACTCTGTATTTTTGAGTGTAGGATTTGTCAGTCCCTACTCAGTTCTCTGCTGGTGATGAAAGCTCTTCAGAGTATTTCCAAGATTCTTGAATTGATTACTCAAGCAAAAGCTTCCATCACAACTTATGCTCTTGATTTTTTTTTTTTAAATGTGTTCTCTGTTTAAAGCTGATTTAATAGCTGTACTCAAAAATCTCTGCAAGCAGAAACAAACCCTTAAGCATCAGTCATTGTGAGATTTCTTGGTGCTCTGATACTTGTTAACAACACTACAAAAATGGCATCGATTCATGAGAAGTTTGCCCAGTTTAGGAACTTCTAACTCATTACAAAGGAAGATTTAAAAAAAAAAAAAAGTATTTATATGTAATCTGACATCCAAAATGTCATATAACTGAGATGTTGCTCAGATGTAGAAAGATGCCATTCTCTAAGTAAGTGTGCTGATTTGAACTAATTGGAGGATTTGAATGAGAAATTAGACTATAGGCTAAGAGAGAGGCTATAGAGAGAGGAAAACACTGATAATGCTACTTCACTCACAGCTTTGCTGAGAAAGAAAAAAAAAAAGGTTTTAACAGTTGTAACCCAAATATAGATAAGGGAGACTGCTTCAGATCGCTTTGGGCTGTGGCTCTTGCGTGGCTCTTTTCTCCTTGCTTCTCATAGCTGAATCTGAATAATTTCATTACCTTCTTTTCCTGCTGCTAATCCTCCTGGCCCATCTACCTTTGCCTATCTGCTGCATAAAACAGATGGTGAGATAAGATTGGGGAAAAGGGGAGGGTGGTAGGGGTGGTTAGAAACCCCTCTTAGGGATTTTGATCTCTGGGAGGGCTGTGGTGTTTCTGTATTACCTTTTCACTGTATATATCTGTAAATATCTGTTATACAGTGTAAATATCTGCTTGTATATTGTGCTAAGCTGTAAATATAAAGCTTCATTCCTTAACTTCCAGCTGACTAAGTCCTAGCCTGGGTTATTTCCAAGTGTAGAGGGGGCAGCTAAATGCTAAACCAGCACTATAAGGGTCTCTGCACCTCCATTTAGTTTGTTAGAATCTCCTTGTCTAACCAAATCCACCACAACATTTATGAAAGTAGAACAGGCAAGAACACACCACAGCGTGGTACTCATACCTTCTTCCTATGACTGCCATCACACCAGCCACCTAGGGCAAATTCCTTTCAAATTTCCTTATTCCCTAAAGAATACATAGAGAGAATGCTTTTATGTGCATATTTTAAATGTATATATAAAGCCTCTTTTCACTCTTCTTTTCTCCCGTCAAAAGAAGATATGTAACATGTTGGAGCTCCATAACCTTGACAACTCATGCTGGTGAACACCAGAACTGTTGAACTCCTTCCTTATTTTGACAGAGCAGTGTAAATTGTTGTCCTTACCCAGGATAACTCAGATGGTTCTCACCATTCCCTTGAATTGCAGCTCGTGCTGTGCATAAATGTGATCTCATAATTATTTACTTATCTGCCTGACTAGAAAACAGAGGTGCTATAAAATGAAAACTGAATCTCTTTAAAGTGAGAACTCAATGTTTATTGTGCAGACTAGCAGGCATTTAACAGATAAATGGAATTCAGATTAAATGATAACACTGAGCTGAAGCAGGCTGATTCAAACTGAAACTGCCTTTGGTGGGTACAGATATTCCCATTACATTTGATTGCCAATTAATGGAGTGCCTTTCAAAACTGGGTGGCTTAAATCCCAGGCTTCATAAAATTTAACATCTTTGTATTGAGGAATTTCAGGTTAAGCAAAGATCTGATCTGAACTCCTTGGAAGTCAATAGAAGCCTTAGCACTGATTCTAGTGGGCTCCTTAATAGACTCAAAAAACTTGCAGTCTTTGAAGAATATATGTCTCTGGATAAACATAGAGACCAGAGAGTTAAAGACAGGGAACAATCGAGTTCCTTGATATTAGGTTGTCAATAGTGCAATGAGATAGGCCCTTCAGCATGTAAAGGACTCAGCTGAGTCTCTGCAACTCTCTGAAAAAAGCAGCAGTGTGATGATGTAGAATTTTCGTGCATTGGAGTAGTGTTCTATTACTTTGAAGACGTTTGTGTGCCTACAGGAACTTACTTATGTCTCTGCTAACTCTCTCTTCTAATTGCTGTGTTAATGGTGTCCTTATTAGCACCACTGAGCAGATGACATAGGAAATTTCTGCCTGAAAGGGCCATTATGATGCCAGTTGCAAAGACACAGTGATTTCTGTGAAGCCAGAACTGATGCAATTCACTCTACCTAAAATAACTATGTGACTGCACTGAGCTGGGTATTAGGAACCTTAAGCAGCTTTTTCAGCTTTGGAGATAGGATTAGATCTGGAGAGCCATCAGGTATCAATATATTCTTCTTGTGCGAGATGAAAGGCATGCCTTCTTAGCTATCTTCTATCTTTCATTTTCTCTCTTTCCCAACCCCTGTCCCCTGCCTTGTATTCTCCTCTCTCCCCTCTTCTTATTTTAGAAAAAAGAAACCCCAGCTGGCTTATAATATTGCTGACCCCTGGTACATTCCTGCTCTGGTCCATTGTGGAGGCAGGAGTTGTGCTTTCTTGATGGGCATGGAAAGAGCAATAGATAAAAGATATTTGCTGGATAATGGCATTTAGTTAGGTTTAGTGTAAATTGCTGTTATTAACTTACACCAGGATAACCAAGGTGTGGAACCAGCATACTGGGTTTTGATGCTAAATAGACTCTTAACACCTTCAACATTTCACTTTGGGTTAAGGGTGGGAAGGGAATTATATTATAGTAGGACCTGGGTTTCATTAACATTGCTTATCTCTTTAAGATACCAAAGGAAAAGGTGTAAACCATTTTTTACTGAGAGCTCAATGGCAAATTTCTAACTCAAAATTAATTATGCTTTCTTAGCATCCAGGCCCCTCTCTACAACACCCCTGATAAACAATTTTATTAGATTTATTAGTTCGCATATGTTCAGTAGCCCAAGCAAATACAGGTTGCAAAGAAATATGAGGGTAGCAGAGTTCATTCTCTTTGCATGTTTATGCCTGTCATTGCCTTTGATCAGTTAATCAGAGTAATAAGAATCTGACAAGGTAGTTTATTGAATAGGGCTGAGGGAAGTTGCAAGCCTGCCGAAACTTGTTTGCTAAATTCAATCAATTTGGAGAATGTTGTTTGGGGATTGTATAGCTCTTGTGGCCCAGTGAAGTTAAAAATCTTTTAGAAATATTGGGGATTGTTCCTGCCTTGATTGACATTGAAATTGGTGTGCAGCAGTTGACAAAAGGTAGATACAAGGAATTATGAGGTTAAGTGCTTGAATACAGGAAGAGGCTACCCAGGGAAGTGGTAGAATCACCATCCTTGGAAGTGTTAAACAAAATGTGTAGATATGGTGCTTAGTGGTGGACTTGGCAGTGTTAGTTTAACAGTTGGACTTGATGATCTTGGAGGTATTTTTCAGTCTTAATGATTCAATGATTCTATGAAATCAGGGTCACAAAAGATGTCGCAAAGGAGGGAATGAACACCTGTGAGTGGCTAAGAAGTGCCTCTGTGAAGTGTTGAACAACTTTCTGTTCCAGTGTTGTTTAGAATACAGCAGCAAGAGTTTTTCAATACATGAATCTATCTGTCCATATCTTCCAAGCAATTGTTTTTCAACAGTTAGGGTTTCAATGCAGCAAACATGTTTTTGATAGCATCTTGATAGAAATAGTAGTAATAATACAGTGCTAAGTTATTGGAATGTTTTAAAACGTTGTTGTGCAGCATGCCTTTTATTTTTGATGGACAAATACATGTTAAATCTTTATGCCTCTGAATTTTATGTCCGTCAGAAAGTTCTTTTTCAACCAGGCAACTTTGTGATCTCACCTCTCTGACTGCTAGTGGCAGGAAGATCTAAATTTCATCTTCTTTCAGGAACTTGTATAAAAAAGGGCTTGTGAGTTACTCAAAAATTCTTTGAGGTTGATTTGAATGTCATGGCTTGGGTTTTGTACCTGTTTTGTGCTTTGTACAAAAAAATAAAATAAAATAACTCATCATATACAGGCTTGTACGTAGTAGAAACAAGGAGCCAAACCTCTGAACTCATTTTAAACTGTTGATGATTGATATTAATGTATGATAGTTGATGTGTGTCTGTGTTGGTGTTTATTGCAGAGAGCCTGGATGAAAATAAGTTGTGTTGGCTGGAGAGGCTTTCAGGGCTATGATCCAGAACTATAATCCTGCTTCTTTTAGGAAGAACCATACTGCCTAACCCGTAGAGAAAATCCTGACCAGTTGGCCAGAAAACTCACTTGAACATCTCTTGCCTACCTGTATAACAGTCCTGTAGGAACACAGCAGTATGGATACCTCTCTGCTACACTCGACTTTGAGTGAAATTGGTTGTTAAATGTGTACCATATCATCAAGAAATAGATTGTAAGAATCATTAACACTGCCCAGAGATTTGGTAGATGCCCCATTCCTGGTCAGGCTGGACAGGGCACTGAGAAACCTGATCTAGTTGAATATGTCCTTTCTCAAAGCAAGAGAGTTGGAGTAGGCAGCCTTTAAAGCTGCCTTCTGACCTAAATTATTCTGTGGTTGTGTCACAATAACAAGCTTCTCTTGGAGACAGTGAACCCATCAATAGGGACGTTATTTGAAAGTGGGATGAGGGAAGATGTGACAACTGTTTAGTAACTCTGTGAAACAAAGCTAGCAAAGCAGAGACTTACACCACTTTATTCTACACACAAGATCGTGTCACTAACTTGAATTACAGAGAGTGAATATTTGCACTCTCCAGTTTTCAAACCTCATCATCACAAAAACTTCAGCATCATAGTTATTTTAACCTGACGTTCCTTTCCTTTTACATAAATAATTGGCTTAATTTTTTGTTAGAACGTTAAAGAAAAGCTTCTGCATCTTCCATTTGGTGCTTTGGTGGTTTGGGATTTTAAGGAGATGTAGTAGGGGATGACAAGTATTATCAAGAGCTATTACTATGAATATTTTTTTTTTCCCTCTTTAAAAGAGCTTTATAGAAACTGGGTTTTTAATTGGGATGTCCTGCTGATATTGGTATCAAATTCACAGTGACATAAATTGTAGTCTACAAATTTGTCTTCTTTTTTCTTTGTTTAGTTATTATATGCTAATAATTATTGCTGTGCAGGATTACTTTAGACTCGGACCGGGGGAATTTCTTAGCAGATATGGAATTATTTCACTAAGTTTACCCGTAAGAGAAATGCAACCAGTGGCAACTTTTTGTCTCTGATCTATCAGGCTTTTGGTGCATGTAAGATATTCATTGAAGGAACTGGTATCTTAACTCTACTAGAACAAAGCAGCAAGGTAGAGCCTTTTCTCCTAACATTACTACAGTGGTGGTTTGGCAGTTAACTGCTCCCCCACTCTTTTATAGGATCCAGGCTAGGACTCAGATGGCTGGAAGTTGATAAATGAAGCTTTATATTTACAGCTATGCACAATATACAGGCAGATATTTACAATGTAGAACAGATATTTACAGATATATATACAGGGAAAAGGTAATACAAAAACACCACAGCCCTCCCAGAGATCAAAATCTCTAAGAGGAGTTTCTAACCACCCCTACCACCTTCCCCCCTTCCCCAATCTTGTCTTGCCATCTGTTGATGCAGCAGATAGGCAAAGGTTGATTGGCCAGGGTCTAAGCGGTAGGAAAGAAGTTAGTGGAATTATTGAGAATCAGCTGCACAAGTCAGGGAAAAGGAGCCGTGCAAGGAGCCAGCCACAGCCCAGAGAGGCCTGAAGCAGTCTGACTTATCTATATTTGGGTTGCAACTCTTAAAACATTCTTTTTTTCTTTCTCAGTAAAGCTGTGAATGAAGTGATATCATCTGTTTTCATTTCTCAGCCTATAGTCTAATTTCTAACTCGAATCCACCTATTAGTTCAAACCAGCACAACTACTCTTATTTCAACTTTCTGCAACTGTTTTGTATTCAAAATCATTGCATCATATCTATATCATCTATATCTGTATGATTATTTATGCTGTTTAATCACAAATATTTGATATATGCTCTTGTGGTGGTTATGGGTGTTACCCTCCCTTGCCAAGGAGTCACCCAGACTAAACTCAGCCAGCTGGAAGTTGAGGAATGAAGCTTTGTATATTTACAGCTTAGCACAATTTACGAGCATGTCCATATACAATATATTACAGATATTTGCAACTATATATAGCAATATATAAGTTAAAAGTAATACAGAAAACTAAACCCCTCCAAGCAGTCAGAGTGCCCAGGAGGGGCTCACAAGCACTCTTCACCTTCTTTCCACCCTCTTCCTTCTCTCAGAATCTCTCTTGCATGCAGGGAAAGCTGGAAAGGTCAGCAAGGAGTGTTAGAAGCAGAATGATTAGTTGGTAAATGTTCAGACTCAGACAGAAGAGTTAATATGGCAAAAGCCAGGCAGAGACTGCCTTATCTTTGTTTGTGTCCCTGTTTTCATATCTCCCAGCAGAACAAATGGGCAATATAGACATCAACTTATTTTCTTTTCACAGCCAATTTATCTCATTAAAATGATCCAGTTAGCTTCAAACCAGCACAGCTCTTAGCTCACTGAAGGTACTTCCATAAATTTCTTGTACTGAACCCGTGCAAGAATCGGGCCCAGGATGACGTGACAAAAGACTGAAGTAAGACCTGACTCTGTTCTTGATCATCTTTTAGCTGAATTGTTTCTCAGTCCGAAAGTTATCTTAAAGTGCATAGCAACCTGCAAAAGGCTCCTTTTTATTTTGCTGAAGAAATTTTACACTTGTGGTTGGTGATAAATGGCACAACATTACCGAAGCCGATTAGGCACTGTGCTGATATTCCTCTCGGTTTTCAGGGAAACGTTGGTTACATTTGCATCTTGTTGCTAAATGAGATAGGAAAGAAGTCCTGCAAATTTGTTTGCATGACATCACGGCAGAGTGGAGGTTCTTTAAATAGCAAGGCATCCTATTAGACATGCACAAGTTTGAAATAAATCAGATGCATTTGAAGGAGGGGGAAATACTTCACTGTCGTTGCACTTCGCTTCTGTTACTGGATGTGTGTATAATCAGGTTTTAGTTTCTGCTTTTCACACCAAGCAATCAGATGTGTTCACGGAACACATTACTGTGTACAGTTCTGGAGCCCCCAGCACAAAAGGACATGGAACTGCTGGAGAGAGTCCAGAGGAGGGCCACAAAAATGATCAGAGGGCTGGAGCACCTCTGCTATGAGTACAGGATGAGGGAGTTGGGGCTTTTCAGCCTGGAGAAGAGAAGGCTTCCAGGAGACCTTATAGTAACCTTCCAGTATCTGAAGGGGGCCTAGAGCAAGGCTGGGGAGGGACTGTTCACAAGGTCTTGTAATGACAGGATGAGGGGGAATGGGTTCAAACTGGCAGAGGAGAGATTGAAAGTGGATGTTAGGAGGAAGTTCTTCACAGTGAGGGTGACGAGACACTGGAACACATTGCCCAGGGAGGTTGTGGCTGCTCCCTCCCTGGAGGTGTTCAAAGCCAGGCTGGATGAGGTCTTGAGTGTCCTGATCTAGTGGGAGGTGTCCCTGTCTATGGCACAGGAGGGTTGGAACAGGAGGTTGAGGTCTCTTCCAACCTAAACCATTCTATGATTTTATGCACTGATAGAAGGTTAAACTGACCTGTCAATATGAGCCAGCTGGAGCTGTGTTGTTTAAGTAAAAGAACAAATCTGTGAAACTTTGTTCCCAGCAGATTGCTAAATGGTTTTAATTAGGTGATATGGCTCTCTGCTTTATTGCACATTTTTTTGTTACAGCAAGGCTTGAAGTATCCAGACTACATTAAGGAGGTGTTAGGAAGGTGTTAGGAATAGAACTAAAGCTTTAGGTCAAAGTGTCCAGTCTACATTAAGGAGGTGTTAGGAATAGAACTAAAGCTTTAGGTCTAAGAAAGTGGGACTTCTATTTCATCATAAATGATGAAAGGTGTGCTTGACACCATTTTCTGGGTGTTTGAGCAACGTAATGTAGCTAATGCATAAAATGAACCTATTGTAGAGAAAATATTACGTGTAGACTATAATTCAGGCCCAAACCCAAAATCTCTATTTGCTCAATTGGAGGCAAGCTTTTCATAAAACAAGATGAATAATTTATGTTACTCTTTTTCTGCTAGCTATTTATATGCCTTCTAGTACCTCACAGTCATTCCCAGACAACTATTTACAGTTTGATACTGAAATAGATTAAATATCACTTTCAAGGTCACACAGGAAGACTAACAAAGCCAGGAAACAAGGAGAGATCTGCACTAATTGTCTAATCTCTACTAATTGTTTCATATTTATTCAACACTCTTTCCTAACACTTTGATTTGGGTGGTTTGGTTGGGCAAAGGCCAAAGTCATGCCAGCTGTCCCAGATTGACAAGATACCTACATTTTGCTGTTTCTTCACTGGTGACAACCTGCAGTCAGAGCCAAAAATATCGTAAACTATTATAAATTCATGTGCTTCTCAAAGTGTCCTGGTTCTTTACAAGATGCAGTCAAATTGATGTGGTTTAAAATCAAAGGTTACATTTTGTCCTGCCTTTTCTTTTTTTTTTTCCCAGTGACTTTTTCAATGGGTTTTTACTTAAGGGACTTTCCATGAAGTGGAGAAATGCATTCTCTGAAGAGTTATATTTAGAATCATAGAATCAGTGAGGATTGGAAAGGACCACAAGGATCATCAAGGTCCAACCCCTCTGACATGCTCAGGGACACCCTACCCTAGATGAGCCTGCCCACAGCCTCTGCCAGCCTGGCTGCAAACACCTCCAGGGATGTGGCCACAACCACCTCCCTGGGCAACCCATTCCAGGCTCTCACCACACTCATGCTGAACAATTTTCTCCTCACATCCAATCTGAATCTCCCCACCTCCAGCTTTGCTCCATTCCCCCTAATCCTGTCACTCCCTGATAGCCTAAAAAGTCCTTCCCCAGCTTTTCTGTAGGCCTCCTTCAGATACTGAAAGGCCACAAGAAGGTCAACTGGGAGCCTCCTCTTCTCCAGACTGAACAGCCCCAACTCCTTCAGTCTGTGCTTATAGGAGAGATTTGCCTCTTCCCCTGCCAGTTCAAGACTAAAATAGGAACTGAAGACAGGAGAAAGGGGATAAAAACTAAAATCGAAATGGCTGTTGCATTTCTTTACACTGCAATTACACCTCTTGCTGTCATTTCTGAGATCTAGAGGTGGTAACACAGGCACACTAGGTATTGTTTCTATGTTTGGGAAGAGCATATAGGCTACAATGTAAAATCCTACTGAAAAAGATCGATCTCTGTCAAATCCTCATTAAAAACAAACCTAAAACGCAGGTTTTTTTTTTTGTTTTTTTTTTTTTTTTTTTCCCTGAGCCATTCTGTTTATCAGCAGTACAGGAAGGTGGCAAAATTTATGGATTGTGTTTGTGGATATTTTCACATCTACTCTCATTTCACAAAGAAACGCCAAATAGCAAGTTCCAGGGCATGCATTATTTCCCGAGAAAACAGTTGTGTTTCCAGCATGCCCTTCACAGCTGTTTGACCTTGCTGCTTTCCTACACGTAAAAGCCGTATTTGCTATCGAGCTGCTAGCTCTATGAGAACCAATCCATCAATTTTACAGATGCTACAAACACTTCAGTTCACTACAAAGTTAACAGTAGCACAGTAAATCTCACATTACCCGATCTATGTTCAAATAATTGACTTAGGAACAAGTGTTATTTGGCCCGGTCTATGTCCGTATCAGGCTAAAGAATGTGGCAGCATGCAGGTTAGGGACAAGGAGTGCTCCAGAAGGGATCAGGGCAAGGAGTAATCCTGGGCCCTCAGCCATTTTGCACATGAGATGGAGAATTGTAGCTTTGTCACAGAGAAGGCTTGTAACAGCGATGGGCAGATGGGATGCTACTTGGTGCAAGTAAGGTGTCCATTTATTGAGTGCAAAGCACCAGCTTATATATTCTAAAAACCAAAGCTTTCACTTTGTGTCAAATACTAATTGGTTAGTGGAGCTGTGTACAGCAGCGATTGGCTAGCAACACTTTATCAGGATGCAACTCCTTATTCAGGACAAAGCTTACATTCTTTTTACTTGGCATTGCTTAACTCCTAGACACTCATTATCTCTAACAAAAACATCTGCCAAGCTTTGTCTCTTTAGATCTTCAGCAGTATCTATCTCTGCCTACCAGTAACTTTACACTAGTTCAGTTGCATTCTGTACCCACGGCTTTCGTCCCACTACAGTCAAAATATTCTCTGCGCACCAATCTCTCAGTACTCTGAGCAAAGGCTAACAAAGGGTTTCCTTCAGACTTGAAAAGCTTTATGGTGACTACCTTAGCCCATGAGTTCCTGTTGGCTAATGTAAAAATAAAAGAAAAATCTCTTGGAGCAGCCTGGGTTTCATCACTCTTGAGTGCCTGCCTAGAGAAGTGAGTCATGGGGTTTTTTTTCTGCCAGAGCTACAGGTGAGAATATCCACACCAAGAAAAGCCCTACCTCTTCAAGCATTCTCCTAGTTCCTGCAAGTGGGGAAGGATTGAAAGTAGGGCTCCCTTGTTAAATCAAGGGTGATTGTGTGCTCTAGACAGGGCATGTATAATGATGAACCACTTCAAAACTCAGTGTACTGACGCACAGATGATCTGAGCCCAAGCTAGAGGAGTCAGCAGCATGGGTACAAGATGCCAAGGACCGTAAGCAGTTGATTAAAGGAGACAGAGGTGGTGTTTTTTAATCAAAAAATACCTGAGGTTAATGCTTCAGGCATTGCTCTATTGACTTCGGAGTGCCTGCCTCTGCGAAGAAGCATTTGGTGAAGTTCATATATTCATTTCAGTGTCATTTATGTCTGAAGCCCTCAGTAGAAGGACATAAACAATTTTGGAACCTATTCTAAATGGAAGGATTTATGATGTAACATCAAGATTTTAATGATGTCAGATTTCATAAATCTAGGGAATGCTGGCATTATCAAACTAAAATTACAAAGGGAGAAAATATCTGTCATCTTTGCCATCGCCACCATCACTTACTCTGAGCACTTTGACATAAAAAGGAGCAATCATTCCTGAGAGCTCGTTTTATCAATTAAGTAACGTCAGAAACGCCTTGTAGCTTATTATTCAAACCATATAGATGCAGTCATGCCCAATGTTCTTCAGGAAAACAGTAAGTAATTTACCAAGTGGCTGCTTTTGTGGATGATCTGTGATCACTTTCGAACTTTCTTGAAAGGGGGCTGCTTGTTTTTGACTGTGTGCTAAGCCACTTTTGTGAATTTCTTTGCCAATTACTCAAGCTCTAACCTTTTTTTGAGATCTGTTAACTAAGATTGGTAGCTTTCATGTCAGTTTTGAGGAAAGGATTTTGCATATATTAGGCTTCCCACAACTTCAAAACCAAGCCTGTGGATGTAATCTTTAAATTGAGAGTGTTTTTCCCCAACAGAATATCCTTTGCCTTACTAAGAGTGGTTCTTGTTGAATTGTGCATGGGTAGAAAGTAACCAAGAAAGAAGAGCAGCACAGGAGGTTCCAGCTCAATGCAAGGGGGAAGTTCTTTACTGTAAGGGTCACAGAGCATTGTAGCAGGCTCCCCAAGGAGGTTGTGGAGTCTCCTTCTCTGCAGTCTTTGAAGGCCTGTCTGGATATGTTCCTGTGTAGTCTGTGCTAGATTCTATGGTCCTGCTCTGGGGGGTTGGACTTGATGATCTCTTTCAACCCCTAACATCCTGTGATCCTATGGCCACAGTAGAATTATTTTTACTGTGAGTGGTGGCCACAGTAAAATTATGTTTTAAAACCACAGTGTTCCTTAGAATTTCCCAGCTGTGCAAACATATTCTTTCCATCTAAGCATATAACATGCTTGTCCTCGTGCTGGCAGTCACAGAGTATAATTCAGATGTTTTGGAGGCAAGAGCTTTGCAGTGTACTTTTATAAGTCCAATGTTTTCTGAAAGGAGTTTCTGAATCTGCTGTTTAGAGGGGATAGAAACATTGGCTGAATTGTAAAGGCAGTGTACTAATTTTTTTTTTTCTCTTCAGTTTTCATGATTCCTTCTCTGTAGACTTTCAAAACCCACCCGGATGCATTCTTGTGTGGACTACCCTAGGTTATCCTGCTTTGGCAGAGGGAATTGGACTTGGGGATCTCTGGAGGGCGCTTCCAACCTCTGGCACTCATTGAATCATAGAATGGCTTGGGTTGGAAGGGACCTTAAAGCTCATCCAGTTCCAACCTCCCTGTGCCATAGGCAGGGACACCTCCCACTAGAACAGGTCACTCAAGACCTCATCCAACCTGGCCTTGAACACTTCCAGGGAGGGAGCAGCTACAAGCTCCCTGGGCAACCCGTTGTTGCCCACTGATGCTGAGTGTTTGTACTGTAAGCAGCTGTCACAGCGGAACCAGCTCTTCTACTGAGTAGCCAGACTAAACAAAACAAAGAGAGTAATACATACCATAAGGGTGTTGTAGGTTATGTATACTAACATAAAGATGGGCAGTAATATAATTCTGAGTTCAATACTGAACACTGTGGTGTTGGCCTAAAAGAATTCTACCCCTGTACTCAGCACTGCTAAGGCAACACCTTGAGTGCTCTGTCCTCTTCTGGTCCCCTCAATTTAAGAAAGATATTGAGGTACTGGAATGTGTCCACAGAAGGGTGACAAAGCTGGGAAGGGGCCTGGAGCACAGCCCTGTGAGAAGAGGCTGAGGGAGGTGGGGGTGTGCAGCCTGCAGAAGAGGAGGCTCAGGGCAGACCTCATTGCTGTCTACAACTACCTGAAGGGAGGTTGTAGCCAGGTAGGGTTTGGCTCTTCTCCCAGGCAACCAGCAGCAGAATGAGGGGACACAGTCTCAAGTTGTGCCAGGGTAGGTATAGGCTGGATATTAGGAGGAAGTTCTTGACAGAGAGAGTGATTGGCATTGGGATGGGCTGCCCAGGGAGGTGGTAGAGTCACCATCCCTGGAGGTGTTGAAGCAAAGCTCGGATGGGGCAGTTAGTGCCATGCTCTAGTTGATTGTCTGCTTGACACCTCCCACTAGAATGGGTCACTCAAGGCCTCAGGCATTCTGTGATTCTGTGACACAAGTCAAATTTAATAGACAGGATATCTGTACATTTATTTGTGTGCTTCTCAAGAGCATAAACTAAAGATTACTTCTGCAGTCATTTGCAATAAATATAGCAAAAAGTTGTAGCTAGAAAACAAATTTAGTCCTATTTTGTGTGTGTGTGTGTGTGTGTGTGTGTCATAATGCAGAATTTTAATCCAATTTTGTGGTAAAAGCTGCTACTTTGTCATTTTGCCATGAAAGCAAAGGTAGAAACACCTGCTAGACTAATCTAATCTGTCATCCCATATCTTTCAGCATCATAAATTAACTCTAGAAATTTCAGTTTTAAAATACTGGCTTTTATTAGTCAAAATGTCCTCTTTATATTCAGTGGTGTGACATTGTTGAGCTTATTGACCTATAAAATATTGAGGTCCAAGGGAGTTTAATTTTTATTTTTTTTCTTTTGAGTGGGGGTGTGATGTTGTTTAGGGTTTTGTTATCATTGTTTTGTTTGGATTTTTTTTTCTTTCTTTCTTCTGAATCATTGCTGAAATCGAAGTAAAAAAGCAATGGATTCCACACTTAGTCCTGAAAAAATGTCCATAGATCAAGTTATATTTCATTCCATCAACATGTCCACATTAAATATATATTTTTAGATAAATATTGTTCTATATTCATGGCTGAATCATTTGGAAATCTTTCTGTTTAAGGTTAGTAGTAAACTGTTGTACAATCATTATGTTGCTTAAAATTTAGAATCATAGAATGAGTCAGGGTTGGAAGGGACCACAAAGATCATCCAGTCCCAACCCCCCTGCCATGCCCAGGGACACCCTACCCTAGATCAGGCTGCCCACAGCCTCTGCCAGCCTGGCCAAAAACACCTCCAGGGATCTGGCCCCAAACACCTCCCTGAAGGGGCAACCCATTCCAGCCTCTCACCACTCTCATGCTCAACAACTTCCTCCTCATATCCAGGCTGAATATCCCCACCTCCAGCTTTGCTCCATTCCCCCTAGTCCTATCACTCCCTGAAAAAGTCCCTAAAAAGTCCCTCCCCAGCTTTTTGGTATCCCCCTTCAGATACTGGAAGGCCACAAGAAGGTCACCTGGGAGCCTCCTCTTCTCCAGACTGAACAGCCCCAACTCTTTTAGTCTGTCCTCATAGCAGAGGTTCTGCAGCCCTCCGAGCATCCTCATGGCCCTTCTCTAGACACACTCCAGCATATCCACATCCCTCTTGTAATAGTGGCTCCAGAACTGGATGCAGTAGCCCAGGTGGGGTCTCACCATAGCGGAGTAGAGGGGGAGAGTCACCTCCCTCCACCTGCTGGCCACACTTCTCCTGCTGCAGCCCAGGCTCTGCTTGGCTTTCTGGGCTGCAAGTGCACACTGCTGGCTCATGTTGAGCTTCTCATCCCCCAGCACCCCCAAGTCCCTCTCCTCAGGGCTGCTCTCCAGCCAGTCACTGCCCAGCCTGGGTTTGTGCTTGGGGTTGCCTCGACCCAGCTGCAGGACCTTGCACTTGGTCTTGTTGAACCTCCTGAGGTTGGCTTGTGCCCACCTCTGCATCCTGTCCAGGTCCCTCTGGATGCCATCCCTGCCCTCCAGCCTGGCTGCTGCACCACACAGCTTGTTGTATTGAAAGAACTCTTCATATCAGTTTAATTGCATTTCAGAGATGAAAGTTACTGGGATTTAGTTATGGCTTTCCACAGGAAGACAGGGAAGCATTAGAACATTTTCTGTGCCACGTAGTTATTAAGGTGCTATGAGAAAGGCACTCAATTTGAGTCTGTTCAGGAATATGATGTAGGTAAATTGGGTAACATTTGGGTGGACTGAGGGATAACTGTTTTGTGATTGTGTGAATCAGAAACCACTGCACCTGCAATTTAGATGCCATCTCAGGGAATAACCAGCTTTGCATGCCAGAACAAGCTTTGTCAGTCTCACGTGCCCTAGCAATATCAAACCCCACTTTTGCTAGCCTCATAAATATTCAGTGAAGAAGCCATGTTGCAAAGCATTCCAGAATTCCACAGTAAGGTGCAATATGTGTTCAGTTACCTTGGCGCAAGGTTTGGTTCCAATTTTGTTTGTGCATTTAAAGAGGGTCTCACGCCTGAGTTTTAAAAGCCCCTTGCTGAAAGCGTGGCACGGACTGCTCGAGATGTACTTAGTTTCCACTGTGTTACACTTTGTAGACTCTGAAAGGAACCAAGAGTGCTTTAGGTTGCAAACATTTCTGCCATTACTGTAGGTGATGCATTAAAGGGAAACAGATTTGTTCACATCCAAACTTAATGCAGTCTTTTCACAAAGTGTCCCCTATATGACCCCACGTAAGAGTTCTTCCTTTTTATCATGGGACTTAAAAGCGGTGCTGAGCCTTTTGATGGACTCTTCATTTCAGCCATGGCTTCCACTCCTCTTAGGCTTTTGACCTGAGCACTGCCTTCTGGCTTGCTATGTGTTTGGCTTGATGGGTTTGAGCTTCATGCACTCCTGCTTCTGTCTTACAATTTTTTTCTAACAAAGAATAAGAATAGTTCTGGATTTATTTTTTTTTTTCCCCCAAGAGTGACTTCCAGCTCTCAAGTAAATCAGAAAGTATTTCAACCTTTCTTAAAGCCAAAGATTCCAGCTTTCTGGAATCAGCATTCCTAGATGTCCAGGACACTTAAAACCTAAAATTGTGCCTCCATAGAGCTGAGAGTCTGCAAATTTCACATCTTGTTTGCTCTGAATAACTGTGGCAGCTTTACAAGAATAGAATAGAATAGAATAGAATAGAATAGAATAGAAT
>VWZI01008446.1:26254-39651 GCA_013396835.1 Psilopogon haemacephalus | reverse complement strand
CCTCAGCCTGCCTGCCCCTCAGCCTGCCTGCTCCTCAGCCTGCCTGCACCTCAACCTCAGCCTGCCTGCATCTCAGCCTGCCTGCATCTCAGCCTGCCTGCCCCTCAGCCTGCCTGCCCCTCAGCCTGCCTGCACCTCAGCCTCAGCCTGCCTGCCCCTCAGCCTGCCTGCCCCTCAGCCTGCCTGCACCTCAGCCTGCCTGCACCTCAGCCTCAGCCTGCCTGCACCCCAGCCTGCCTGCACCTCAACCTGCCTGCACCTCAGCCTGGCTGCCAGCCCAAACGATGCCAGAGCTGTGCAGGGCTGGGGCTGGGTGATGAGTGCTGTCCCCCAGGGGTCTGTTTGGTGTACCAGAGCGTGAGCCTGAGGCACCCTCAGCAAGTCTGCAGATGGCAGCAAGCTGAGTGTTGGGTGGGATGGAGCCATCCAGAGGCACCTGGGTCTGGAGGTTCAGTAAAGCCCAGAACAAGGTCCTGCAGCTGGGTCAGGGCAACCTTCAGCACCAATCCAGGCTGGGGCTGATGAGGCTGAGAGCAGCTCTGCAGAGGAGGCCCTGGAGGTGCTGGTCGGGGAGAAGCTGGGCAGGAGCCAGCACTGGGCACTGGCAGCACAGAAGGCCAAGGGCAGCCTGGGCTGCATCCAGAGCAGTGTGGGCAGAGCTGGGGAGAGATCCTGCCCCTCTGCTCTGCTCTGCTCACACCTCTGTATTGGGTTGAGGCTCTGCTCTGCTCACACCTTTGTATTGGGTTAAGGCTACCCTGAGCCCAAAAGCCCAATAAAAACTCAATGGGAGAAAGGGGAGACAAACTTCAGGATATGGGGAATGAGGGAGAAGGGCACAGAGACCAGGGAGAAGGGGAGAGAGGAAAAAAAAAAATACAACCGCAGCAGGCAGCTGAATCCTGAGGCTGAGTTCGATAGGTTTGGTGCTGCAAGAATTCGATGGTGAGGAGAATTAGTCCCAGATCCAGGAGAGAATAGCAGTGCTCTCCACGTGGCAGCAGGGAGCAGAGAGCAGCAAGCAGGTGCTCCAGCAGCCAGGGCGAGGAGAAGAGAGAGAGAGAAAAGGGTCAAACCTTGGGAAGAGGCAGGGGGTCCCAGGTGGGCTTAAACCTTTACAACCTCACCTGCAGGGCTGGGGCCAGGCGTGGGGGACCCAGCACAAAAGAGACCTGGAACTGCTGGAGAGAGTCCAGGGGAGGCTGTGGAGATGCTCAGAGGCTGCAGAAGCTCTGCCCTGGGGCCAGGCTGGCAGAGTTGTGGCTGTGCAGGCTGCAGGAGAGAAGGCTGCAGGGAGAGCTGAGAGCAGCCTGCCAGTGCCTGAAGGGGCTGCAGGAGAGCTGGGGAGGGACTGTTCAGAAGGGCCTGTGGGAATAGGCTAAGAGCAATGGATTGGAACTGGAGCAGGGCAGAGCTGGGTTGGGCAGCAGGAGGAAGCTCTGCACATCAATTGCAGTTGGACATCAGGAGGAAGAATTTGTTTAGGGTGAGGAGAGCCTGGCACAGGCTGCCTGGGGAGGTGGCTGAGGCCACATCCCTGCAGACATTTAAGACCAGGTTGGATGGGGCCCTGAGCAACCTGCTCTGGTTGCTGCTTCTGCAGCAGCTTTGTGCTGCTTCCTTCTGAGCCTCTTTGCTCTGGGGAAGTGCTGGCTGCCCACCACAGCTTGCAGATTCTGTGCCCAGTGTGAAACTGGGACCACTCAGTGTACTGGGAGCCCAGTGTCCCCCAGCAGCACTCAGCCCTTCCTGGTTGCTGTTTGCAGGTTGCCATGCAGATGCCTGGGGCAGGGCAGCTTGGGTCCCAGCTTGGGTCCCAGCTTGGGTAGCCTTGGTGCAGCAAGATGATTTGGGGTGATGGGAGGGGTGGGACCCAAGAAGCCTGGGCAGAGCCCTCCTGCAGCATGCTGCATGCTCCTAGGAGGGCTGAATGCAGCCTCAGAGAGCTGAGCAGGATGCTGACCTTGTCTGTTGTGCCACCAGCTGCCTGGACCCTGCTGAAGAAAGAAGGGTGCAGGAGAAGTATGAAGCACTGACCCAGCTGCTGGACAGGTAGGTGGTGTCTCAGGCAAGGCTGTACCTGTCCCCCTCAAAGCCACCTGCCAGCATCTTTGCCAGCCCAGGGCCTCTAATGTCTTCTGCTTAAACCAGAGGGAATTTTCTGATGAGAGAGGAGGAGGAAAGCTGGAACCCCACATGGCCACCAAACCCTGGCCCCAAGTGCCATGGCCACAGCTTTCTGCAGCACCTCCAGCCATGGGCACTGCACCACCTCCCTGGGCAGCCTCTGCCAGTTCCTCGCCACTCTTGCAGCACAGAAATTTTTCCTCCTTCCCAACCTAACCCTCCCCTGGTGCTTTATACCTTGGCCTGTCTGGGATGCCTTGAACTGAGTGGAGCAAAGGCTGTGCCCTCTGGCAGAGAGGCTGGAAGGAGCCCTGTGTGCTGTTGGATGGAGGAGCTGCTGTGAGACAAAGCCTCAGTCCCCTTGTGCCCATCCACAGAACATTTCCAGTGCTGTCCTGTCTCTGTGTCACAGTTTGGAGTGGGATTTGCTGCCCCTGTTAAAGCTGAGCTGTGGCTCCTCTGCACTGACTCCAACAGTTCCATGTCCTGCTTGTGCTGGGGCTCCAGAGCTGCTCACAGTGCTCCATACCAGAGTCCAAGGGGAAGAGCCTCCTCTGAGATGTCCCTTTGGGGCCTGCTCTGCAGGAGCTGCAGGGCAGTGGAGTTGCTGGTGCCTGAGGCTCTGGGGCAGCCTTTCAGAAGGGAGCCAAGGAGCAGAGGTTCTGAAGGGCTGCAGCACCATTTTTGTCCTGGGTGACCCCAGAGGTGGTTTCTGGGTGCCATGTCCCAAAGTGCTCAGCTGGCAGCATGATGCAGGAGAAGATTTGTAGCTTGCCTGGTTGGGACTGTCCTGTCCATGGCCTGGGACATTCAGAGATTCACAGAATGAGTTGGGTTGGAAGAGACCTTCAAGGTTATCCAGTTCCAAGCTCAGGGACACCTCCTGCTAGCCCACATTGCTCAAGGCCTCATCCAGCCTGGCCTTGACCACCCCCAGGGAGGTTGTGGGTCACAGAATCACAAATTCTGATTCAATGTGATTCAATGATGTCCACAACCTCCCTGGGCAACCAATTCCAGACACAGAATCACAGAGTGAGTTAGGACACCTCCCACTGGAACAGGTTGCTCAAGGCCTCATCCAGCCTGGTCCTGAACACCTCCAGGGAGGTTGTGGAGCACAGAATCACCCAATGTGATCAGAGATCACATTGGGTGATTCTGTGCTCCACAACCTCCCTGGACAACCTGTGCCAGTGTCTCACCACCCTCACTGCAAACAACTTCCTCCCAATATCCACTTTCAATCTCCCCTCTCACACTTCAAACCCATTCCTCCTCCTCCTCCTCTTCCTCCTCCTCTCATCCCCAGCCCTTGTCAATAGTCCCTCCCCAGCCCTCCTGCAGCCCCCTGCAGATCCTGCAAGGCCACTCCAAGGTCTCCCTGCAGCCTTCTCCTCTGCAGGCTGCAGAGCCCCAACTCTCTGTGCCTGTGCTCAGAGCAGAGCTGCTGCAGCCCTCTCAGCTGCATCTTGGTGGCCTCCTCTGCACTGGCTCCAACCCTTGCATGTGCTGCTTGTGCTGGGGGCTGCAGAGCTGCAGACAATGCTGCATACCAGAGCCCTCTTCAACTCTCAGTGTTTCCATCCCTGGTGGTGTCTCTGAGCTCTCCAAGAGCTGCACTGCTGTGTGGCTGAAGGGCTCCCTGCAGTCACTGTGTAAGTAGTGAGGCCAAGCTGCATCCATCCCTGGTGCCTGCTTTGGCTGAGGCCCCTGTCCTGCCTGCACACTTTGGAAATGCCCTGGAGCTGCTGCTGCCCAGGAGGTGCTGCTGCCCTTGAGCTGCTGCTGCCCAGGAGGTGCTGCTGCCCAGGAGCTGCTGCTGCCCTGGAGCTGCTGCTGCCCTGGAGCTGCTGCTGCCCAGGAGCTGCTGCTGCCCTGGAGCTGCTGCTGCTGCCCAGGAGCTGCTGCTGCCCTGGAGCTGCTGCTGCCCAGGAGGTGCTGCTGCCCAGGAGGTGCTGCTGCCCAGGAGCTGCTGCTGCCCTGGAGCTGCTGCTGCCCTGGAGCTGCTGCTGCCCTGGAGCTGCTTCTCTCTGCCTTTGGGGGAGATGCTTCTGAAAGGCTCTTTCCAAATCTTTCCCTCTGCTAGATCTGTCCTCCTGGCTTGGTGCTGAGTTTTGGGTGGCTGCCCCTGAAGCCATCTCATGTGTGGTGATGCTGTGGCTGCTCCTGTTCCCCAGGCCTCAGAAGTGGCTTTCCTGTGGCTGTGTGGCCTCAGCCTGCTGCCTCGGTAGCTCCATGGATGTGTTTTGCTTCTGGCAGGTATCAGGAACAGCTGTACAAGGGCTGGTCCCAGACAGTCTCTGAGCAGTCCCAGTACAAGCTCAGTCAGCCTCTGCTGCGCCGGGATCCTGACACCAAGCTGCTGGCAGTGAATTTTGACCCACAGGTAAGACCCCTGCAGCCTCCCAGCCTGCAGGCAGGCTCTGGGCTGTGCCCCAGTGCACAGCAGCTCTGCTGCAGCTCTGCTGGCCCCATGGCAGCCCTGCTCTGCTGGGCACTTTGCCATCCCCTCTGGGGCATTTGTGCAGCTCCAGCACAGCCAATTCCTGTTGAGGCCAGTGGCAGAAAGTCCCTGAGTGGTCAGATGTGGAACTGGTGCCAGAGCAGATCTGGTACTGGCCTGGGCAGTGTTGGGCATCATTCTATGGGGCCAGGCTGGGAGAGTTGGAGCTGTGCAGGCTGCAGGGAGAGCTGAGAGCAGCCTGCCAGTGCCTGAAGGGGCTGCAGGAGAGCTGGGGAGGGACTTTGGGCAAGGGCTGGGAGTGGCAGGAGGAGGGAGAATGGCTTGGATCTGGGAGAGGGGAGAGGGAGAGTGGAGATGAGGAAGAGATTGTGGAGAGTGAGGCTGGGGAGAGACTGGCACAGGCTGCCCAGGGAGGCTGTGGAGCAGAGCAGCACAGAATGGGATCTCTGATCCACAACCTCCCTGGAGGTGTTTCAGGCCAGGCTGGATGAGCCCTGAGCAGCCTGTGCTGGTGGGAGGTGTCCCTGGGCATGGCAGGTGGTTGGGGCTGGCTGAGCTTTGAGGTCCCTTCCAGCCCAGCCAATTCTGGGATCCTGGGATCTGCAGAGCTGGGTTCATGTTTTATGTGCCTGAAGTCTGAGCTTCCTGCAAGGGTGTGAGAGGCCCAGGAGAGCTCTGCTTTGCTCCTCCAACCTTGTGGCTTTGCATTTCCCTTCCTGTGGCCCAGGAGGCTTACAGTAGGTTTGAGATCTTTCCCTGCCCCCCCAAGCCTGTCCCTAGCACGGGGAGGAGTGTTCCTCCACCTCCCTGTGGTGGTTTAGCAGTTCCCTGCCCCTCCACCTTTTGAGATAACCCAGGCTAGGACTCAGCACACTGAAAGTTAATAAATGAAGCTTTATATTGACAGCAATGCACAATATCCAAGCAGATATTTAGAATGTATAACAGATATTTACAGATACAGACAGTGAAAAGGTAATACAGAAACACCACAGCCCCTCCCAGAGAGCAAAATCCCCAAGAGGGGTAACCAACCACCCCCTACCACCTTTCCCCCCTTCCCCAATCTTATCTCACCACTTGTTGATGCTGCAGATAGGCAGAGGTAGATCAGCCAGGGGGGGTTAGCAGGAGGAAAGAAGTTAGTAGAATTATTAAGAATCAGCTCCAAAAGGCAGAGACAAAGGAACCATGCAAGGAGCAGCTGCAGCCAGAGAGGTCTAAACCCCTCTGACTTATCTATATTTGGATGACAGCTCTTAAAACAATAATTTCTTCTTTCTCAGCAGAGCTCTGGGTGCAGTGCCAGCCTGTGCTTTCATTTCTCAGCCTGTAGTCCAGTTTCTCACTCCAAGTTCTGCAGTTAGTTCAAACCAGCTCACTCCCTCATCCTGATGCAGTGACCCCGCTCAGCCCAGCCCCATCACAACTCAGCCATGCGCTGGATGCTTTTGGCTGGGCTGGAGAAGGCTCCAGCAGAAGCCCGTGGTGGAAGGTGGCCACAGAAGGGTTGGAGTGCCTGGCCTGGCTTTGGGGGCCATGCCTGATTTTAGTTTTCATACCCAGCACAGCAGCAGGCCTGGAGCCATCTCACCTTTCAGCCAGGTAACAGCTGCTGAGCTCTGCTGCAGGCAGGTTGCTGCTGAAAGACTCTGCCCAGCAGGGCTGAGAGGAGCAGAGGTCACCCTGGCTTGTAGAGGCTGCCTGGAGGCTTCCCAGAGCTCCCTGGGCTGTGGCTGGCAAGAAAACCGTAGGCAAAGATCGATGGGTGAGGGGTGGGGTGGCCCAGGAGGTGTCCAGGCCCTTCTCAGGGTATGCAGCTGTGTGGCCAAGGCAGCCCTGGAGAGCTGTGAGCTGCCTGGAGTGGCCTGGCTGGTGCTGAGTGCTCTGCCTTGCCCCCAGCTGGTGCAGGTGCTGAGGGAGGTGAGGTACCTGTCTGGCAGCCAGCTGGGAGCCATCCCCACCACTGCTGCACACATCTACAGCTGCAAGGACACCTACCGGCAGATGGTGGCCAGCCTGGAGCTGCTGGTCAACGGCTACAACAAGGTCCTGCAGACCCTGCTGCAGGTGGAGTACCCTCTGGTCCAGGGGCAGCTGCAGGACATCGACAGCAAGCTGAGACAAGCAGAAGAAACCCTGAGCTGGGAGACAGAAGGTGAGCTGAGCTGAGCCCAGCTGAGCCCAGCTGAGCCCAGCTGAGCCCAGGCTCTCCCAGCTGAGCCCAGCTGAGCCCAGCTGAGCCCAGCTGAGCCCAGCTGAGCCCAGCTGAGCCCAGCTGAGCCCAGCTGAGCCCAGCTGAGCCCAGCTGAGCCCAGCTGAGCCCAGCTGAGCCCAGCTGAGCCCAGCTGAGCCCAGCTGAGCCCAGCTGAGCCCAGCTGAGCCCAGCTGAGCCCAGCTGAGCCCAGCTGAGCCCAGCTGAGCCCAGCTGAGCCCAGCTGCCAGCACAGCAGCACCAGGGGCAGCAGAGGCAACCCCCACAGCCTGCCCCTTTCCATGCTCCACTGACTGCTGGGCACTGCCCCCCAGGATCTTGGGGAGGGGAGAGGAGGCTGCCCTGTGGGCACTGCCAGAGGATCCTGCCCCCCAGACCCTGGGGAGGAGAGGGGAGGCTGCCCTGTGGGCACTGGCACCCAGGAGCTGACAAGGTGAGCCCTGTGGCAGCCCCAGTGACCTGTTGTGTGCCTGTGTCACTGTGTCACTGCCTGCTCACCAGCTGGGCAGCCTTGACCTGGCTGTCTGGCACTGGGCTGGGACAGAAAAGGAGGCTGAGGGGAGTCCTCCTGGCTCCCTACACCTCCTGGCAGGAGGTTGCAGTGAAGTGGACGTCAGAGCTTTCTCCTGAGGAACAAGTGACAGGATAAGAGAGGACAACCTCAGGTTGCCCCAGGGGAGCTTCAGGTTGGCCATGAGGAACAATTTCTTGCCCCAAAGGCTTGTCCAGGCCTGGCCCAGGCTAGTGGTGGAGTCCCCATCCCTGCAGTGGTTTCAAGCCCTGGAGCTGTGGTGCTGAGGGCCATGGGTTAGTGGTGGCCTGGCATTGCTGGGTGACCTGGAAGGTCTCTTGCAAGCTAACCCATTCCACCAGCCTGTGCCCTGTCCCAGCCACAGCCTCCTCCCTGGCTTGTCCAGCAGCTGCAGGTGGGTTCTGTGCACCAGGAGCAGTGAGCTTGCTTGGGCAGCAGAGCCAGGGCAGGCAGTTGGTGTCCTCCTGGGGCAGACAAGCTGCTGCCAGGGGAGATGTCCACAGCTCTGCCAGCAGCTGTTGCTGCCCTCTCTGGGAGCAGACAGGGCAGGAGGGAAGGGATTTCCTGCAGGTGCAGCAGCTGGAGCTGGCACAGCCCTGCTGGAGCCTGGTGGTGGCAGGGACACTCAGCCTGTCCTGGGCATCCTCTCCAGTAGCAGCCAGAGGGAGATCGAAGCTGGGCAGAGGGGATGGGAACCATCAGACAGGTGCAGTGTGGTGGCAGCCCTGGCAGGAGGCAGTGCCTCTGGCTGGCCATGGCTGTGCTGGGGCAGGAGCACAGGGGAAGGGCTGAGGCTGGGCTGGAGGAGGCTGTGCAGGAGCTCGGCGCAGCAGCTCTCAAAAGGAGGAGTCCTTTGGTTCATTGTCCTCCAGGTGCCCAGGCCCACATCTCCCTGCTGATGGATGCCATCCATGACCTTGAGCAGAGGACACAGAGAGCCAGACACAACGTGGAGGAGATGCAGAGCATCGTGCAGTCCTGGGTGGCTCCCATATTCCAGAGGAAAGACTCCAAACCAGACTCTCTGCTGAGCCTGGAGGACTGCCAGGGCCACCTGGAGAGACACTGCAGCCTGCTCAGGGACTCGGGGCAGAGGATTCACTCACTGCTGAAGGTGAGGGGAGACCTTCACAGGCTCTGTGCATCCCTCTGCTCTGGTCACAATGTCCAGAGCTGCTGCAGAGCTGTTCTGCTGCTCCCCTGCTCTGTGCTGCTGAGGCCTCACCTGCAGCCCTAGGTCCAGCTCTGGGCTCCCCAGCTCAGGAAGCACAAAGAGACTGCAGAGAAGTCAGCACAGAGCCACTGAGCTGCTGAGGGCACTGGAACAGCTCTCACCTGAGCAGAGGCTGCAGAGCTGGGGCTGGGTAGCCTGGGCAAGAGGAGGCTGAGAGGGAGCTCATCCATGCCTGCAAATACCTGAGGGGTGGCTGCCAGGAGCCTGGGGCCAGACTCTGCTCAGTAGTGCCCAGGGACAGGACAAGAGGCACTGGGCACAAACCTCAGCATAGGAAGTTCAACCTGAACATGAAGAGGAACTTCTTTGCTTTGAGGGTGGCAGAGCCCTGGAGCAGGCTGCCCAGAGAGGTGGTGGAGTCTCCTTCTCTGGAGGCTTCCAGTGTCCACCTGGATGTGTTCCTGTGTGCCCTGCCCTGGCAGGATGCTGGCCTGGCTGACACCCAGAGGTCCCTTCTGTGATCCTGTGATTCACCTTCAGGTCACCTCTCACCTCTGTAAATCACCCCCAGAGTTCACAGGGGAGCTGCTGTGGCCATGTGGTGCTGGGCACTGCTGGTCAGTGCTGGGCACTCAGCCTGGGCACTCAGCCTGGGCACTGCTGGGCACTGCTGGGCAGTGCTGGGCACTGCTGGGCACTCAGCCTGGGCACTGCTGGGCACTGCTGGGCACTCAGGCTGGGCACTCAGCCTGGGCACTGCTGGACACTCAGCCTGGGCACTGCTGGGCACTGCTGGGCACTGAGCCTGGGAACTCAGCCTGGGCACTGCTGGGCACTCAGCCTGGGCACTGCTGGGCAGTGCTGGGCACTGCTGGGCACTCAGGCTGGGCAGTGCTGGGCAGTGCTGGGCACTCAGCCTGGGCACTGCTGGGCACTGCTGGGCACTCAGCCTGGACACTGCTGGGCACTGCTGGGCACTGCTGGGCACTGCTGGACACTCAGGCTGGGCACTCAGGCTGGGCAGTGCTGGGCAGTGCTGGGCACTCAGCCTGGGCACTGCTGGGCACTGCTGGGCACTCAGCCTGGACACTGCTGGGCACTGCTGGGCACTGCTGGGCACTGCTGGGCACTCAGGCTGGGCAGGAACAGCAGCAGCTGCAGAAGGCTCCCAGGCCTGGCTGCTGAGGAGCCACTAGAGGGGACTCCTGCCTAGGCTTTGGCATCCTGCTGGGAAAGCTGCTGAAATGCTTCCCTGGAAAGAGATGTGAGCTGCCCGGGGCTGCCTGCCTGCTGCTGCCCTCTCCTCCCACTGAGTGTGGGGAGCAGAGCTGCTGCCTCACTGCTCTCCAGTGGCTTGCAGAGCTGAGATTCCTCTTTGCAGGCCAGGAGAAAGCCCAAAGCTCTGCTCCTCCCCTGCCTGGGCTGAGGAGTTCTGCAGGGGTGTGCACCTGGGCCTGCAGGGAGGTGGATTTTACATCCACTGCTCCTCTGAGGGACTACTGAGATCTCCCCAGAGTCTTCTCTACTCCAGGCTGAACCCCAACTCTCCCAGCCTATGAACATCCCCAGGTGCTCCAGCACTATGAACATCTTTGTGGCCTCCTCTGGACCATCTCCAGCATCTCCAGGTGCTCCTTGTGTTGTCCATGCCTGGCCCCAGCCCTGCAGGGGAGGTGTGAGCAGAGCAGAGCAGAGCAGAGGGTCAGGATCTCCTCTCTCCAGCTCTGGATGCAGCCCAGGCTGTCCTTGGCCTTCTGTGCTGCCAGTGCCCAGTGCTGGCTCCTGCCCAGCTCCTCCCCACCAGCAGTACCTCTCTGTCTGGTTTCCTCCTCCACCAGGCTGGTGCCCAAGTGCTCACGGGCACCAACCCACCACTGTGGGCAGCTCTCTTGCAGGAGAGGCTCAGCCCTGCTGTGTTTGAAGGAATCTCCTTTTTCCTTCCAGGAAAACCAGAGCCTCCTGCTTGCAGAGCCAGGCTCTGACATCTGGAGGGCCTATGTGGAGTACTTGGATGAGATAGTCCTGGATGGATTCTTCAGTGCCATTGAGTGCTCACTGCAGTACCTCCTGCACAACACAGGTGCCTGCTGCTTCCTCCTCCCTGGCTGCCTGCCCAGGTGCTGCCTCCTGCTCCCCTCACACTGCAGAGCTGCCCTCTTCTTCCTGGCTTCCTGCTCTGCCTCCTGCCCTGTGCACAGCAACTGCTGAGGGAACCTCCAGGCAGGCTGGGAAGCTCCATCCCCTGCTCTGGAGCAAGGCAAAGTGCAGTGGCTCTGGGCATCACCTGACCCCCTCCCCCCAAACACAATGAACTCCTCCAGGCTAGACCCAGCCGGCTGGAAGCTGAGGAATGAAGCTTTGCATTCACAGCCCAGCACAGGAGACAGCCTGAGAGAGTTGGGGCTCTGCAGCCTGCAGAGGAGAAGGCTGCAGGGAGACCTTGGAGTGGCCTTGCAGGGTCTGCAGGGGGCTGCAGGAGGGCTGGGGAGGGACTATGGACAAGGGCTGGGGATGAGAGGAGGAGAAGGAGGAGGAGGAGAAATGGGTTTGAAGTGTGAGAGGGGAGATTGAAAGTGGATGTGAGGAGGAAGTTGTTTGCAGTGAGGGTGGTGAGACACTGGCAGAGATTGCCCAGGGAGGTTGTGGATGCCAGGGAGACCTTAGAGTAGCCTTCCAGTACCTGAAAGGGAGCTACAAGGAAGCTGGGGAGGGGTTTTTGACTAGGACAGGAGTAGAGACACCCCCCCAATGGCACAGCTGCACTTGGCTGTGGGTGCCAGCTGCTGGCTGTTCTCTGCCTCCCTCCCTGGGCTGAAAGAGCCTTTGGGTTCCTGGAGGTGTCCTCCTGCCTCTGCAGGTGCTGCTGGGCTGGACTGGCTGAGCCTCCCCTCCCACTCAGGCACTTGTGTCTCGTCTCCTCTGCTGCTGGTGCCAGCATCTGCTGCATGCTGTGTGCAGGCAGTGCCCTGTGCCCAGGCAGGGGCTGTCTGCTCACAGCTGCCTGGGGCCCTGCCTGCATCTCAGCATGGCCCAGGCTGCCTTTGCTCCCCTGGCAGCTCTGCTCTTCCCTTGCAGACCCCGAGGCAGGGCTCCCTCCCCTCTTCGAGGTGCAGCTGGATTTGGAGGTGCCAGAGTTGGTCTTTCGTCCCCCCTTGGACCCTGGCGCAGATGATGGCTTCTATGAGATGCTGGAGAACCTGCTCAGTGACATCTACAGGACCTCCTCGCTGGTGCCCAGGCTGGCCCAGCACAGTGGCTTCCCCCACTACCAGGTGTGTGCCACAGAGCTGCCTCCTGCCAGCCTGCTGCCAGCTCTCTGCTGTGTCCTCTCCTCCCCAGGGCCTCCTGCCCAGGCTGGAGAGGAGAAGGCTCCCAGGTGACCTTCTTGTGGCCTTTCAGTATCTGAAGGAGGCTACAAGAGAGCTGGGGAGGCACTTTTTAGGCTGTCACAGAGTGATGGGACTAGGGGAATGGGCATTGAGCTGGGAGAGGGGAGAGGAGGAAGAGATTGTGGAGAGTGAGGGTGGGGAGAGACTGGCACAGGCTGCCCAGGGAGACTGTGGAGCACAGAAGTGCAGTGAGATCTTTGATCCCATTCTGTGCTTCTGTGCTCCACAATGTTCCTGGAGGTGTTTCAGGCCAGTCTGGATGAGCCCTGGGCAGCCTGTGCTGGTGGGAGGTGTCCCTGCCCCTGGCAGGGGGCTGGAGCTGGGTGAGCAGAGGGCTGGAGCTGCTCTGCCCTGGGGACAGGCTGGGAGAGTTGGAGCTGTGCAGGGTGGAGAGGAGAAGGCTCCAAGCAGACCTTATTGTGGCCTGCCAGTACCTGCAGGAGACTACAGGAAAGCAGGGGAGGGACTTCTTAGGGTGTCAGGCACAGGGGAATGAAACAAAGGTGGAAATGGGGAGATTCAGACTGGGTGTTAGGAAGAAGTTGTTGAGCATGAGAGTGGTGAGAGCCTGGCACAGGTTGCCCAGGGAGGTGCTGGAAGCTTCAGCCCTGGAGGTGTTTAAGGCCAGGTTAGATGAGGCTGTGGGCAGCCTGACCTGGTGTGAGATGTCCTGCAGGGGGGTATATATTGTATATATGGTCCTTGGGGTCCCTGCCAATCCTGACTGATTCTGTGTCTGTGTCTCTGTGTTTGTGTCTGTGTCTGTGTGACTCTGTGTCACCGTGTCTGTGTCTGTCTGTGTGTCACCGTGTCTGTGTGTCATTGTGTCTGTGTCTCTGTGTGTGTGACTCTGTGTCACTGTGCCTGTGTGTCACTGTGCCTGTGTCTGTGTGACTCTGTGTCTGTCTGTGTGTGTGCCTGTGTGTGTGTGACCATGTCTGTGTGTCACCATGTCTGTGTGTCTGTGTCACCGTGTCTGTGTGTCTGTGTGTGTGTGTCAATATCTCTGTGTGTACCTGTGTCTGTGTGTCTCTGTGTCTGTGTCACTGTCTCTGTGTGTGTCTGTGTCACTGTGTCACTGTGTCTCTGTGTGTGTCACTGTGTCTGTGTGTCTGTGTGTGTCACTGTGTCACTGTGTCTGTGTCACTGTGTCTGTGTGTCTGTGTGTCACGGTGTCTGTGTCTATGTGTGTCTGTGTGTGTCACTGTGTCACTGTGTCTGTGTGTCACTGTGTCACTGTGTCTGTGTGTCTGTGTGTCACTGTGTCTGTGTCTCTGTGTGTGTCACTGTGTCTGTGTCACTGTGTCTGTGTGCCACTGTGTCTGTGTCTATGTGTGTCTGTGTGTGTCACTGTGTCTGTGTGTCTGTGTGTGTCACTGTGTCTGTGTGTGTGTCACTGTGTCACTGTGTCACTGTGTCACTGTGTCACTGTGTCTGTGTGCCTGTGGCACTGTGTCTCTGTGTGTGTCACTGTGTCACTGTGTCACTGTGTC
>VWZI01008446.1:15416-25687 GCA_013396835.1 Psilopogon haemacephalus | reverse complement strand
GGTGTGTGTGTGTGTGTGTCTGTGTGTGTGTGTGCCTGTGTCTGTGTGTCTGTGTGTCTGTGTGTCTCTGTGTGTGTGTGTCTGTGTGTGTCACTGTGTCACTGTGTCTGTGTGTCTGTGTGTCACTGTGTCTGTGTGTCTGTGTGTCACTGTGTCTGTGTCTGTGTGTGTCACTGTGTCTGTGTGTGTCACTGTGTCTGTGTGTCTGTGTGTGTCACTGTGTCTGTGTCTCTGTGTGTGTCACTGTGTCTGTGTGTCTGTGTGTCTGTGTGTCTGTGTGTCACGGTGTCTGTGTCCCCGTGTCCCCGTGTCGGTGCAGGCTGAGCTGGAGGCGGTGTCGTGTCTGGGGCGGCTGCGGCAGGAGCTGCTGGTGCGGGTGCAGGCAGCGCTGGCAGCCTGTGTGCAGTACCGAGGCAGCCTGCAGCGCTTCGGCAGCCTGTGCGGGCAGGACGGGAGGGAGGCCTGCAGGCACTTGCTGCTGGAGGCAGAGGATGGGGCCCCGCAGGCGCTGCCCAGCCTGCAGCGCTTCAAGCAGCAGATGGATGCCTACGAGCGGATCGCGGAGGAGGTGAAGCAGATCCAGCCCCTCAGCGTCTTCCAGGGCTGGCTGAGGGTGGATGCTCGACCCTTCAAGCTGTCCCTGCTGAACGTGGTGAGGAGGTGCAGCCTGGTGCTCAAGCAGCACCTGGTGGACCACGTCACACACAGGTGAGAGCTGCTCCTGCCTCCTCCCCTGCACCTGTGCTGCCCACAGGGGTTGGTTTGTCTCAGCCTGCTCACTGCACACAGTAACCAACAGGCTGGCAGGGGAGAGGGAGCCCACACTGAACCTGCAGCTGGGGCAGGGCAATGCCAAGCACAAAGCCAGGCTGGGGGAGGAGTGGCAGAGAGCAGCCCTGAGCAGAAGGCCTTGGGGGTGTCAGTTGGTGGCCAAGTGCCCAGGAGGCAGCAGTGGTGGCTGCAGCCCAGAGGCAGCTGAGTGCTGGCTGCAGGCAGAGCAGGGATAGCAGCAGCACAGGGAGGGGATCCTGCCCCTCTGCTCTGCTCTGCTCTGCTCACACCTCCCCTGCAGCACTGCACACAGCTCTGGCAGCACCTGGAGCTGCTGCAGAGGGGCCAGAGGAGGCCACCAAGAGGAGCAGAGGCTGCAGAAGCTGTGCCCTGGGGCCAGGCTGGCAGAGTTGGGGCTGTGCAGGCTGCAGGAGAGAAGGCTGCAGGGAGAGCTGAGAGCAGCCTGCCAGTGCCTGCAGGGGCTGCAGGAGAGCTGGGGAGGGACTTTGGGCAAGGGCTGGGAGGGCCAGGACCAGGGAGAATGGCTTGGAGCTGGGAGAGGGGAGAGGGAGAGTGGAGATGAGGAAGAGATTGTGGAGAGTGAGGCTGGGGAGAGACTGGCACAGGCTGCCCAGGGAGGCTGTGGCTGTGCCCTGCCTGGAGGTGTTCCAGGCCAGGCTGGATGAGCCCTGAGCAGCCTGTGCTGCTGGCAGCTGTCCCTGCCCATGGCAGGTGGTTGGAGCTGGCTGATCCTGAAGGTCTCTTCCAGCCCAGCCCATTCTAGGGCTCTATGGAGTGCTTCATTCCATCTCATCTCCTGTACCTTCCACCCCTGGTTCCTGCTGGCCTCTGCCCTGGCTGAGTGTCTTTCCTAAGCAGTCCTGTGGACTTGCTGCCTCTGCCATGCCATGAGCTGATGCTCCTGGGCCCTGCTGTCGTGTACAACATTTCCTTGTCCCCTCACCCTGCTCCAACTGATCTCATTTCTGCCAGGGCTCTGAGCTTCCTCTCTGAATGTGACATCAGCCCTGACTAAGGCTGAATCTGAGCCAGGAGAGCCTCACTCTGGTCCTGAGTGCTCCTTTGAGTGTCACAAACAGGAACTGAGTCTGCCTGGTGTGAGCTGTCACAGGGAGGTGATTTCAAGGTGGCAAAAGAGAGGAAGTTTGCAGTTCCCAGCTCTGAGGAGCTTCTCCCTGCCAGTTCTGTGCAGGATGATGCCCTGAGTGATTTATTGGAGTAGGTGCAGCTGCAGGATGCTGAGGTGCTGAGGTGCTTATAAACTCCCCAGACCCCAGCGTGGTTGGAAGGGACCTCTGGAGCTCAGCCAGTGCCAGCCCTGCTCCAGCAGGGACCCACAGCAGCTTGCCCAGCAGCACAGTGCCCAGCTGGGGCTGGCAGCTCTGCACACAAGGACACTGCACAGCCTCTCTGGGCAGCCTGCTCCAGGCTCCAGCACCCTCACAGCAAACAACTTTCTCAGATGGAGCCTCCTGGGTGCCAGTCTGTGCCCATTGCCCCTTGGCCTGGGCACCACTGAGCAGAGCCTGGCCCCAGCCTCTTGCCCCCCACAGCTCCTTCAGCTCTTGCTGAGCATTGCTCAGCTGCCCTCTGGGGCTGCTCTCCTGCAGGCTCTCAGCCCCAGGGCTCTCAGCCTTTGCTCCTGCCACAGCTGCTCCAGGCCCCTCAGCAGCTGCAGAGCCTGCATTGAAGAGCTCACAGATAAATCAAACACTTCCAAAGAAGTGTTAAAAGCTTCTAGCAGTGAAGGCAGCTGAGAGGGGTGCTTGATGTGATCTCTGGAGTTCTCATCTCCACCATTCTGTTAGGTAATTTCTGCACAGGGAGGCTCTTTGTGTGGTTGGATCATTTAGGGCTCTTAGGAGGAGTTCCTGACTCAGCAGCTTAGTTGTCATTAGGTGAAGTGCTTTGGCCCAGCAGCATCCACAGCCTTGGAGAGGGCACTCAGGAAGAGTTTTGAGAAGAGGAGAGTGGCTGGGCAGGGCCAGAGCTGCAGGGGCTGGTGAGATGAAGAGCAGGGTAGGCAGGTAGGGAAACATCCCCCAGATGCTCTCCTTGTCGCTGGTGGTTCACAGCTCAGGCACTTGGAGAGGCAGGCTCAGGCCTCTGCCTCTTTTGTTGCCTCCCCCCAAGCCTTGTGGCATTTCTGAGCTGTGAATTTTTGTGCCCCACACCCTCCTGCAGCAGGGAGTTACCCTGGGGAAGGAGGCAGTGTGTGAAGGGCAGCTCCTGGCTGCTGCAGCTTTGCAGCCTCCCACCCTGCTTGCAGGGTCTTGTGCTGCAAGGCTCAAGGTGAGAACTGTCCCTGCAAACTGCCCTCCTGAGCTCCTAGGTCTGTGCTATCCTCCTGCTCAGACACCTTTGTCCCAACATGAGAAGTCAAAACCTATTGACCAGGGTCAGGTCAGGGCTGTGGTGGGCAGCAGGTGAGTGCCAGAGGCTCTGCATGCAGCCCTCTGCTGCACACAGGGGAGAGAAAGGGAAGGAGGGAGAGAGGCTGAGGGGGTGGGAAAGGAACTGAGCCAGCTGGGCTGGAGAGAAGAACAATGCCATGGGCTGGAGACACAGAGACACAAAGCAGTGTGGAAGCCAAGCCCTGGTGGCACTGATGGCACCATTGGCACCACTGCTGCTGGGGGCAGGCACTGGGCAAGGCCCAGCCTGGGCTCAGCAGCAGCTGGGAAGCAGACTGGGGAGCTGGGTTGTGGAAGGGGCTTGAGGAGCAGAGGGCTGGGGCTGGAAGGCAGAAGGGACAGAGTCCTGCTGGCACACTGGGCAGGGAGGAAGAGGCTTGAGCCTGGGGATGCCTCAGCTTGCTGCTGCAGATGCCCTCCCTGGGCTGCAATCCCTTGGTGGGCACTTGAGGCTCCCCTGTCCTGGCTGCTCCTCCCCACAGCTGCCAGCTCTGCCTTGCTGCCCCCCAAGGGGTGGCCCAAGCTGTGGCAGTGCCCTTGGTGTGGGCAGGAGGCAGCCCAAGGCAGCCCAAGGCAGAGGCTTTGTGCAGCCCAGGCCTTGCCAGGGACTGTCCCCATCAGCTCCTCCCTGCTAGCAGCAGCCCCTGGCTGTGCCAAGCTGCCCTGCAGTGCACAAAGTGCCTCAGAGAGCAGAGCCTGAGCTGGGGCAGCCCTCAGCAGGATGAGCTCTGCTCTGCCTCACCCCTGGACATGTTTTCATCTGTTCCTCGGGGGAGCTGTGCCTCATCAGGGGTTCCTTGGAGCATGAGCTGAGGTTCTGATGCCCCACATGTTGCCATGCCCTGGGCAGGGTCAGGCAGGCCCTTCCCCTCTCCCTTGCCACCAGCTGCCTGCCCCCAGACTGTTGGTTATTGCAGCTGGAGCTGCTCTCATCCTCTGCTTTCCTGCTCTGTGTTCTACAGCTTGGCTGACCTGGACAAGTTCATCCAGACTGCTGAGAAGGGCTTGAGCAGAAAGGTTGAGAAGGGTGACTATGCTGGCTTGGTGGAAGTCATGGGGCACCTGCAGGCTGTTAAAGAAAGGCAGAGAGCCACTGAGGCCATCTTTGAGCCTCTGAAGCAAACTGTTGAGCTGCTCAAGTCCTATGAGCAGTCACTGCCAGAGGAGGTCTACAAGCAGCTGGAGGTGAGTGGAAACTTGTGGTGGGCACCAACTGCTTGAGTAACAGATCCACAGATTCCCAGGATGGGTTGGTCTGGAAGGGACCTTCAAGCTCCTCCATCTCCAGCCCCCTGACATGCTCAGGGACACCTCCCACCAGCACAGGCTGCTCCAGGCCTTATCCAGCCTGGTGCTGAACACTTTCAGGGAGGGTGTGGAGCACAGAAGGTGATGTCCAATCCTCTCTGATCCCATTCTGTGCTTCTGTGCTCCACAGCCTCCCTGGGCAGCCTGTGCCAGTCTCTCCCCAGCCTCCCTCTCCACAATCTCTTCCTCATCTCCACTCTCCCTCTCCCCTCTCCCAGCTCCAAGCCATTCTCCCTCCTCCTGCCACTCCCAGCCCTTGCCCAAAGTCCCTCCCCAGCTCTCCTGCAGCCCCTTCAGGCACTGGCAGGCTGCTCTCAGCTCTCCCTGCAGCCTTCTCTCCTTGCAGCCTGCACAGCCCCAACTCTCCCAAACTGTCTCAAGCCCTCTGAGCATCTTGATAGCTTCCTCTGGACCCTTTCCAGCAGGTCCAGATCCTTCTTGTGTTGAGGGCCCCAGAGCTGGCCCCAGCCCTGCAGATGAGGTGTGAGCAGAGCAGAGCAGGGATGCAGGATGCTCTCTCTCCATCTCTGCCCACATTGCTCTGTGCTGCCAGTGCCCAGTGCTGGCTCAGACACGGCCAACAGCAGACGGCAAAGGCTGCCAAGCAGCACTGAAATTCCGCTTGCAGGAGCTGCCCGAGAGGTGGAGCAAGGTGAAGAAGGTGGCTGTGGTGGCCGGGCAGCAGGTGGCTCCCCTGCAGGCCAGCGAGATGGCAGCAGTGCGGCAGAGCTGCGCTGCCTTCGACGCGCAGCAGCAGCGGTTCCGGGAGCGCTTCCGCAGGGAAGCTCCCTTCAGGTAGGGCACAGAGTGGGGCTGGGGGACACAGCTGGGTGGGAATGAGGTGGGGGTGAGCCGAGGGAGGGCACAGTGCTGAGCGACCCCAGTATGAGCTCAGTCAGCCTCTGCTGCGCCGGGATCCTGACACCAAGCTGCTGGCAGTGAATTTTGACCCACAGGTAAGACCCCTGCAGCCTCCCAGCCTGCAGGCAGGCTCTGGGCTGTGCCCCAGTGCACAGCAGCTCTGCTGCAGCTCTGCTGGCCCCATGGCAGCCCTGCTCTGCTGGGCACTTTGCCATCCCCTCTGGGGGCTTTGTGCAGCTCCAGCACAGCCAATTCCTGTTGAAGCCAGTGGCAGAAAGTCCCTGAGCGGTCAGATGTGGAACTGGTGCCAGAGCAGATCTGGTACTGGCCTGGGCAGTGTTGGGCATCATTCTATGGGGCCAGGCTGGGAGAGTTGGAGCTGTGCAGGCTGCAGGGAGAGCTGAGAGCAGCCTGCCAGTGCCTGAAGGGGCTGCAGGAGAGCTGGGGAGGGACTTTGGGCAAGGGCTGGGAGTGGCAGAGCAGCACTGCCCCCAGCACAAGGAGCACCTGGAGCTGCTGCAGAGGGGCCAGAGGAGGCCACCAAGATGAGCAGAGGCTGCAGAAGCTCTGCTGTGGGGCCAGGCTGGCAGAGTTGGGGCTGTGCAGGCTGCAGGGAGAGCTGAGAGCAGCCTGCCAGTGCCTGCAGCAAGCTGTGGCCATGGCACTTTGGGGTATGATTTGTTAGCCATGGTGGCACTCAGTGGTCCCACCCATGCAATTGTGTGACTCTCAGGTGGGGCTGGCAGTGCCACGTGGCTGTGCAGTGCACTGCTTTCATCTCTGCTGGGGCTCACCCAGGTGCTGCTTGGTTTCTGTTTTTAGAAGCTGTTTGTGGTGTCAGTGATGAAGAACAAACATTTCTGTCTAGGTTTGACACCAAGAAGCCTTATCAGCTGCTGGATGCCAAGCAGGTGGAGATGACAGCCATGGAGGCAGCCATGGCCTCCCTGCAGGAAGCAGCTGGGCTCTTTGAAGTGCTGGTGCCAGAGTACAAGCAGCTGAAGCAGTGCAGGAGGGAGCTGTGTCTTCTCAAGGAGCTGTGGGACATGATCTCCCTTGTCAGCTCCAGCCTGGATGCCTGGCAGACCACCAAATGGGTGGCAATCAACGTGGAGGACATGGATCTGGAGTGCAGGAGGTTTGCCAAGGAGATCAGGAACTTGGACAAGGAGGTGAGGGCCTGGGATGCCTTCCTGGGGCTGGACAGCAAGGTGAGGAACATGGCGAGAGCCCTGAGGGCCGTGGCCGAGCTGCAGAGCCCTGCCATTAGACACAGGCACTGGGGACAGCTGATGCAGCTGGCAGGGGTCAGCTTCCCCATGGACTCCACCACCACCCTGGCTGACCTCCTGAAGCTCAACCTGCATAACTTTGAGGATGAGGTCCATGGCATCGTGGACAAAGCCACGCGGGAGATGAGCATGGAGAAGGTGCTGAAGGAGCTGCACCTGACCTGGAGCTGCAGGGAGCTGCAGTATGAGCCTCACCCCAGGACAGGCATCCCCTTGCTGAAGGCTGATGAGGAGCTCATTGAAACCTTAGAGGACAACCAGGTGCAGCTGCAGAACCTGCTGACCTCCAAGTACATGGCCTGCTTCCTGCAGGAGGTGGCTGCCTGGCAGCAGAAGCTGGGAACTGCTGACACTGCCATCAGCCTCTGGCTGGAGGTGCAGCGCACCTGGGCTCACCTGGAGAGCATCTTCATGGGCTCTGAGGACATCCAGGCACAGCTGCCCCAGGTAGGGACCACAAGGATCAGTCAGCTCCAAGCCCCTGCCATGGCCAGGGACACCTCACACCAGAGCAGGCTGCCCACAGCCACATCCAGCCTGGCCCTGAACACCTCCAGGAATGAGGCTTCCACCACCTCCCTGGACAACCTGTGCCAGGCTCTCAGCACCCTCATGCTCAACAACTTCTTCCTACTGTCTAATCTCAATCTCCCTTCTCTAGGTTGGATCCATCCCCCCAGTCCTGTCACTCCCTGACACCCTAAGAAGTCCCTCCCCAGCTTTCCTGTAGCCTCCTGCAGGTACTGGCAGGCCACAATAAGGTCTGCTTGGAGCCTTCTCCTCTCCACCCTGCACAGCTCCAACTCTCCCAGCCTGTCCCCAGGGCAGAGCAGCTCCAGCCCTCGGGGCCCTGCTCTGGATGTGTTGCACATCAACCCCCTCCAGCACAGGCTGCTCAGGGCCTCATCCAGCCTGGCCCTGAGCACTTCCAGGCTCTCACCACCTTCATGCTCAAGAACTTCTTCCTAACATTCAGTCTGAATCTCCCCACCTCCAGCTTCACTCCATCTCCCCCAGTCCTGTTACTACCCAACACCCTAAAAACTCCCTCCCCAGCTTTCTTCTAGCACATTTCAGATCCTGGCAGGCCACAGGAAGGTCCCCTGGGAGCCTTCTCCTCTCCAGCCTGCACAGCCCCAGCTGCCTCATAGCAGAGCAGCTCCAGCCCTCTGAGCACCCTCATGGCCCTTCTCTGAGCACCTTCCAGGAACCTCAGACCTGCTTCCTCCTGGGAAAGTGTTGAGGAAGAGCCTGCAGGGAGCAGGATCAGGCCATGGGTAGTGGCAGGTGGTGGAGTGTGGCCCTGGATCCCCCAGCAGAATGCACTGGGTTGGAAGGGACACTTCAAGGTCACCTTGTCCAGCCCCTGCAGCCAGCAAGGACACCTCTGGCCAGAGCAGGCTGCTCATGGCCCCATTGAGCTTGGCCTTGAATGTTTCCAGGGATGGAATCTCCCTGGGCAGCCTGTGCCAGTCCCTGCCCACCCTCACTGTGCAGAGCTTCCTCCTGCTGCCCAACCTAACTCTGCCCTGCTCCACTTCCCAACCATTGCCTCTGCTCCTGTCTCCACAGCCCCTTCTGAGCAGTCCCTCCCCAGCCTGCCTGCAGCTCCCCTGCAGATACTGAAATGCTGTTCTGAGGTCTCCCTGGAGCCTTCTCTTCTTCAGGCTGAGCAGCCTCAATTCTCCCAGCCTCAAAAGTCCTCCAAATCAGAGCTCTTTCCCTTCTGCCTTCCTGGGTCACAGGCTCCCTCAGAGCTGTGGTGGTTTCCCTGCCCCAGGAGGCCCAAGTGGGAGCCAGTGCCAAGTGGAGTCCCTCAGGGGTCAGTCCTGGACCAGTCTTGTTCAGCATCTCTGTGGGTGCCATGGGCAGAGGCACTGAGTGCAGCCTCAGCAAGTTTGATGAGCACCCCAAGCTGTGTGGGGCAGCAGCCAGGCTGGAGGGCAGGGATGGCATCCAGAGGGAGCTGGGCAGGCTGCAGAGGTGGGCACAAGCCAAGCTCAGGAGGTGCAACAAGGTCCTGCAGCTGGGTGGAGGCAATGGCAAGCACCAATCCAGGCTGGGCAGGGAGTGGCTGGAGAGCAGCCCTGAGGAGAGGGACTTGGGGGTGCTGGTGGAGGAGAAGCTGAAGCTGAGGCAGCAGTGTGCACTTGCAGGGCAGAAAGGCAAGCAGAGGCTGGGCTGCAGCAGGAGCAGTGTGGGCAGCAGGGCCAGGGAGGGGATTCTGCCCCTCTGCTGTGCTCTGCTGAGAGCCCACCTGGAGTAGTGCATCCAGTGCTGGAGCCCCTGGGACAAGAGGGATGTGGAGATGCTGGAGGGGTGCAGAGAAGGGCCCCGAGGATGCTGAGAGGGCTGCAGCAGCTCTGCTGTGAGCACAGCCTGAAAGAGTTGGGGCTGTGCAGGCTGCAGAAGAGGAGGCTCCCAGGGGACCTTCTGGTGGCCTTCCAGCATCTGAAGGGGGCTACAAAAAATCTGGGGAGGGACTTTTGAGGCTCTCAGCCTTGCCACCATGGCAAGGTGGATGTGTTAGCAGCAGAGCTTGGAGAACTTCCATGCAGTGTCCTGGCTCACTCTGGCCTGGCCTGGTAGGCACAGCTTAGGTCATGGCTGCTTCTCAGTGCCAGAAGTTCAGGGTCTGTGAGGTGCAGAGCAGAAGTGTCAGCACCGAGTCACAGACTGCTTTGGGTTGCAAGGGACCTTCAGGCTCCCTGCCATGCCCAGGGACACCTCCCACCAGCACAGGCTGCTCAAGGCCTCATCCAGCCTGGTCCTGAACACCCCCAGGTAGGTTGTGGAGCACAGAATCACCCAATGTGATCTTTGGTGATGTTCTGTGCTGCTGTGCTCCACAGCCTCCCTGGGCAGCCTGTGCCAGTCTCTCCCCACCCTCACTCTCCACAATCTCTTCCTCACCTCCCCTCTCCCTCTGCCCTCCTGCTGTTCCCTGCTGCCAGCATGAGCTTCCCATGGCCTTCCTGAAGGCAGGGAAGGGCTCTCTGCAGGTGTCCTTATTGCCAGGGGTGGGTGCTGGACCTCCTCCATCACAGCAAGAGGGCAAGAGTCAGCTCCCACCAGGCCTCCCCCTCAGCTGGGAGCAGCTCCTGCTGCTGCTGGTCCTGCATCTGGCCCCTGGGCAGGAGGAGCAGTGAGGAGCACTGGGAAGGGGAGGTCAGTGCCAGCAGTTGGTGCTGGGCATGGCCTTCTGCAGGGCTGAGACTTCACCCAGGGTCTGCTTGGGCTGCTTGCTTTGAGCACAGGGCTGAAGAGCCCTCCTGGGCTGCTGCACAGGGCTGCAGAGGCTCTGCCAGGCAGTGCCTGCAGGCTGGGAGCTCAGCACACATCCACCTCCCACCCTCACTCTGCTCCCTCTGCTGCCCTGCAGGACTCCAAACGCTTCCAGGGCATCGATGTGGACTTCAGAGCCTTGGCCCATGAAGCACAGAGAACCCCAAATGTCATCCAGGCCACCAACAGGCCAGGCCTGTCCCAGGCCCTGGAGGACATCCAGAGCAGGTAGGGAGAAGTCACAAATCCCAGGGGCTTGGCAGAGACTCTGAGCAGTTTAACCTGTGCTCCAGAAATCCTCTCCTCTCCTCTCCTCTCC
>VWZI01008446.1:377-14324 GCA_013396835.1 Psilopogon haemacephalus | reverse complement strand
CTCCTCTCCTCTCCCCTCCTCTCCTCTCCCCTCCTCTCCCCTCCCCCTGCAGTGAGCTGTGGCAGGTTTCTGCCCCAGCTGTAGCCAGGCAGCAGCAGGGCATTGCCTGGTGCCAGCAGCTGCTGATGGCAGCCAGGCAGGGGCAGCTGCAGCAGGTGCTGGCAGGAGGCTGGGTGGGTGCTGGCCCACGGGGGCCACGCTCCTGACATGAGCTCCTCCACACTGCAGAGTGGGGCTGGGAGCTGTGCCAGGCACAACCCATCTCAGAGAGAGCTTTCTGCTGGGCTCGTGTTCCTCAGGGTCTGACTGCTGCTCACCACAGTGTTGGCATCAGAGCAGCAGGAGGTTCGTTGCAGATCTGAGCAAACAGGTCCCCTCCCAGGCTTCACAAGCACAGGAAGCTGAGCAGGTCTGCATCAGGCTTCAGAATGTGCCTTGTGGGAACAAAAGCAGGGCTGGAAGCTTCCACCCCTGCAGCAAAGCAGCTGTGGCAGCTGGGGGCTGCTCTAGGACAGGAGCTTAGGCTGAAAGCCCTCCCTGGCCTCTTGTTCCACCCTGCTCCTGGGCTTTGCCAGGCTCCTCCTGCCCTTGGGCTGGTTGGCTCTGGCAGCAGGATGAGATCAGTGGGTCACAGAACAGTGTGGGTAGGAAGGGACCTCCAGAGCCCATCCAGTCCAACCTTCTCCAGCAAGCAGGCAGCAAGGCCCAGCTCAGGTTGCTGAGTGCTGGTAGGAGGGGAAGATGCAGGACCCTGCATCTCAAACCTGCCTCTGAGGACTCACACAAAGCCCAAAAGTGGTTTTCAGCCAGCTGGCAGTGCCCAGCTCCTGCATGCAGACTGCAGGTCTCATCTCTGCAGTCTGTCAAGGTCAGGCTGGATGGGGTCTGAGCAGCCTGCTGCAGGGAGCTGTGTCCTGGCTTACTGAAGGGGGTTGGGCTGCATCACCCCTCAAGGTCCCTTCCACCCCAGTGCCTTCTCTGGTGCTGTGATTGCAGATGCTGCAGAGGACCAGCCCCTGTGCTCATCCTGCAGCAGGAGATGGGGGAGGACATTTCCCCTCCTGCCCCTCCTCTGCTCCCTGTTTTTCTCCCCAGGCTGTCCCTGTGTGAGAAGGCTCTGGCTGAGTATTTGGAGGTGAAGAGGTTGACCTTCCCCAGGTTCTACTTCATTTCTTCTGCAGATTTATTGGATATCCTCTCCAATGGCACCAACCCCCAGCTGGTGAGCCTTGTTCTGCTGCCCCTTTGTCACTGCTGTCCTCTGGGAGATGCTCTCTTGGGACTCTCCTGCAGCTTGAGGGCTTTGTGTGTCCCTGCTGGGGCCTGGTGCCAGCTCTTCATCTGTCACCTCTGCAGGGCACCACCTGTGCTGGCTGCTGCTGTGTGCAGATGTTCTGCAGGCACTGCCCACAGCAGAGGCAGATTTTGGGTGCCAGTGAGTTTGTGTCTGCTGGGCTGCAGGCAGCTGGGAGGGATGCACCTCTGCTGAGAGGGCAGAGCAGTCAGTGGCACAGCTCCAGGCCATCAGTGCTCTAGGAGACCTTGGCCACTGTGCCTGCCTGGGGCATGCAATGCAGCACTCATCCTGACCATGCTGTGGAAAGCCAGGCCAGATGTCCACTGCAGGTGTTGGAGAAGGAATTAATTCCTTGCCCAATTCCATCTTCCAGAAGTGAGTGAGCTCTGAGAAGAGACCTCCCTCACTGCAGAGGTGTCCACAGGCATCCAGAGGGATGGCCAAGGGAATGCTCTGGTGCCCTGAGGGAGCCTGCAGCATGCACAGCACAGCAATGTGCCCCTCTGGCCAGGGCCAAGGGGGTCCTGGGGGGCATTAGGCAGAGTGTGTCCAGCAGAGCCAGGGAGGTTCTCCTGTCCCTCTGCTCTGCCCTGCTCAGACCTCATCTTGAGCACTGCCTTCAGTTTGGGGCTCCCCAGTTGCAGAGGGACAGGAACTGCTGGAGAGGGTCCAGGGGAGGGCTGTGAGGATGCTGAGGGGACTGCAGCACTGCCTGGGGAGGAGAGGCTGAGGGACCTGGGGCTGCTTAGTTTGCAGAAGAGAAGCCTGAGAGGGGATTGGATCAATGTTTGTAAGTGTGTGAGGGCTGGGGGTGAGGAGGGGGGGGACAGGCTCTGCTCACTGCTGCCTGCCATAGGCCAAGGAGCAATGGATGGAAGCTGCAGCACAGGAGGTTGCAGCTCAAGACAAGAGGCAACTTCTTGCCTGTGTGGGTCCCAGAGCAGTGGCACAGGCTGCCCAGAGAGGTTGTGGAGTCTCCTTGTGTGGAGCCTTTGCAGACTCTGTCTGGATGTGTTGCTGTGTGCCCTGAGCTAGCTTGGATGCTCCTGCTCTGGCAGGGGTTGGGCTCAGTAAAGTCTTATTAGAGTCCCTTCCTGGCATCCTGAGCCTGTGTCCTTTGACCTCCACCTTGCTGGGCCTGCCTCAGGCTCTTTGTTTATCCAATTCCCTCTGCAGGTTCAGCGTCACCTGCCCAAGCTCTTTGACAACTTGGCCAGGGTGGAATTCCAGCTGGATTCTGAGCAGAAGCCAACCAAGATTGGCCTGGGAATGTACAGTGCAGAGGAGGAGTTTGTCAGCTTCAGCCAGCCCTGTGACTGCAGTGGGCAGGTGAGGGGCACAGCTTGTCTGGCACAGCATGGCTGAGCTGGGGAGGGACCTGCAGAGCTCCTCCAGTGGCACCCTGCAGCCAGCAGGGCCAGCCCCAGGCAGGGCAGGCTGCTCCCAGCCCCACACAACCTGCCCTGCAGTGCTGCCAGCCATGGGGCAGCTCCCAGCTCTCTGCCCAGCCTGCCACAGGCTCTGCCCAGCCTCAGGGCCAAACATTTCTCCCTCCTCTCCACTCTCCATCTCCCTCTCTCACTCCAAACCCTCCCCCCTTGTCCTGTCCCCACAGGCCCTGCTCTCAGTACTGTCCACTCTGCTCTGCTGCCCCTCGTGTGGCCAAGATGGCTTTAGAGCTTCACAGCTCCTGCTTTAGGAGTGAGAATGATGTGGAGCAGATGTGGAGCAATTTAATTCCTCCTCACACCGTGTCCTCTGCTCCCACTCACTGAGCTGGGCTGTGGCTGTCAGAGGTCACTGTGGCTTGCCAAGGTTGGCAGCAGCTCTCCTGCAGCTGGCACATTGTGCCCAGGTGCCACCAGTGACTCTGCTGTGGCCTGGAGGTGGAACTCTGTGGGTTCAGATTCTCATCACTGCAGCTCACTTTGCTTGCTGCTATAGCTGGAGATCAGAACCAATCTGTCTTCCCTTCCTGGTGCCAGATCCAGTCCTACAGAGCTGGCTAAGGCCACCCTGTCTGAGGGAGGCTGTGAGGCTTCTTGGACTCCAGATGCTTGTGCCTCTGCCTGTCTGCACTATGGGCACAGGCTGGGACAGTTGGGGCTGCTCAGCCTGGAGAGAAGAAGGCTGCAGGGAGACCTGCAGAGCTGAAAGGGACCTCCAGGACATCTAGGGAGGGACTGCTCAGAAGGGGCTGTGGGGACAGCACCAGAGGCAATGGTTGGGAAGTGGAGCAGGGCAGAGTTAGGTTGGGCAGCAGGAGGAAGCTCTGCAGAGTGAGGCTGGGCAGAGAGTGGCACAGGCTGCCCAGGGAGGTGCTTGAGGCCCCATCCCTGCAGCCATTCAGGCTCAGCCTTGCTGTGTCCCTCTGCAGCCTGCTCTGGCTGGAGCTGTCCCTGCAGGGGCTTGCCCAAACTGCCTTGGAGGGTCCCTTGCAGCCCAGTGCAGGCTGTCTCTGGTCAGCACAGGTGCCCAGGGAAGCCAAGGTGTTGCTGTGGTTGCCTCTCTCTGCAGGTGGAGCTGTGGCTGGGCCAGCTGCTGGCCTGCATGAGGGCCACGGTGAGGGCTCAGCTGAGCGAGGCACTGCAGGCTCATGAGGAGAAGCCCAGGGAGCAGTGGCTCTTTGACTGCCCTGCACAGGTACTGCTGCTCACCCCCTGGCAGAGGCAGCTCTGCCCTTCCCCTCCTCTTCTGACCCTCCCCTGCCAGTCGTGGCCTCCACTGTGGCAGCCAGGAGGGAGGGAGGCTGAGTTGGCCTTGACCCTGGCAGTCTCCTGATGGAGTTCCCATGCTCTGCTGGGGGTCTTGAGGGGGATGTGCACCTGGTTGGCTGACAGGGTTTGGGGGCTTGGGCTGTGCCTGCTGCACCCATGGCTCATGGGAGGTCTCTGCACCCTGAGAAGTGAGAGCTGCAGCAGGAAAGCAAAGTGGTGGAGCCTAGTGAGGGCAAAGAGCCCCCCAGAAACATCTCTGGCAGCCTCCTGGTGCCCTCTGCTGCTGTGCTCAGCCTGTGGAAGGTGCTGGTACTGAGGAGGGCCTGCTGAAGGTGTCTGCTCCTGACCTGATGCTCTGCCTGAAGCTCACAGGGCAGATCCCTCCTGTCCTGTCTGCTGTGCTGAATCGATTGTGAGCAATTAACAAGGCAGGAATTGCAAAATCTGGAGTTATTTTTATTGCCAAAAAGCCTCTGCCCACAAGCTGTGTACAAAGCAGTTAAATTTGGGTGGGAGAATCTTCACAAGGATGTTTACAGGCAATTCAGTAAATTAGGAAAATCAGAACATTGGCAAAGTTTAGCCACAAGTGGCTTTGCCCCACTTCTAAACAGGCAGCCTGGAGCCCTAGGGAGAGTCTCTTACTCATGGCAGTGGAGTAGAATTCAGAGCTAGTCCCTGGCTCCTTTGTGGCAGTGCTGGAGCTGCTCAGCATCTTGAGAGCCCTTGAGAGGCTCCCAGATCTTCCCAGGCTCCAGCAGGGTGCTGGGGAAAAGGCAGATGAGCTCTGACCTGATCCTGGCTCCTCTTGGCACAGAGATTTGCAGAGGTGCAGGCAGGAGCTGTTGCAGCTGTGCAGAGAGCAGGGTGTGGGTGGCTCTGCTCACCATGGCCTGAGGCACTCAATGCCTGCTCCTGGGAAACTTCAGGCACTTCAATTTCCAGGTCCTTCAAGCTCAAAACATCAGGGCTAAGCTGGGCTGAAGCAGAAGGCAGAGCACAACAGGTTGGCCAAGCTGAACAGTGCATAGAGCAGAATGTAGAGCAGAGCAGCACAGACTGAGGCAGAGCAGCACACAATGAGGCAGAGCAGTGAGGCAGAGAAAGCACAGAGACAGAGCAGGGAGACAGAGGCAGCACAGAGCAGCACAGACTGAGGCAGGGCAATGAGGCAGAGGCAGCACAGACTGAGGCAGAGGCAGCACAGAGCAGCACAGACTGAGGCAGAGGCAGCACAGAGCAGCACAGAACAGCACAGAGTGAGGCAAAGGCAGCACAGAGCAGCACAGACTGAAGCAGGGCAATGAGGCAGAGGCAGCACAGAGCAGCACAGAGTGAGGCAGAGGCAGCACAGAGCAGCACAGACTGAGGCAGGGCAATGAGGCAGAGGCAGCACAGAGCGGCACAGAGCAGCTCTACTGCTTGCAGCTTATCTCAGTTTATATCATTTGTCTAATGTCCAAGGCTCCTTTGGCCACAGAAACTCACCAAGCAGGATGGCATTTGCCAGGGTGACCACATTAGGTGACCCCAGGGTTTGTTTACCCTTATTTGGGGCAAGACACTCACAAGTACCTCAACACCTGTGGGTACCTCTTTAGCACTTTGGGAGGGGACATCATGGCCCAAGCCTTTGTTTTCCTCCTGCCCTTGCAGAAGAGTAGGGCAAGCCAGGACAGCTAATAGGCCTCTTAACCTGACACCACATGTGCCTGCTGTGTGACACAACACTTCCTGGCACGGGCACTTCTCCTGTCACCATCAGGAGGCTCTGCCCTATTTCTGGGTGGCTGTCACCATCAGGGGGCTCTGCTGCTGTCCTCTCTCTGGGTGGCTGTCACCATCAGGAGGCTCTGCTGCTGTCCCCTCTCTCTGGGTGGCTGTCACCATCAGGAGGCTCTGCTGCTGTCCTCTCTCTGGGTGGCTGTCACCATCAGGAGGCTCTGCTGCTGTCCCCTCTCTCCAGGTGGCTCTCACCTGCAGCCAGATCTGGTGGGCGATGGAGGTTGGCATTGCCTTCTCCAGGGTGGAGGAAGGCTACGAGAATGCGATGAAGGAGTACCAGAAGAAGCAGGTGGCCCAGCTGCAGACCCTGGTGACCATGCTGCTGGGGCAGCTGTCCCCAGGGGACAGGCAGAAGGTGATGACCATCTGCACCATCGACGTGCACGCCCGCGACGTGGTGGCCAAGCTGATCGCACAGAAGGTTGGTGCCAGCCACGAGGCTGCCCCAGCAGCAGGCCCATGGCTGAGATGACTTCTACACTGCCTGTGGGGAGGAGGCAGAAGGCCCCCAGGAGCCTGAAGGGCTGCTCTGTGGCTCTGCAGCACCAAGGGCTTTGCTGTAGCTGCCACAGGTGGACACTGGTGGGTGATGGAGCTGTGTTGGGAGGTGCTGGATGCAGACTCAGTTATGACTTTGCACAGAACCCAGCATGGGGGTTTGGGAGGGACCTCTGGAGCTCAGCCAGTCCCAGCCCTGCTCCAGCAGGACACCCACAGCAGCTTGCCCAGCAGCACAGTGCCCAGCTGGGGCTGGCAGCTCTGCACACAAGGACACTGCACAGCCTCTCTGGGCAGCCTGCTCCAGGCTCCAGCACCCTCACAGCAAACAACTTTCTCCTCCCGCTCAGCTGCAGCCTCCTGGGTGCCAGTCTGTGCCCATTGCCCCTTGGCCTGGGCACCACTGAGCAGAGCCTGGCCCCAGCCTCTTGCCCCCCACAGCTCCTTCAGCTCTTGCTGAGCATTGCTCAGCTGCCCTCTGGGGCTGCTCTCCTGCAGGCTCTCAGCCCCAGGGCTCTCAGCCTTTGCTCCTGCCACAGCTGCTCCAGACCCCTCAGCAGCTCTGCAGCCTGCCCTGGGCTCTCTGCAGCACTTCCCTGTCCCTCTTGACCTGGGGAGCCCAGAGCTGGACCCAGCACTGCAGACATGGCCTTACTGGAGCAGAGCAGAGGGGCAGGAGCAGCTCCCTTGCCCTGCTGTCCACACTCTTCTCTTTATGAAGTAAGGAAAAGCCTTCAGGCTCTTTTGGGGTGATTCGTCTTGATCTGGTGTGGGACCTTTGAGTCTCCCTTGTCCTGCACAGCTCTGCAGTGCTGCTCCCCTGTCACTGAAAGTGCAGGTGTGTGTGAAGGTGCCCTGAGCCTGCTGGGTCGTGCTGCTGTCCTCCTGCAGGAGCCAGGCTGCTCGCAGGCTTTCTGCCCGCAGGGCTCAGCTGCCACTGGCGGTGCAGGGTGGTGGAGCAGGTCCTGTCCTGGGCCTGCCTGCTGGCTGTGGGCACTGCTGCCCAGGGCTGTCCTTGTGCCCCACTCTCCAGCCCTGCCTAGGCCACCTAGAGAAGAGGCCAGAGGCTCTTCATGGCCTCGGAGCCTCCTTGTGCTGCTCTCCTGGCACTCTCCTTCTCTCTTGGCTGCACCCTGGGCAGGGAGGTCCTTGGGCAAGGAGGTGATGGTTCCCAGCAGCAAGCTCCACTGCAGGGCCCTGCCCGCCCCTGGTGAGAGCCCCTGGGCAGCTGTGTTGCCCGAGGGCCCTGCTGGATGGTGCTGGTGGCTGTGTTGCAGGTGGACAGTGCTCAGGCCTTCCTCTGGCTGGCACAGCTGCGGCACAGGTGGGCAGAGGAGGAGGGGCACTGCTACGCCAACATCTGCGATGCTCAGTTCCTCTACTGCTACGAGTACCTGGGCAACACCCCTCGGCTGGTCATCACCCCCCTGACTGACAGGTGAGCCTGAGCCACCACTTGGGTTGGCTTGGGAGGGACCTCAGAGCTCACCTGGTGCCAGCTCCTGCCATGCCCAGGGACACCTCCCACCAGCACAGGCTGCTTGAGGCTTCGTCCAGCCTGGTCCTCAGCACCTCCAGCAGGGCACATCCACAGCCTCTCTGGGCAGCCTGTGCCAGTCTCTGCCCACCCTCACTCTCAAGAATTTCTACTCTCAGTTTCCCCTCTGCCAGCTCCCAGCCAAGCCTCTGAGGCAGCAGGGACAGCTCCAGCCAGAGCAGGCTGCTCAGGGGCTTGTCAAGCCTGACCCTGGATGGCTGCAGGGATGGGGCCTCAAGCACTGCTCTGGGCAGCCTGTGCCACTCTCTCCCCAGCCTCACTCTGCAGAGCTTCCTCCTGCTGCCCAACCTAACTCTGCCCTGCTCCACTTCCCAACCATTGCCTCTGGTGCTGTCCCCACAGCCCCTTCTGAGCAGTCCCTCCCCAGCCTGCCTGCAGCTCCCCTGCAGGTACTGAGCTGCAGCTTTGAGGTCTCCCTGCAGCCTTCTTTTCTCCAGGCTGAGCAGCCCCAGCTCTCTCAGCCTGTCTTTGTAGAGAGCTTCTCCAGCCTCTGAGCATCCTCATGAATCTCCTCTGGGCCTGCCCCAGCAGTTCCATGTCCTTCTTCAAGCTCAGTGGTTTGGACAGGGAGTGCAGACACCCCCATGGAGGCACCTCCCTGGTGTCTCTCATGAGTGTGCTGGAGCAGCTCTGGGCACTCTCTGCCAGCTGGCAGCCTTCATCTAGCTCTCTCCTGTAGTTCCTTCCCTCTCCTAAACTGGGAAGCTCAGCACCGGCCACAGTACTCCTGATGTGGCCTCGGCAGAGCAGAGGGGCAGGAGAACCTCCCTCCACAGGCCACACTCTGCTCCTTCCAAGGTAAGAAAAGGCATCCAGGCCTCTGCCAGGCTGCAGAATGGGATCCTTTGGGAAGCAAGAGGAAGGTCTCAGCAGAGCTGACCTCCTGCCATCCAGTCTGGGATGTGGATCCCCTGGGAATGGGATCCTCTGGGAAGCATGAGCAAGGTCTCCCAGCAGAGCTGACCTCTTGCCATCCAGTCTGGCATGTGGATCCCTTGGGAAGCAAGAGGAAGGTCTCCCAGCAGAGCTGACCTCTTGCCATCCAGTCTGGCATGTGGATCCCTTGGGAAGCAAGAGGAAGGTCTCCCAGCAGAGCTGACCTCTTGCCATCCAGTCTGGCATGTGGATCCCTTGGGAAGCAAGAGGAAGGTCTCCCAGCAGAGCTGACCTCTTGCCATCCAGTCTGGCATGTGGATCCCCTGGGAAGCAAGAGGAAGGTCTCCCAGCAGAGCCGACCTCCTGCCATCCTTCTGGGATGTGCTCAATATCCATAAGTGGTACGAGAAGGCACAGCCAAGGAGGTTGGGGTGACCTTGGTGGAGGTTAAGTATCTCTTGGAGCAAAGGGAGCTGCTGATGGATGCCCAAGGGGAGCTCCAGCTCAGGCATGTCCCCTGCATGCCCAGAGGCTGTCTCACAGTCACCTCTGGACCAAGGCTCAGCCTCTTTGCTTTTTCCCTTCCTGCTTGGCTGTGGCAGGTGCTACATCACCCTGACCCAGGCACTGCACCTGACCATGAGTGGAGCACCTGCAGGGCCTGCAGGCACTGGCAAGACAGAGACCACCAAGGACCTGGGGCGAGCTCTGGGCATCATGGTCTACGTCTTCAACTGCTCAGAGCAGATGGACTACAAGGTACTGGGGGAGCCAGCTGAGATCACCCTGACCCAAACCCTCCCCTCAAAGCCCTGCTGCTCTTCTTTCTACTCACCTCCCTTATCTCCTCTTTCCACTGAACTCCTTCTCCACCTCCTCCCTTTCCTTCTCTAAGACCTGCCAAAGTTCTTCAGTAGGCAGAGACTCAAACTGTCCTCTCTGCCTCATGAAGTCTTCCCCTTCCCCTCTGGTGTCTTTTTCCCTGTGAAATGCTTCCAACAGTTTGGTCTGTTCTGTTGGGACCAAAGCCCTGCTGATATTTCAGCCCTGGTTGGTTGCTCTTGGCATACACCCCTGGAAAGGGATCTGTGCTGCTCTCCTCGGGAGGCTCTCCCAGAATAAGGCCAAAATTCCCAGAATCCCAGAACACATCAGGCTGGAAGGGACCCTCCAAGGGCAGCTTGGGCAAGCCCCTGCAGGCAGCAGGGACAGCTCCAGCCAGAGCAGGCTGCTCAGGGGCTTGTCAAGCCTGACCCTGGATGGCTGCAGGGATGGGGCCTCAAGCACCTCCCTGGGCAGCCTGTGCCACTCTCTCCCCACCCTCGCTCTCAACAATCTCTTCTTCATCTCCACTCCCACTGTCCCAGCTCAAAGGCATTGTCCCTGGTCCTGGCACTGGTGGATGAAGCAGGATGCAGGATTTTGATGGTGAAATGCAGATAGAGTTCCAAAAAGAAAACGGCTTTAACCCCACAGGTTTGCTGGGGAGCAGGTGGTGATGTGGCAGCAGAGCAGCAAGGAGCTGGTCAGGCAGGGAGGACCAGAGAGAGAGGACAAGATGTGTGTGTGTCCCCTTTTATAGCAGCTCTTGGCAGGAAGTGGGAGGGGGCAGATCAGAGCACCCCCAGGGAGGAGCTGGGATAAGGCTCCAGGTAGGTTCAACCCTTTACAAGAGCTGTCACTGCTGTCCCCAGCTGTGCCTGCCCCTGCCTGCTCCTCTGACTGCCAGCACAGGCTCCCAGGTGCTGTCAGTGTTCAGGGCAATGCAGGTCTCTTTTGGGCTGCAGTTGGTTCTGTTGCTGATTTCTCTCTTTAATTGTTGTATTTTTTTTTTCCTTTCTTTTTCAGTCCTGTGGGAACATTTACAAAGGCCTTGCCCAGACAGGAGCCTGGGGCTGCTTTGATGAGTTTAACAGGATCTCAGTCGAGGTCCTGTCTGTGGTTGCTGTGCAGGTGAGTGAAGAAATGCTGGGAGACAGCTACAGAGCTGGGGAGACCTGGGGTCAAGAAGGGCAGCAGCATCCTGGCCTGGAGTAGCAAAGCTGTGACCAGCAGGACCTGAGCAGGGATTGTACTGCTGAGGCCACAACTTGAGTACTGGGTTTAGTTCTGGACCTTCACCTCAAGAAGGACATGCAGGAGCTGGAGCTGGGCCAGAGAAGGGCACCAAAGGTGGGGAAGGGTCTGGAGAGCAGGGCTGGGGAGGAGCAGCTGAGGGAGCTGGGGGGGTGCAGCCTGCAGCAGAGGAGGCTGAGGGCAGAGCTCATTGCTCTCTGCAGCTCCCTGAGAGAAGGCTGCAGCCAGCTGGGGTTAGGCTCTGCTCCTTAGGCTCGAGAGGAGGAGAGGAACTGGCCTGGAATTGTGCCAGGGGAGGGTTAGGTTGGAGATGAGAAAAAATGACTTTGGTGCAAGAGTGGTGAGGGATTGGCAGAGGCTGCCCAGGGAGGTGGTGGATGTCACCTCCCAGAGGTGTCCAAGGTCAGGCTGGATGAGGGCTTGAGCAGCCTGTGCTGGTGGGAGGTGTCCCTGGGCATGGCAGGGGGTGGGAGTTGGATGAGCTTTGAGGTCCCTTCCAACCCAACACCGTTCTATGAATCCATGAATCTCCAGTGAGAAGTAGTTACTTGTAGAGAGCAATGAGCTGTGCCCTGAGCCTCCTCTTCTGCAGGCTGCACACCCCCAGCTCCCTCAGCCTCTCCTCTTGGGGCTGTGCTCCAGGCCCCTCCCCAGCCTTGCTGCCCTTCTCTCAGCACCTTCCAGCACCTCAACATCTCTCTGCAATGGAGGCAACCAGAGCTGGACACAGCACTCAAGGTGTGTGCTGAGCAGTGCTGAGCACAGGGCCACAAGAACCTCCCTGCTCCTGCTGCCCACACTGCTCCTGCTCCAGCCCAGGATGCCATTGGCTCTGCTGCCCACCTGGGCACACTGCTGCCTCCTGCTCAGCTTCTACCTTCCAGCACCCCCAGGTCCCTCTCTGCCTGCCTGCTCTCAGCCACTCTGTCCCCAGCCTGTTGCACTGTCTGGGGCTGTTGTGGCCAAAGTGTAGAATCCTACAGATCTGCAGCTCTGCCTTCTGTGCTTGCCCAGGGCATGCTGAGAGTGTGGGAGCAAAGCCAGGAGCAGACTCTGTGAGCTGTGCCTGGCTCCACAGAGGAGTTTCCCCTGGACATTTGCTGCTCCTGAGCTGCTCTGTCTGAGCTGTGCACCTCAGTGGCTGCTGGAGAGAAGATGCAAGGTCCTTGCAGCTCCTTTGCAGTTTGCCTGCCCAGCCTCTGCAGCTCTCCTTGCTGGTCTCTCAGGCTCTGGTTGTGCTGTGGCCACCCAGAGTTACTCCAAGCAGTGCCTGAAGCTTTATCTGGTCAGTAAGGCCCCAGGGCAGAGCAGCACTTTGCCAGTGTGGTGGTTTGGCAGTTCCCTGCCCCCCCACCTTTTGAAATAAACCCAGGCCAGGACTCAGAATGCTGGAAGGTGATAAATGAAGCTTTGTATTTACAGCTTTGCACCGTATACAAGCAGAGATTTGCAATGTATAACAGATATTTACAGATATATATAGTAAAAAGGTAATAGAGAAACACCACAGCCCTCCCAGAGACCCAAATCCCCAAGAGGGGTAACCAACCACCCCCTACCACCTCTCCCCCATTCCCCAATCTTATCTCACCACCTGTTGATGCTGCAGATGAGCTGAGGTAGATCAGCCAGGGGGGGTTTAGCAGGAGGAAGGAATTTAGTAGAATTATTAAGAATCAGCAACAAAAGGCAGAGACAAAGGAACCATGCAAGGAGCAGCTACAGCCCAGCAAGGTCTGAAACCCTCTGCCCTATCTATATTTTGGTTACAACTTTTAAAACAACTTCTTTTCTTTCTCAGTACAGCTCTGGGTGCAGTGCCATCCTGTGTTTTACTCTCTCAGCCTATAGTCTAATTTCTCGGTCAAATTCTCCAACTAGTTCAGACCAGCACAGCCAGCAGCCCAGGAGGGAGGTCCTGCTGCCTGCTGTGCCCTTCCCGAGCCAGCCCCAAGCCCTCTGCTGCTGTCCTGGCTCCTAGGTGAAGAGTGTGCAGGATGCCATACGGGAGAAGAAGAAATCCTTCAGCTTCCTTGGAGAAGACATCAAGCTGGAGCCCTCAGTAGGCATCTTCATCACCATGAACCCAGGTTATGCAGGGAGAACAGAGCTCCCCGAGAACCTCAAAGCTCTCTTCAGGTGAGGCCAGCTCAAGCTTTCTGCCCTGTGTAAGACTTGGCAGAGGCTGTTTCTGGGGACATGCAGGTTTGGCTTCATTGCCTTGGGAAATCTGTCCTGGGGCTTCCTGCACCTGGGCTGGGGCAATGCCAAGCACAAATCCAGACTGGGCAAAGAATGCACAGAGCAGTGCTGAGGAGAAGAACTTGGGAGTGCTGTGGGAGAAGAAGCTCAACATGAGCCAGCACTGAGCACTGCCAGCCCAGCCCCAGCCTGTGCTGGGCTGAGCCCAGCAGTGTGGGCAGCAGGGGCAGGGAGGGGATTGTGCCCCTCTGCTGTGCCTGCTGAGACCTCCCTGCAGTGCTGGGGCAGCTCTGCAGCCCTGAGCACAGCACAGACAGGGAGCTGCTGCAGCAGGGCCAGAGGATGCCACAGTAGTGCTGGCAGGGCTGGCAGGGCTGTGCTGGGAGCCCAGGCTGGCACAGTTGGGCTTGGGCAGCCTGCAGGAGAGAAGCTCCAGGGACACCTTAGAGCAGCTTTCTAGTACCTGAAGGGGATACAGGAGAGCTGGGGAGGGACTTTTGACAAGGATGTGGAGTGACAGGATGAAAGGTGGTGGCTTCAAACTGGAAGGAGCTGGGCTTAGATCTGGCATTAGAAAGAAACAACTGCTCAAGGCCAGGTTGGATTGGGTCTTGAACAATCTCTTCTAGTATGAGGTGTCCCTGCCCATGGCAGAGGGGTTGGAACTAGATGATCTCTGAGGTCCCTTCCAAGCCATCCCAGTCCTTGGGTCTCTGGTTCCCAGGCAGTTTCAGCCTCGCCCAGCATGCCTGGCTCTGGGAATGCAAAGCCTGGGCAAAGGAGCTGCGACCATGTGGTGATTTAAGCAGTTCCCTGCCCCCCCACCTTTTTATAAACCCAGGCTAGGACTCAGCACACTGGAAGTTGATAAATGAAGCTTTATATTTACAGCAATGCACAATATCCAAGCAGATATTTACAATGTGTAACAGATATTT
>VWZI01008445.1:18822-29400 GCA_013396835.1 Psilopogon haemacephalus | reverse complement strand
ATATTACTTCAATATTCAGAAACATCCAGGAAAAAATAAGATTACATAAATTATATTAATAAATTATGTAAGCTATTTAATAGATTATATTAGCATTTCAGGAATGCATTAATAGTTGTCTATTTGGGGATTCTAAAAGTGCATCTTAGGTATGGTAATCAAAAAGCTGTATTTTCAAAAAATAGAGTATATTTCAAAGAGATTTCCATTCAAGGAAGCTAAACAGGTGAACAGTCTTCCAGTCTATTGTATGTCTGTTAAACCACAGAATCATAGAACTGTTTCAGTTGGAAAAAGCCCCAAAGATCACTGAGTCCAATCACCAACCTAAGAAAACCATGGCCATTAAAACGTATTCCTAAGTGTCATGTCCACACATTTCTTGAAGACCTCTGGGGACAGTGACTGTACCATCTCCCAGAGTAACCTATTCAAGTGCCTGAACACTCTTAGTAAAGAATTTTTTCCTAATCTAAACCTCCCCTGGCACAATTTCAGGCTATTTCCACTCATTCTATCAGTTGATGGTAGGGAGAAGAGGCCAACCTCTACCTCCCTACAGCCTCCTCTCAGATAATTGTAGAGAACAATGAGGTCTCCCCTCAGCCTCCTCTTCTCTAGACTAAAAAATACCAGTTCCCTCTGCCACTCCTAATAAAACATGTTATCCAGACCCTTCACCAGCTTTGTTGCCCTTCTCTGAACATGCTGCAGCACCTCAATGTCCTTCTTCTAGTGAGAGGCCCAAAACCAAACACAGTATTCAAGGTGCAGCCTCACCAGTTGAATATAGTGGTACAACCACTTCCTTACTCCTGCTGGCCACACTATTCCTGATACAGGCCAGGATGCTGTTGGTCTTCTTGGCCACCTAAGCACATTGCTGAATCATAGAATCAGTCAGGGTTGGAAGGAACAACAAGGATCATCTGGTTCCAACCACCCTTCTATGGGCAGACACCCTACCATAGATCAGGCTGGACAGAGCCTCATCCAGCCTGGCCTTAAACATCTCCAGGGAAGTGTCCCCAACTACCCCCCAGGATCTCACCACTCTCATGGTGAAGAACTTCCTCCTCATGTCCAACCTGAATCTCTCCACTTCCAGCTTTGCTCCATTCCCCTTAGTCCTGCTACTATCTGATATCCTAGAAAGTCCCTCCCCAGCTTTTCTGTAGGCCCCCTTCAGATACTGGAAGGCCACAAGAAAGTCATCTCTGAGCCTTCTCTTCTCCAAACCGAAGAGCCCCTCAACCAACACCCACAGGCCCTTTTCTGCCAGGCAACTTCCCAAGCAATCTGTCCCATGCCTGTTGCATTGCATACTGATGTTGGACCCAAGTGCAGGACATAGTGCTTGGCTTTCTTAAATCTCATACAATTGACCTCAGCCCATTGATCCAGGCTGTCCATATCTCTCTGCAATTCCTTTCTATCCTCAAGCAGGTCAATACTCCCACCCAATCCTAAATTGGATTTCTGTTCTTTTATCAGTGGAAACATATACAAGGGAATTTATTCCAAGGGACTTATGAGCATGTTTCCAAAGATATTCCTTGTTAAGGAATGATAATCTGAAATGTACAAGGAGTATTTACTTCAGTAGGTTTAGTTTAGGTTTGACCAGAAGTACGTGTCACAGATAAATGGCAATTGACATTGGAAAATGTGATTAAATAGGAAATTATATAACAATTTCATTATAAAGCTTAGTCATGAGGCATATCATACTTGACAAAAGCATCTTGAGCACTTAGTTTTTTTGCCTAATCACTACTGGATCAATTCATCTCTTTATTATGGCTGGCAATTTTTTTCATGCTCCAGGATCTAAAGAGGACTAAGATATTTCAAAATGCTGCCTGATGCACATACTATTTACCTTCAGGCAACAGATCAGCATAGCAAACTCTGATCTTGCAGAGATATTTTTCTAAAGATAGAATTCTTAGATATCAAAACCAAAATCAACAGTATATGCCCTTTTTAATACAGTTTCTGAACCAATACACTTGAGATTTCACTATATTTGATTCTTCATTTATTTCCAGGTGTATATACCTTAAAATTGGCATTCTCATCAGCAGAGTAAGCAGTCTTAACTGGTGAAAAGGAAGGGAAAGCGGAGAGAAGCAGAGAAAATAGTTATGATTCAAACAACTTATTCTTCTGAAAGCAAACTCATTTTTATTTCCTGTATTTCTCTTTATCCTGTTCTAATAGTAGCTTGTAGTTGTACATTATTGTGTGTACTTTAGCTATGCCTTGGTGTCCTAATTAGCTGTCAGGCTTCTGCTGTTACTCTTTTCAAATAGAAGACCAAGAGTCCTTGTCCACAGAACTTAGTTCTAGGTTTGCGTTTCCTCTTTTACTATCTGTATTTCTTACAATTCCAGTTAAAGTGATAAAAAATTATGGGGACCCAGGATAAACAGGAAAATAAGTTATAATTCAAAAGAACAATATTTCAACAGTAGAATTTTCTACAGATGTTTTGAACGCTACTTGTTGAATCTTAACTACTTCTGTATCCCATACCATTCCTTTTTTTGTTTGTTTGAATTAAACATAGACAACAGAAGAAAGACCATTCAGCAACAGAGAAAAGTGAAGCAGGAGCTCTCAGCTGAACATATTTGTTATCTGAGATCAAGAGGCATTTATACTTGAGACACAGCACTGCATGAATCTCTAGAAGTGACTTCTCCATTTCTGAAAATAAAATTAATTGATGAGAAGGAAGGCATGGATTTTGCTTCTAATATGTAGTACCACAATTCTTGTTACACTTTCTTGCCTTTTTTTCCATGTTTTCATCTAGTTATATTCATTGTAATGGATGATGATGGCTACTAAGTTTTTATAGACTACTGAGTGGGTCTATATGGAAGTTAAAATTGTTTTCTCAGATGCTTGTCTATTATGTCAGAGTATGAGACAGAAGAAACCAACAGCAAGGGTTAAATTAAAGTATAAGTAGGCCACATAATTCTATATGTTCTATTGTTAATTTCTATTTTGGATTTCTTTACCTTGATCTCATGTAGGATGAAGGAGAACAATCGTAATTAGATCTTTCATTTGACTTTTTTTGCTACTTCTAACTTGTATCAGCAGATATGTTTATTGCCTATTATATCTTAATGGTGAACTAAAAGTTCTTTTAATAAAGAAAAAATGCATTTCAATTTCTAAGATGTCATGTAGATTTCAATTTTTTGTTTTTATAAAAATAATGGTTCTGCATATTTTCTTTTCAATCTTACTTAGAAGAATACCTCTCTTGTATTTTAATGCAGAATGGAAGGCATAACTCTTTCAATGGTTTGATAAGATTTTTTTTTATTCAATCTGCTCCTGGAAATATATGGCTAAAAGGTCAGACATTAAAAGATTTATTATTTCTTTGTAAAAGTCNAAAGCCCCAAAACAAACAAACAAACAAACAAACAAACAAAACAAATAAAAAACTTCCTGCAATCAGAAGAAAGTAATTAACTGGTTTTGCAGATTCCAGCAGTTGTGACACAGGGTGCCCATACAGGGTCAGCAGCCAAAATCCTCTCTAAGAAGGCTGCATGCAATAGTGAGCCTTGTAAATCTTTTTTAGCCTCAGTGTCAGGCATGAATTTATTTGTTTTTCTAGGTAAACTGATCTGGCTCATTATAGGCTCTGCAAAACTATCTGTCACTGTCTACCCAGATAACCTAAGGCAGTTCATAATGAACTCAGCTTTCTAAGCCTTGAAAATGGGCCTCTGGTATCTTAGGTCATGTAAAACCTTGTTGTTTATTAGATTTTCATGTCAGGACCTCCTACACCTCTTTGCCCTGTGTGTACACACACATATTTAGTCATAGTAGCACACCCAGGAAGGCCCTGTAACAGTCTGGGAGTGTTTTGGGAATTTGATTCAGGATAACAGCATGTTTTCAATTTAAAGAACCAGTTCCTTGTTCTGTCTAATAAGAAAGAAAAAATATGGGACTTAGTTAAACATAGCTTATGACCTAAATCTAAACCAGAAAATTGTTTTTATAGCTTAGGAGTGGATAAGCCCAAAGTTTTGAGGAAGTGATTCATATTAGAGGTGTTATAAGCATGAACAAAAAGAGATAACACAAAGCAGGATTTTACTTTGTATCTTCCCAAGACACCTCCATTTTAGTTTTCATCTAGGGGGAGTAAAATTATCTTTCATATTTCCCCTTGTTATACTGCAGTATTAAAAAATATTAATTCACACATTTTCATTATGGATCTCACTTGATCATTTTGGTTTTAAAGCCAGGCAATACAATCCCCATGCTTCCCTGTGAAGAATATAAACTCATGCAGGGAGAAATACCTCCAGTCACAAGGTAATATAGTAGCACTCTGCTGAAAACCTTACAAATAGAAAAAAAAGGTGATGAATCAAACTGACCACCTATCATCTTAGATGAAGATATTCAATAATGCAGCAGCTGACACCATAATCTGAGCACAGAAACAGGACCCTATAATGCATTTCTGATAGCAAACACTTCCAGTCCAGACTTCAGAGGTGTCATGACAGTGCACACTGCCTAAAGGTCATCAATTGCTTTGGCCTTCTACTGGAGCTCTCCAGTGGGTTTTCCCAGCAAGTGGGCATAAATGCAGAGGATGAACAAACCCTCAAATGAAACTCAGGGTTGTGTGTTTCAGAATCTGTCACCATCTTCTGCAGACAAATCAGTGTGAATCTTTGCTCTGGTATAAGTGTGTGCCTGGCTTTCTCATAAATATGCTACTATTAGGAGGTTTTAAACATAAGTTCTTTCAAGCTAGTTCTTTCATTTGGAAAATTGGGTGAAGTGTTTCAAACACTGTTTAAAGAAGATTTTCGCTCTCACAAACTGAATTGAAATGCCATGCAAATGTAAATTTTGGTGTGGGTTGCTTTTGGCCTTAACTGTGGGTGGAAGGAGTATAAGGTCACAAAATTAAAAATTCGTAGTTATTGAAAGTCAGTGGTATTCAAAATGTAACACTTCCATAGTAATTTTTAACTGTTAATTTATCTTAACATCAAATAATAATTATATTACCTGCTAAGAAATCACAAGTTAGATTTTTAGTCACCAATTCTGCTAATTTCCCTGGAAACCATACACTCATTTATGCTTATTAACTTTGAAAACCTCAGTCAGTAATTACCAGCACATCTTGAAAGCTCAGATTCCAGACAGATTATCACATAGATTATAGAAAAACAGGTGTTATGAGTTATACAAATTTAATAATTACATTATTTTCATTATTAATATCCAGATGGCAATTATTATTATCTATGAAAAATATTTATTAATATTAAATCTCACCAAAAAAACTTACTTATAATGTTTGAACAGGTATTTACACAGATGGGAAGAAGCAATTTAGAACAGTTAAGAAAAAAATAGCAATGTACAAAATTTAAACTGTTGGGAAATCTTGTAGTCAGTATGTCACCTGTCCTCTAGAGAGACTCAAAAGGCTCCTTTCTGCTGAAGCAGAAGGCACAATAGAGCTTACAGAGCCAAATCAGAACTTCAATTACAAAGAGACTTTTAGAATATTTACTCACAAACTAGTACCTCCATATTTCTGGGACTGCTTTATAGTCTCAGATAGTATCCAAACAGTCAGAGGGGTTGCTGTCAGTGACATGGTAGCTGTTAAAGGCTTTTGTGAGTTTTTTCCAGGGCTCATTTCTCAGGATTCTGTGGGTTAGACATGTCTGGCATGGTCATGATTTCTTCCAGGGCAGATGGTGTGCAGGCAGACATGATGTTTTGCTGGTGGGTAATTCTTGCCTACAGCGTGGAGACACTTAATGTCTTTCTGTGGTAAACTGAGGCAAGACAAGGTTTCCAGGTGGACAGATTTGAAGCATCAAAGCAAAGATGGTCTGGAGCATGGCAACATAGCAAAACAAGGCAGAGCATGTCAGAGCAGAGAACATGACGCAAAGCACTTTCTTTTTACCTTTCCCACATCTTTTATCAACCATCCCAGTGTAATGTGGCTCATTTGGCCACAGAGATTCACCAATCAGAATGACACTTTGCCCAAACTGACTATATTAGGTGAAGGGCTTGCTTTACCCTTATTTGAGAAATCACAGGCCATGCATAAACAAGCGTATGCACCTTGTTTACCACTAAAGTAGACTGGGTATCTCCAAGCCTTTTGTCTTTGCTTTCCACATTCAGCAGAAGTTGAAGGGGATCATTGGACCGTGTCTTGCCATGTATTAGGCCTATATTGGCCTTTCACAGGGCAGAAGAGAAATAGAGAGATTAAGGATGTCACCCTAAAGAGAGCTAACGGAGGTGATACAGCCTGAGAAACTCAGTTTCTACATAAGAGTGACAAGAACCACAACAAAATAATTTACTACAAATATCAGTTGCTGTCATAAATTTGACCAAAAAGAAAGGTAATTTCACAGGGTTGCCCATTAAGTTAAGTCAGGTAGCTGGCTAACTTTAATCAACTTAATCATTAATCTAGCTTTGTTCATGTGATCTAGCCTATTTCTTATGATATTTTTTTTGTATGGAAAGCTATCATGATAGAAAAAAAATGTGAGGAAATTCTCTTACTCACCACCACAAACTAGAAACAATAATGTCACTTTAGCAATGTAAAAACTATCATACATCAAAAAGCATTAGTTTCATTTAGCACTTTGTAAGAACAGATAAAATTATTCAAAACATGCTTCTGGTATGCAGATGCATCAATGGGGTAATTCACCACCAAGTTTCTGGAGTACAGCATACTCAATACAAGAACCAAAAAAAGAAAAAAGTGAATTAGGGGAAAATTATTCCATAGTGATTTACCTTCCTCTTCCAAAGTTCATGATATGAGGGGCAAAAATGGGAAGAATCTCACCTTTATGAAACTTAAAAGCACTTTAAGACACATTATTTTATTCTCTACAGCTTCTATCTGACAGTACTTTTCCCATTTTGGAAGACTATTAAAGAATGCTAACAAAATGAAAACCATGGTGAAGAAATAATATACAACATCTCTTTTTCATTCATAGCTTTTTTTAACATTCCTTTAGATATAAATTCTGTTTGGTGATATTTCACGTCAATAGTCAATATATGGAAGAATATGCATTAGTGGGAACCAGACTTGACTGCTGATATCCTTAATTTCAGGTACAGCTTTCTAACAGAAGTCTTTGTGGTGAGAGTATCTGCCTTATAGAAATATTAAAAGAGGAATACTTCTTAGAAATGGTAATAATTAGTGTCAGTAGACAAGTAGGTTATTATGAACTTATGAAGGAAGCTGGGAAGCAGAGCCAGACTTGGATCCATGCACAGCTGAAGCAAAGCACTGCTTTTTTTTGGCTAACATGCTTGGCAGGTCTAATCTCATATATTCATCACAAATCAAATTATATCAGTCTGATCTGGGCAGTGCCTTGTGTCCATCTCTTCACATGACAGCATAATCTCCAGTTTACATGAATTGTACAGTCTCTTCATAAGAAAACCCTTGAGTGAAAGCAAGGAGAAAAACATCAGCACCTGTGTCTACTATTTACCTAGGTAAAATGTGTGACAGGCACATGAAACAGAAACTTATCTTGGAAACTATTATTAACACAGGCTAGCAGAAACTTTTATTAGGGCTAGCTGCCCTAAGAATCTTTATCAATGTGCAAACTTCAGTCATGTGCCTCAGATTTTCAGAAATGCTCTCATACATCTGTTACTGGTTCCTAGTTTATAAAAGAAGAGAGAAAACTGTGTAGAAATCATATAAGCAGATTTTAAATATGTCTGAGTTGTTCACCTGCTTTTCCCAGTTCCTCTTTACCAGGTTTGTACATCTCTTTCTCACTCAGTTCTTTACAAAAAAGAACTCTGCTTTAGAAAATAACACATAATCCTCATTTGTTACTTCATGTCCATTATGTTTATAACCTCTCTAATGAAACCACCTCTCACTTCTGCAGCACAGAAATGGCTCTTCTCAATAGAGCCTGTGGGGGGTTAACACATCCCTCTCTGCTGAAACCAGGAGATGTGAGACGGTTTGATGCAAACCAGTTCTCCGTCTTTATTAGCCTTAGAGTGGGCTTATATACACTCCGAGCCAAATACATACAAGGTATCATGCATATGTGGTAAATGCTGATTGGACAAAAACTGTTGTCCACACGTCTGGTGGCTATAGCTGATTGGTAAAGGCCAGGTGTTCATGCAATTACATAATCGCGGTGGTCAGTTTATGGTTATTGGTGAATAAAAGTGTTGTTGTTCTTATGTAACAATTTTCCATTTGCTTCTTATGGAAGTTGCTGCTTCTTTCAAGGCCATTTCTCTTCCCCTTTTCAACCTGTCATAACTCTTATATGATACATCCTGTCCTCATTAGGTATCTTGTCCCCCTTTTAGACATTCTGTTTCCTTTTAGGTATCCTGTTGCCATGGCTTACTTATTTCAATATCCTGATACAAAAAATCATCCATATTTAGAGTTCCTACACCGCTCTCCCCCACCACAGAAGTGATGGAAAGCAATGCACACATACACATAAAACCAAAATAAAAACAAAGTTCCACCAAATTCTGTGTTGAGATAAAGAGCAAGCCTCTCACATTATCATTTGGACTTCAAGCCCCATGATACTTTGCTCCAGCCAGCAGGTTCATTTTGAAAGTGGCATTACAGCAGCATGGGCTTGAATAGCAGCAGCTGATCCAAATCAACCCATGACATATGGTCATGATGCAAACACTGCAGGGGCTTAGGATCAAAAGAAAAAGGGGCGAAAAAAAGAGGAAGGGGGAAAAAAATGATAAGTACTGTCAAAAAGCTCTTTGAGACTGGCAACTACAATTAGAAGATTCCTGAGAGGGAAAAAGAAGCATGAATCTCCTGGAAGCCCAGAAGCTTAAGTAATTTCATGATCTAAACTTCAGTTTAACACTCAGTTAAACTGAAGTTTAGATTATGTTCTTCATCTTTGAAGAACATGATCTAGAAGAACAAGAACAAGAAACATTGTTCTTCAAGCAAAATATTAGAGATTGTGGACCTATGCACTATTCCTTTAAAACACATAGGAAATAAAAAATAAATATTTTTTTTAAAAAACCCAAGAGAGATTTAGCCACAAGGGAAAAACAAACAAACAAAAAACCCCAAAAAGAGCAAGAATTAAGGAGAAGTTTCATGTTCCTTTATATACCACTGCAGGAGCTTCAAAATGAAAAGATCACCTCCACCTGTATACACTGCTTTTGCCTCAAAAAGTGGTTGCTCCATGAAGAAAACAAAGACAGTTGTATTTTAACTGTCAGCTTTCCAGGACTGTATTCAATGTACAAATAGGAACAATAGAAGAAACAGCATAGTTTTGTACCCAACGTAGAAAAAAATGACCAATGAAAAAGAGAAAAAGCTAGGCAACAAAAGAAGCAGATTGATCAAAGTAAAAGTGAGAGTGCATGGGAGAAATACACTTGCTTTTCCCTTCCCACCACATTTCCCACTAGAAATATCATTGTTTGGGTTATGTTTATAAACAATGTGCATGCTTTCTCCTCCTCTACTCCTTGCAAATCAAAGTCAATTTCGAATTTTATTTTAAAAGTATCACTAACTGTCCAAGGGACTGAAGCAACTTCCATTTAAGCAACTTCCATTCCCAGGATATCAAATTCATCTATAGTTTCACTGCAATTTGCATACAATTCTTAATACATAGCTGAATTCTTTAAAAAATATCCATTTAATCAAGGTTATGTCTCTGTATTTAAGCAATGCTGCTGTGATGGCAACATTCCTGGGCACAGTGTTTCAGCTGCTATGCCAAGAGGCTTTTCCACCAGTTTTGCAAAAAAAATATATCCAACCATAATTATTTTTTTGATACTGTAATTAATAACATTCATTCTATGCAAATCTCAGTTTTCCTTGTGACTCCTAGGTGTTTTACAGATGCTGTATTTTCATAAAAATAATGAAAGTTGGCATGATGCTCAGAGCAACTGGCAGAGAAGCACATATGTGACAGAGCTGGTGAGAAAGAAGGCGATTCTTTTATGACTGAAATACACAGTCTCTGAGAGTGAATGGGACTTAAAGAAATGTGTATGCTATACTTGAAAATAGCATGAGGCAGATGCACCAGCATTGCTAGATCTAAGACATGAAGAACCAGTGTATGCCTTGTTGATTTACTGTGCATTTGCTGCATGCACACACATCACAGGCATTTGCTGCGCACAGATGCCAGATGCCTAGAAACTGATAAATCTCTGTTAAAAGTGATACCCCAGTAAATTGCATCAAAGATATGTGATTGGTATATTTGGTCAATGCTTGGAAGAACTTTGAGTTTAAACAACCAGCATACAAACTTTTCACAAGCAATTCATAGAGCAATTTTCGTACAGCTGCCCTGGCAAATTATACGTATGACAGGCTGGGGATTGAGAAAGAATGAACATTGCAGGTGCCTAAGCTGTAGAAAAGGATAGAGAAAAAGAGTCAAATTAAAAGCTAGGCCAAGTTTCTGCAGACTAATATATTAA
>VWZI01008445.1:0-14692 GCA_013396835.1 Psilopogon haemacephalus | reverse complement strand
TGGTGAGGACTAGGTCCAGCATAACACCTTTTCTTGTGGGTTTCTCTACCACCTGGAGGAGAGAGTTATCATCAATGCATTCCAGGAACCTCTTAGATTGCTGGTGCTGTGCTGTGTTGTCCTTCCAACAGATATCAGAGTGCTTGAAGTCCACCATGAGTATCAGGGCCTGTGTGGTGGTTTAGCAGTTAGCTGCCCCCACGCACACCTTGAAATAAACCAGCCTAGGACGCAGTCAGCTGGAAGTCAATAAATGAAGCTTTATATTTACAGCTTGGTACAGTATACAAGCAAATATTTGCAATGTATGACAGATATTTACAGATATATAGAGTAAAAAGTTAATACAGAAACACCACACCCCTCCCAGATATCAAAATCCCTAAGAGGGGTTTCTAACTACCTCTACCACCTTCCCCCTTTTCCCAATCTTATCTGACCACCTGTTTATGCAGCAGATAGATAAAGGAAGATTGGCCAGGGAGATTAGTAGCAGGAAAGAAGTTAGTAAAATTATTCAGATCCAGCTTCAAAGGAACAAAAAGCCATGCAGAAGCAGCCACAGCCCAAAGTGGTCTGAAACCATCTGATTTATCTATGTTTGTGTTACAACTCTTAAACAATTTTTTTTCTTTCTCAGTAGAGCTATGAGTGAAGTAGCATAATCAGCATTTTCATTTCTCAGCCTATAGTCTAATTTCTCATTCAAATCCTTCAATTAGTTCAAACCAGCACAGCCTGTGAATGTGAAGCTTCTCCTATTTGTTGTAAAAGGCCTCATCTGCTTTGCCTTCCTGATCAGGAGGTTGGTCTGTAACAGACCCTTCCCTTGCCTTCCCTTTAACCTTTACCTGTGTGCTCTCTCTTTTGGTGTTGCACATCCCCAGATTGAGTTCCATGGATTCCAGTTTATCATTGATATAGAGGGAAACACCCCCTTCCCTTCTCCCCTGCCTGTCCCTCCTGAAGAGTCTATAACCGTCTATTCCTACACTGTAATCATGACATACATCCCACCATGTCTCAGTGATGCCAATGACATCATAACCCTGTAAACTTGCACATATTTGCAAATCTTCCTGTTTGTTCCCCATGCTTCTTGCATTAGTGTAGAGGCATTTCAGTTATGCCTCTATTGGAGCTGACTTACCCACTGGTTTTCCTTTACCCTGTTCTTTGAGCACTCTTTTCTTATGCAGCACTTGGATCTGTCCAGGCTCAGACAAGTCTTTAACTACTAGTCTATCTCTACCCCTCATGTCATTACTACCACATTAATTACCACTTGATGTTTTCTTGTTAGCTGCTACTACCTGAAGTGAACACAGCTCATCTCTGCAGAACTTCGACTGCATTATTCTGTACCCAGGATGCTTCTAGGCAGCAGGTTGAGAACCCTTACTAATACTCCATTTCTCCCACACTGATCTGTCCTCCCACATCTTGCCACATGGAGGCCTCATTACTTTGTCCCCCTCCCCCTTCACACACCGTTTAAAGCCCTGCTATCTCCTCTGCAAAGACCCTCTTCCCCCTTCAAGAGAGGTGTCTCCTTCTTGGTGCCAGCAACCCTGGTGCTGTATAGGTCATACCGTTATCATAAAAAACAAATTTGTGGCAGTGACACCATCCACAGAGTCACATATTAAGACTGCATTCAGCTCCTAATTCCTGTGTCTCTGCCATCAGTTGGAGTAACAGAAGAAAAGATGATTTGTGCCCCTGAGTCCTGTATCACTTGTCCCAAGGCCTGAAGTATTTTAATTTTTTTTTTTCTGGCACCATTACTCATTATTTCCTCTCCTCCTATATGGAAGATTAATAATGGGTAGTAGTTTGTAGTACGGACTAGGTTAGGAATTTTCTTAGCAATGTCCCTAACCCGGGTTCCAGGTAGGCAGCACACCTCCCTGTGAGAGGGGTCAGGCCAACATATTGGTCTGTCTGTTCCTCTTAGAAGCAAATACCCTACAATTATCACTCTCCTTTTTTTCTTTGTTTCACTAGTCTTAGTTCTTAGGTGGGGCTGACATACCCTGGGCAATTGAGTATATGAACTTCCCCCTCCATCCTCTTCTGCCTGATCCTCAGTTTCTAGTGCCCCGTATCTGTTATGCAAGGGCAGCTGGTAAGACCAAGAAGATTGGGAGGGGGCTCTCCTGCCCCTGTTAGGGGGGACTTGCTTCCACTCCCCCTCGTCTCCTGGGTCTCCTCTTTTACCAATTTTAGCAGGGGAATGAGAGGAAACTGAATTCTCTGCTACCTGTGCAGTCCTCACCTGCTGTCCCCCCCTCCACCCCTTAGGGATGGTATAGTCTGGTTCCAACAGTAAATTTCTCTTTCACAATCCCATATTGATCTTAGTCTGTTGACTTCCTCCTTAAGCCTAGCCATCATACTGAGCAGATCGCTCACCTACTCACACCTCACACAACTTTCATACTCACCACCCTTCATTCCAAATGTTAGGTTCAGGCATTCTCTGCAGCCAGGAGTCGGAACACCCACAGATTTGCACGAGGCACCAGTTTGGGTGCCCACAGTTTTCCTAGCCCTAGTATTCACCTGGGTTACAAGCTTTGGTATTTGTTTTTTGTTCATTTGGTTTTTGTTTGTTTATTTGTTTGGTTTTATTCCTGGTAGTTAGCTTGTCGGTTTTTGGTTTTGTGTTTTGTTTTTGGTTTTTTTTTAATTTCTCTCAGTGCACACTGAAGATCCGGTGAAACAGCTGCTGCCACTTCGAATGGTGCACCACTGCTACCTGCCTCGCAATTGTACGTCACATGGATCCACCCAGCTGCATCACTCGCTTTGCACAGGCATGTGAAGGAGCCGACCCTGCCGCCCTTCTTCCCCTTTCAGTATTGTTAATGGCTGGAGCAGGTCGTAGTGCTGGAGCTGCTGCCGGTGCTGGAGCTGCTCTGGTAGCGTGGCTGCTTTGAATTTTTGTGAATAAGAAGCTGCTAACTAAAAAGGAATTAATAAGCCTTGAAGAACTACCCTATGGTAGATTTTTGGAACACAAGCTGCAATTTGGCTCTAGATTTGACTCTTCTTAGATTGTCTGTTACAATGCTGTTTGCCATTTTTTACCTTTTGTTTTGCATTTTTTTACTAAAACTAAATTTAATCACATTCACTTCCATCCACGATAAACATAAATGTACACATACAAAGGGAATTGTTTTTGTTTGTGGCTAAATTATGTCTTTCCATTTCCTTGTCTCAGAAGGTGTCAGGTCTCTGCTAAGAATTTTCATTCAAATCAATCAGGAAAGTACGTTGTGGATTGAATACAAATTTGTGCTTGAAAAGTGGAACAAGGCTAGCCAAGTTTGAAGTTGGTGAGATTGATGTTGATACCCTTCACTGCCAAGTGAAATGCCAATAATGCTTGTATAGCATTTTGTGAGGGCAATGGGAGTATTGATTTCTGAGCAATAATAAAGAATGAAGCTGCTCTCTCAGTATAAAAATATTGGCAACTGTTACAAAGAATTGACTCATAGAAGCCAGAGAGTTGGCCTATCTTAATACAAATAATTCAGACTTCAGAAGGATTTCAAGAAAAGCCAGACATGGTCCTCAGACACATTCTCTGCTATTAATTTATCTACGGCTTTCACAAGCTTCTCTATCATCCAATTGGTCTTTGAGGTGCAGGGACAAAAATGGATTTCTGAAGGAATTTTAGGGAAAAAAATAAATTAAAAAGCAAAAAACAAACAAAACCCCCTACAGTAATAAAAAAGGACAAACCCAGACCAAACAGAACCAGTTAATCCATGAAATTTTGAAATAATAAAAAAAAAACTTTAAAGTTACATTCCTTTCTTGCAATTTTTAATGAGAAAAAAGTGGAATATGTAGTTTCCATGCACTTCATAAGTACATTTAACATGCATTTCATTAGCAGCTGGGATTTTGAATGGCAGTAATGCTACTTTATGGCTTAAATTAGTTTTACTCACTGAAAGAAGTATAAAGCTCACAAAGTATGAAGATATTGCAGGTTACAGTATATTTTATGCATTGTTTAACAATTTACAACATGCTAGTATTCTGCCTGTGCTTAAGCATAAACACCAAGAGTTTCCTAAAAGATTTTTTGAGAATTAATTGCCTTTTCTGGTGCTGAAATGCAAACAACTAAAGATGACTACTCTCTTTCAAAATTGTGAGACATGTCTGATCACTGTTAACTAACAAGATTCTGCTCCATTAATCACTGAATATCAACCAGAATCATCACAACTGATGATCACAACAGAAATAGAAGCATCAGGAGTGCACATTAACAGTTGTAACAAAACCAGTAATTATATCCACACAGTGGGATAGAATTAGCTGCATTTTCTTAGTGACTACCTCCCCTTTGCCCAGTGTAATACATATATTTCACAGAGCTGCAGTTCTGAAACCAAGTTTATTTCAATGGCTATTAATTTCCAAGAATGTATTATTCATTCTTACTTTGTGGATTTGTGTTAACACAATTCCCATGCTAAAATTAAAGGTTTGGTGTTTTTAAATCCTAAATTAGTAAACATAGGGCAACTAAAGTAATAAATAATTTTTAAAATGCCAACCATTTTGCCAGACACTAAAAATTGTATCTATTGAACTAACATTTTACAGATAACCATCATTTAAATCCCAGGACTGTTGGAAGATAGACAGCTGAGACCACCATGAAGTAACATTCTGACTCAAATATCTCCACTGAAACAAAATACAGTTACTGGAATGCTTTCATCCTGGTTAATCTTTTCTTAAGTCAAATGTAAAATGAATGTCTTGATTTTGTGTCCTTGGAAATCTTCACAAAGAGTTCATCTTTGGCTTCCAAATATGCAGAGAAAATATCAGACTCCAAACAAATGGACAATCAAATCGGATTATCGCGTACTTCAACACACAAGGGCAGGTGGGCAGTGCCTAGTTGTGTGAATCAAAAATGGGCTTCACACAGGTGGAGAATCACAGGGAAATCTGCCACTAGCTGAAAAATTTCCCTACTGGAGTACCATTCAGCATGACTTTGGACGATGATATCTCTAAAAACCCAACAGAGTTATTAAAGAGAGTTACAAAATTGTCAAAGATACAAGAAGACTTTGAATCAGAACTATATGAAGGAAAGGACATTTATGAAATTTGATTCAAAGAAAAAATACTTCCTTACCTGCAACACATCCTTTTCTGTGATTTTTTAAACATCCACCTATTCTGCCAATAAGGGAACACAGTGAAAGGAAGACACCGTCTTTGTCATCCGGAAGGAAATGCTCACTTTTGCATCTGACTACAATTTTTGGCAATTGTAGTCCTGATTCATTCCTCAATTTACAAAGTCAAAAACTGACTGACAGAGCATATTTTTCTAAAATAGTTTGGTGAGAATCAGATAGTTCTCTCTTGGTTTGGATCCCATCCAGGCTTTGACCAATGGTTTCTTCATTTCCTTATGTCAGCTGAGTAACTTTTTTTGATAGAAATCCACTTTTGATGTGAGGTGCAGAATAGATAAAAGAAGAAAAGGTCACATATTTTGGTTCTGGACCTGTTATATGTTAGTGAAGCCCAGGCAATATCCTTAAGTGCTAATGCAGATCATTATATTTCATTAGTATCTTGACCTTTCATATTCAGAACCTGCTTACTCTGTTGCAAGCCTAGAGATTTATCTAATTGCTTTGAGACTATTTTTCTTCCCTTTTGTCTTTCTGAAGTCTATTGTATCAGTTACAGGAAGAAAAAAGAACTTCACAGATAATTAATGACAAAGTATGCAATTGTGTCTCTTAGGACAGTTTCATGTTGTCACCTCTATTCTCTGTTGATCTCTCAAATGCAAAGAATGTCGGTTTTCTTAGTAAAAGAATTTGCTGTGCATGTATTCTATGCTCATCTACTCAGCTACTATTTCTCCTAATCCCAAGACGACTAAAAGGCTCTGCTATCATATACAATATGAAAGAGTGATAATCACAATTTCCTTTTTATCATATGATTAAATAAGAATTCCAGATATTATTTGGAATGGAATATCCAATATCTATTGTTACTTTTGACTGCTGAAACATTGCAGGCCAAAATCTGCAAATATGTTTGATCTTTATTTTCATCATTTTTTCTACACAGAAAGCACATTTGAAAAAGAAATTATTCTTCCAGTTTTTCCAGCTGTCTCTATTAGCACCAAATTTCAACTGCAATCGTGTTGCTTTTTAACCTATTTGACTCTCTCATCTTCACTATCCTAAATCATTAACTGTCATCTACAATTTTTTTAGCTATTTCTTTTTTTTTTTTTTTAATATCATAGCTATATCACAATAGTCCTAGAAAAGTAATGGATTACAGAGATATGAAAAGATTGGCTGTACATGTTCAGGAACATGCCATGGGTTTTAGTGCTTACTTTAGAAAAGCTCAGGAAGACTCATTTCTTGAGACTACCAGTTCCTCAAAAGAGTCTTCCAGAGCTTTTCATTTAAGTTTTCAGATGGCAACACAGTGCAAGAGAAGTAATGTACTAAAGCGAAGATTAATCTCTATATATGTGCTAAGTGCAGAAGGCACTGCAGGATGTGTCTAGTAAAAATCCATGGTGACAGAGCAGGAGAAAACAGATGACTGAATTGTCATAACGATGTTGAGCTTTAGTCTTTGAATCCTTCAGGTTATTCCTGTTGGTTAGACACTGCAGAATCATAAAAACATTGGATTTCAGAAATGTCTCAGTTGTGCTACTGGGTCTTGAGTTTTAAACCTGCTATCATGTTTTCATTCCTTTACTTGCTGAGGTCAGACTATAGTTATTCAAACATGACCTAGAGGGAATTAGTGAATTCAGAAACAATAATGTCTTTTAGCCATGTTTTTTCAAACTTTCTGTCTGGCAATCTTACAAAAGCCAGTAGCAGGGAAGAGAAACTGTTTCCGGCTGTTCTATTTCAAAAATAGCATGTCCACTTCTGTAGTGTGGTAAGAACTCTCCGCAGTTTGTTGAACAAAGCAATTGGTGACAGGCTGAGGATATTAAAATTCCAGTTATAAATTCACCATAAAGTGAATTTAGTTATCTTGAAAGCTATTAGACTGAATGCTTCAGAAACTGAACTCATTGACTTATTTGCAGAATTGCTACAGTGAAATGTGATAAAGTGCAAGCTTTCAGCATCCTCTCCCAAAAGTATGTTCCAAACCTGACCCACTAGAATGACCTGTGAGGACAGAAATTAGTTCAGTCTTTATGTTCATTTAGGAAAGCACTCCTCTCACTTTAATCAATGACAAAAACCACTACTTAATTCAATGAAAGTTTAATCAGATCTTTGTCCTCTTAGGAATGATGCTGTGACCACTGAACAAGTCACAGCATAAATGGTCAGAGATTTTAAATGGTTGTAGATACACTCAGGAAAAGAAAAAAAAAAAAAAAAAAAAAAAGTAATCATATTCCTGTGTACAGAGCTCTCGCCTTTGTGAAAGTTTTCAGGTTGCACTCAGATTAATTATCTGAGTGTTCTAGATCTCATATACCTTGATTATTTTTAATCTTGGGCTCATACCACAACTAATTCGTACATTCACTATAAAAGGAGATTATTTTTTGTATTTTGTTGTTGAAATAATAGAAGGACTCTTAAATTAGTATATTCAATTTTACTGACTATGTGAATGTAAGAAAATCACTCAGTTTCTTTTTGACCCCCTCTCACTCCCATCTTTATCCCTGTGTGAAATAGAAGATAACAGATGCCAAATTAGGGGAAGTAAAGAGGAGATGGGAGAAGCTGAAAGAAAACTTGGATTTTTTAATTCAAGATTTTTAAGTAAGAGATCAGAATCAGAATTAATCAGGATGGAAAAGACCTCTAGAATCACTGAGTCCAACCCATCACCAAACACCATCTAATTAACTAAATCATAGCTTCCTCTTACACACCTCCAGGGATGGTGGCTCCACCAACTCCCTGGGCAGCCCATTCCAATGGCCAATCACTCTTTCCATGAAAAACTTCTTCCTAGTATCCAGTCTAAACCCGTCTTGGAGCAGCTTGAGGCTGTGTCCTCTTGTTGTGTCACTGGGTGCTTGGGAAAAGAGACCAACCCTCACCTGGCTACAATCTCCTTTTAGGTAGTTGTAGAGAGCAATATAAGGTCTCCCCCAAGCCTCCTCTTCTCTAGGCTGAAAAAAACCAGCTCTCCCAGCCTCTTCTTGTAGGGCTTGTGCTCCAGCTCCTCACCAGCCTTGTTGCCCTTCTCTGGGCACATTCGAGTACCTCAACATCTTTCTTAAATTGAGGGGCCTAGAACTGATACAGTACTCAAGGTGTGACCTAAACAGTGCTGAGTACAGGGGCAGAATGGTCCCGCTGGTCACACTATTCCTGATACAGGCCAGGATGCCAGTGGCCTTCTTGGCCACCTGGGCACACTGATGGCTCATGGTCAGTCACCTGTTAATGAGTATCCCAGGTCACTCTCTGCCTGACTGCTCTCCAGCCACCCTGTCCCCAGCCTGTAGTGCTGCATGGGGTTGTTGTGGCCAAAGTGCTGTACCTTGAAACTGGACTTGTCCCAGTTATCATATCTGATGACAAAACGCTATGTTTATAGGGTTATAAAACTGTTGTGGTTTCAGAATTTCACACACACACATTCACAGAACAAATTCAGCTGGCTGAAAGTTAAGGAATGAAACTATATTTTATAGCCTTAGCATAAATTTACAAGCATATATACACAATATATGCAGACATTTACAATTATGTGCAAGTTAAAAGTAATGCAGATATTCAAAATACTTCCTAAGCAGCCAGACTGCCCAGGAGGGGCAACCACCCTGTCTCCTTTCTCCCCCTCACCCCTTATCTCAGAAATAACCAAATAAAGCTTCCTATAGCTCACATGATAAATTTAGCAGAGATCTAAGATGAGATGTCAAAAACCAACAAGGAGTTAATAAGGGAATAGTTGGATCGTGTTGCATAGGTTTCATGCAGAGGTGTTAAGGCAAGATGCAACCAGACACAAACTGAAGAAGTGAGAAGTGAGTGCCTTATCTTATATTTTGGCTATTTATGTTAACTCGGCAGAAAAAATGAATGATATAGACATCACTGTTATTTTCTTTTCACAGCTAATGATCTATTTTCTCTCATTAAAATATTCCAATTAGCCTGTAACTAGCACAATCCAGCCCCAAAATCACTCAGTGTTTTGCTGAGAATTATCTGTCTAATCTAAAACAATATATATAATAATGAATAGTACAAGTTCATATTTTCAGTTTCCACTTCACTACAGCTATCTCAGATGTAGCTCAGGAAACAGGAAACAGTTTGCCTCTTCACAGATGAGAAAAAAAACAGGGACTTCAAGGTGACACTGGGTTCGTGCTCACTGTAGATCCTCTTGTAGATTCTCTCTCTGGACACCATGTTGTACATAAAACTGAAACTCCAAATAGCTTGTAATATACACACTGATTTTAAACTCTCTCAGGTAAAGTTAGATTTCTCTGTAAAATACACTGGATTTCACTGTTCCACTTCATTACTCAATATGTATGACCAGGACTTTCCGCAGAAACCACCTCTCAGACAGGTTTCCCTTCACCCAAAGGAGAAAATACCCAGTTTTCCCTAACAGATTCTTTTCACATACAACAGGAACTCTTATCATTAAACACTGTGCCATTTCTGATTGTGCAGATTCTGTCCTGTTTACAGAACCCCTACTCTTTACCAACCATGTTGCTTGTGCTAAATGCTTGTCCCAGTTTTTCAAACCCGCCCATGGCTTTTAGGGTGGTTTTCAGCAAACCATTACAACACTCGATCCTTCCTGAAACTGGTGCATAGTAGGGTATGTTGTAAATCCACTCAATACCATGCTCTTTGGCCCAGTTTTTTACAAAATTGTTCTTGAAGTAACTTCCGTTGTCTGATTTGATTCTCTCTGGAGTTTCATGTTTCCACGTGATTTGTCTTTCCAAACCAAGAATGGTGCTACATGCAGTAGCATGTGGAACTGGATAGGTTTCCGGCCATCTGGTGATGACCTCTACCATCACTTGCACATACTGCTTGTCAGAACAAGACTGAGGTAAAGTGATATAATCACTGCTTGTCAGAACAAGACTGAGGTAAAGTGATATAATCAATCTGCCACTCTTCACCATACTTGTAATTTGACCATCTCTCACCATACCAGTACTTTGACCATCTCTCACCATACCATAAGGGCTTGATTTGCTTAGCCTACTTAACAGCAGCACAAATGTCGCTGTCACATATGACTTGCTGTTGTAGAGGTTTGGGTATTAATTGGCTGAGTCGGGAATTTTAAAAATATTTTTATTTTCCTGAAAACCCCACTCCCAAACTATATACAGAACTAGTTTAGGTTTATTTACAGGCTCTAATTAAGTCAGGAAAGTCTTCAAATGATGTTATGGGCAAATTTAGAGATTTAGAAAAGTCAGAAAATGGAAAAGGCTAAGCTACAAACACAGCTTTACCCCACTATAAGTCAGGCTGAGCAGAGAATAAGTAAAACAGTTTTTTACTCACAGAGTTGAGGTAGGAATTTGGCAATGATCCTTTGCTGGAATTCTCTACCGACAGCAGCCTCTCTCAAATGCAAGCAATATCCAATCATTGCAGATCCAAGCAGCAAAAATCCAAGGCAAGTGGAAAGATCCACCAAAGACAAAAGTGTCTCAGGCACAGCTTCCACAGGTGGGATGATTGTGGAAGCAGCGCTGCCTCAGCAGCACAGGGTGGGAAGCCAATTGCTGGTGTCTTCCCTAGCTTGGGTTAGCAGCAGGAATTCAGGCTGTGGTATGGTCTGAGAGAAGCCAGGTCCATGTACTGCCAGCAGCTCTCTCTCAAATGCTAAGGACCTAAGGACTTGCTGGGCTTGCAGATTTGCACAGAATGAAGTGGGGAACTGTCTAAAATCAGTGACAGTGCAAAAAAACAGAAGCTATGCAAAAGTAGATGCCATCCAAAGGTGGGACTGTCCAAAGATGGGAACACTGTAAAGCCAGAACTGTGTAAAAGCAGGAACACTGTCAAGGAAGGAACACCATGCCTTTTACCTCACTCTATTTATGCCTGTTCCAGACAAAGTATCCATTTGCCTGATTGCAGCCTTGGGCTTCCACAGTAGTCAGTACATGTGTGGAAAAGACAGCTTTTGCTGTTCTCTTTAAGTCCACAGGAAGGTGGGGAAAGCAGTTTTTCCTGCCTTCTTCTAGCCCCATTCAAACCTCCTAGAGACAGACGGAGGGAAGAGCGATGGGAGGAAGAAAGAATTTGCAGTACTCCACAACACTTGCATGATAGTGTCCATGGATAAGTCAATTACCTATCATATGCCCATTGATATGTTGCATCTCTGCCTTGATGTCCAAATGAATCATGTACCCACCAAGATAAGAACATTTCTCCTCAGTGTTTCCAATCAAGGTCAAGATCACAGATTGTATTGACTTGAAAATTTTTTACAGCTTTATCTGCCAGATGATTTTGTTGGTGTCCCTCAGCAGCTTTGCTTTTTAGGCATGTGTGCATCTATGTGTAGCACCTTTACTGGAATTTTCTCAAGATGGACATTTCTTAAGATGTCGTGCCATAGATCAGCACAACAAATGGGCTTTCCTTTCCACTGCTAACTATTCTTTTTCCAGTATTTTAGCCAAACCCATAGAGCGTTGGCTACCATCCATGAGTCAGTGTAGAGGTAAAGGATAGGCAAATTTTCATGTTCACCTATATCAAGTTGGACTGCTCTTAATTCAGTGAATTGACTGGGTTCACCTTCTCCATATTTTGCTTCAGTAACTCTCCTAGTAGGACTCCAGACTGCTGACTTCCATCTTCGCTTGTTCCCAACAAGACAACAGGAACCATCTGTGAACAAAGCACAGTTCTTTTCCTGATTAGAGAGATCACCGTAAGGAGGAGCTTCCTCAGCATAGATTACTCTTTCCTCTGGAGGTTTTGTACAGTCTGTACCTTCTGACCAGTTGGTAATGTCTTTCACCAGACCAGGTCAATCGAGATTACCTATTTGTGATCATTGGATTATCAAAGCAATCCAATTAGAGCAGGTTGCATCTGTGGCATGATGCAGTGATGAACCTTTCTTTGCCTTTGAACATCCAGTTTAGAACTTGCAATCTAGGAGCTAAAAGCAATTATGACTCAGTTCCAATCACGTCGGAAGTTGCTTTCACTCCTTCATAGGTTGCTAGAATTTCTTCCTCTATTAGGGTTTAATTTCCCTCTGAACCTCTGTAGCTACAACCCCAGAAACTAAATGGATGACCACGTGTTTCACTTGGAGTTCTAAGCCAAAGACTTCAAATTGGACCATTGTCACTCACAGACGTATACAGAAGGTTTTCAATGTCCAGACCTGTTGGAACAGGTCCTAAGCCCATTGCATGGAATACTTCTTGCTTTATCTGATTAAAGGCTGCTTGTTGTTCAGGACACCACAAAAAATGGTTTCTCTTACAAGTCACATCATGCAGAGGTTTCACAACTTGACTGAATCCAGGAATGTGTAGTCTCCAAAATCCTACTGCACCCAAGAAAGATAGAGTGTATTCTTATTTGCAGGAACTGCCATGGTGGAGACTTTGTTTGTCACATCCTGTGGAATGTGATGGTGACCATCCTGCTACCACATTCCCACAAATTATGTTTATCTGGCAGGTCCTTTGACCTTGTCTCTCTTTATGGCAAATCCTGCTTGCAATAAAATATCATAGAATCATAGAATGGTTTAGGTTGGAAAAGACCTCAAAGATCATCCAGTTCCAACCCCCTGCCACAGGCAGGGACACCTCTCACTAGATCAGGATGCTCAAGATCTCATCCAGCCTGGCCTTGAACACATCCAAGGAGGGAGCAGACACAACCTCCCTGGGCAAACTGTTCCGGCATCTCACCACCCTCACTGTGAAGAACTTCATTCTAACATCCCATTTAAATCTCCCTCCTGCCAATTTAAACCCATTCCCCCTCATCCTGTCATTACAAGACTTTGTGAATAGTCCCTCTCCAGCCTTCCTGTAGGCCCCCTTCAGGTACTGGAAGGTTACTATAAGGTCTCCTCAAAGCTTTCTCTTCTCCAGGCTGAAAAGCCCCAACTCCCTCAGCCTGTCCTCATAGCAGAGCTGCTCCAGCCCTCTGATCATCTTTGTGGCTTTCCTCTGGACTCTCTCTAGCAGTTCCATGTCTTTCTTTTGCTTGGGGCTTCAGAACTGCACACAGTACTCCACGTGGAGTCAGATGAGAGCAAAGGGACAGAATCATGTCCCTTGCCCTGCTGGCCACACTTCACTTAATGCAGCCCAGGACACAGCTGGCTGGCTGAGCCGTGCGTGCACACTGTCAGCTCATGTTGAGTTGCTCATCTACCAAGACCCCTAGGTCCTTTTCTTCAGGGCTGCTCTCCAGCCACTTGCCACCCAGCCTCTATTTGTGCTTGGGATTGCAGCAACCCAGGTGCAGGTCCTTACACTTGGCCTTGTTGAATTTCATGAGGTTAGCCTGGGCCCACCTCTCCAGCCTGTTCAGGTCCCTCTGGATGGATCTCTGCCCTCTTGCAAGTTGACTGCCACAGAGCTTGGTGTCATCTGCAAACTTGCTGAGAGTGCACTCGATTCCTCTGTCCATGTTGCTGACAAAGATGTTAAACAGCACTGGTCCCAGCACTGACCCCTGAGGGATGCCACTTGTCACTGGTCTCCAGGTGGGCATTGTGCCATTGATCACTACTCTGTGTACGACCATCCAGCTAATTCCTTATCCAGCGAGTTGTCCACCCATCAGGTTTATGTTTTTCCAGCTTAGTGACCAGGATGTCATGTGGGAGAGATTCAAAGGCCTTACTCAGGTCCAGGTAGATGACAGCAGTTGTCCTTCCCTTGTTCAACACTGGTGACTTCATCATAGAAAGTCACCAAATTTGTAAGGCATGATTTGCCCTTGGTAAAGCCATGCTGGTTGGCATCAGACTCCTCTGCTTTGTTTTCAATCTGTTGCAGCAGAGCATTCAGGAAGATGTGTTCCATGACCTTGCCAGGCACAGAGGTGAGACTGACTGGTCTGTAGTTTCTGGAGTCGTCCTTTTTTCCCTTCTTGAAGATAGGTGTTATGTTTGCCCTTTTCCAGTCAGCAGGAAATTATTTTGTTACCTTTTGTTATCTTTTGTTACCTTTCTTGAATACTTCCTCAGCAGTTTGGCCCCACACAATGATACCATTGATGAATTGTATATATGCTGGAGCTTTACTTTTGTCCAGTACATTGTGGATCACTCAGTGACAGATCATTGAACTGAGTTTCCACTCCTGAGATCAACAGTTGAACTTCTACTGGATTCCTGTCCATGTGAATGCAAACTGAGACCTTCATTCCTCTGATATGGCAATAGAGAAGAATGCATTAGCAATGTCTGTGGTAGCATAACATTTGGCTTCCTTCGATTCCAACTCGTACTGGAGTTCCAGCATGTGCAGTACAACTTTGCTTGTGGGTGGAGTCACCTTGCTTAGGGCATGGATATGCCATCCTCTGTTAGGCTTGCACACAGGCCAAATCAGACTGTTGAAACATGAATGAGCTATTCCAAAGACCTCCTGACTTCCCAGTTGATGAAT
>VWZI01008441.1:82074-177518 GCA_013396835.1 Psilopogon haemacephalus | reverse complement strand
AGAGGGCTGCAGCACCTCTCCTATGAAGACACACTGAAAGAGTTGGGGCTGTTCAGTCTGGAGAGGAGGAGGCTCCCAGGTGACCTTATTGAGGCCTTCCAGTATCTGAAGGGGACCTACAAGAAAGCTGTGGAGGGACTTTTTAGGCTATCAGGTAGTGACAGGGAATGGAGCAAATCTGGAGGTGGGGTGATGCAAATTGAACATGAGGCGGAAGTTCTTCAGCATGAGAGTGGTGAGGCCCTGGAACAGGTTGCCCAGGGAGGTGGTTGGGGCCACTTCCCTGGAGGTGTTTAAGGGCAGGCTGGATGAGAGTCTGTCCAGCCTAATCTAGGGTAGGGTGTCCCTGCCTATGGCAGGGGGTTGGAACTAGATATTCCTTGTGGTCCCTTCCAACCCTGCCTGATTCTATGATTCCTTGTATAGAAAGTCAGAAATCGAAAGAGGAAACTCAAATTCTTGACACATAGTAAAGTTTTCCAGACAACCTGCTTTCAAACGAACCAAATACCTATTTTAAAACAAAGGTGAGGTACAACCCCACCTACTTTCTGTCATAGCGCCTAGCCCTACGCAGCCTTAGCAGGCACTGCAGCCAGTCTTATCTACCCTTCTTCATTCACTACTGCCTCGACAGCCATTTCTGCGTCCTTTTCGAGAGCACTTCACCCCTCGTGGCACAGGAGGGAGAAGGGTCAGCCCCAGGAAGCTGATTGTGCGCAGGGGCGGGCAGCTGGCTGCCCACAGATAGCCCCAGGCTGCGCTCCCTGCCCTCACAGTGCTCCCCCCGAGGCGATAACCGGCACGGAGGAGCGCAGCGTTCCTCTTTCCTCTCCTGTACTACCATAGCGAGACTTGCCAAACACTGCCTATTACACTGGGGAAGAGAACAAACAAACTGTCCTCCTGCCATTGCTTTGTCTGCTTTTCAGGCACTCCAGCGGCTGCGCTGCCTGAGGGACCCTACAGTAAACTCCGGCCGAGCCCCACCTGCCGCCAGCCACCATCTGCCCACACAGAATGAACAAACAAAAATGGAAAAAACCACACACATACACAGAGACACAAAACAATTTACGAGCGAAAACTGGTTGCTAAACACAGTCCTCTTTGTGTCCTACCTCAGGCAAAGCCCTGCAGACCTATGGGCACAGGTGAGTCCTGAGCTCGGCCCGGGCAGGGGGGAGGAGCACAGGTGCGCTTGCAGGTGCTGGGGCACGCTCGCAGCTGCACCCACATCAAGATAACCAGACCCGACCCCTGCCCTGCCCCTGACCCGCAGCGTTTGACCGATTAGGTGAGGTACAAAGTGAAGTGAAATCGGCTTAAACAAAAAGAAGCAGCTACAGAAACGGCTGAAACCTTGAGTGCTAGGGCTTACTTTTGACTTTCCTGGGTGCAAGAGGAAAGGTGCAGCTGCTTTACATGGGAAGATGAGTCTAGATGCCTTTCTGAGCTCAAGGAAATCAGTCCCATGAAGCTACTCCTTATTTTTTGTAAAAACATCTCTTCACCATTGATCCAGGAATAGTAAGGAGTAGGCAACATTGGCAAGTTAAGTCAAGGGACACCTCTACTCCAAGCACATCACAACACAGCCCAGCACAACTGGTTTGGAAAGCAAAACCATCCTATTTGTAACACTGAAGCAGTTGTGAAACCATGAGCTGGCTTTTTCATCACTCCTCATCACTGTCTGGTCTGGCACATTTTGAGCAGACATTGCTATGTGATGGCTGGTGTTTCCAGCAGCAGAAGCTGTTTCTGAAGCAGAAGGAAGCTGAGCTCTGGTGAGTAGTAAGCACTTCCACCCAGGGACAATGACATGCACAAGAGTCAGCTCCTGTGCACCAGTTGATGGTGTGACAGGAATACATGTGATTGAGTGGTTCAAGTGACAGCTAAGGAGCTGAGCACAATGTGAAGGTGTGCATATACGCCTGGAGTGGTAAACTTCATTTGAAAAAATGAGAAGCAGGAGTGTTTGCATCTCTTTGAATATATCTTCTTTAGTAAAAGAACAGCTGGGACTCCTGTGTGCTTCTCCAGCTCTGTCAGTCACAGTGCTGCATGTGGCAAGGATGTGACTGATACACCCTGACACAACATATCAAAATGTCAAATAAAATAGAAACATACCAGTATTTTCTCGCAGTAAAAATGTGACAAGATAACACTATTATGAAGTGGCTTTTTTTTTTTTTTTTTTGAGGGGGGAGGAGGGAGGAGGCAAGAAAAAAGAAAATAAAAGAAAAGCCAAAGTCTAATATCCAGAACTTTAGCTTATATTCATAATCACAAAGTTGGGTAACAGCATGAAAGCCACCATTTTTTCATGATTACCCCACATCTCCAACAAAGACCGTGAAAAATTACCAGAATAAGAAACATAATCCTCATATAATCCACACCTTCAACTGTATTTCAGAAAATACCACGAAACCAAAGTAGGAAATCTGCCAGAGTGCCACAGACCAGGACAGTGTAGCCAGAAAAACCACATGAAAACATCCAGGTTATCACTTCAAAGCCATGACAATACTTTGGGTTTCCTGGAGCATTTATTTACCACTATGTAGTCTGAGACTTAAGATTTGTACAAGCTAATTAACAAAGTATCCTTAAATGCACTAAAAAGTTCAGCCTACAAAAACACTCTGAAAATGGAACAGCATTTATACATTCAAATATTTTTCAAAGACCAAGAAATTAAGTCCTCAGAATGAGTGTTCTTCCAATGGCCTTGTTCCTATAGTGGGTAGCTCAGGCTCTGACATTTATTGAAATTTTTATGTGGTTTGTGCTTGAAAACTAACGAACAAGTACCCTTGGAGAGAAGATCAGTACCAACACACATCATAAACACAAGAAAACACCACTACAAAAGTTCACAAATAATGATGTCTGCACATTCTCCCGAGGCCTGATCCTCGAGTGCCTACACATCCGGCTTAGTACTGTTAGCTCCAGAGGACACACGTTCATGACTTTCTTCCTTAGTAAGAGGACCTCCCTTGACTGCTCATGTTGCAGAGCCATCTATCTGCATGCTTCCAGTTGAAGGTTGCAAGTGCATTCTATGCCTGACTCAACCTGATTGTTTTATTCTTCTGAATGGTAGGAAGACAATGAACAATTCTTTTTCTGCCTTAAAAATTACAAATATCACAGAATCACAGAACACATCCAGTTGTAAAAGACCTCAAAGATCATCCAGTCCAACCCTTGACCCAGCACTGAAGGGTTAACACTGATCAATTTCTCTAAACACAATGCTTGCAGATGTACTTATGTATTTATAAAAGGTGAAGAAGCTAACGAATTTCTAGCTAGGAATTTCCAGAGGATGCAAAGTAACTAAATATCCATTTGCCACTGCATTTCAGTCAGATTTAGACACTTAGCTCCTTTAGGTCTGTTTGAAAGACTCACTTCAAAATTAACAAAATGCAAAAATGAGCAGCAACATAAGATGCACAAAGTAAACTGAATTAATTTAATTTCTCTAAAGTTTGCATTAATACAGATACAATTTGATCAAAGTGAAAGCATGCCTTTAGTGCTGGTGTTACTCTCAGTTTCAAAAATAAAGCACTATAGCTGTGGCTTAAAGCAAGTTTGTAAAAAATTACATTCATACTATTTTTCCAGTCGCTTGAAACACCAGACATGCTCATATTAAGTAAAAAAAAAAAATCTTTCAGCTGTTTTTTATGTCTTGTGAAATGTTCTGCTTTGTAATTGGTCTTCTTTTATAAGCTTTATTTTAAAGCATAGAGTCCAGGTGCTATGATGTTCTGAGGATCTGCTGTTGTGAACAGCAATTGTATCTACTTTCTTCTGCTGCAATAGTTATAAAGTTTACAGTCTCTACCTGACATTACCCTCTTTAACACCATTTGACTTACATCAAGCACAGGGTCAGAATTTAAGATTGCTGAGGGGAAAACAGAGTTCTGTGAGCATCTAAAGTAATCTCTTTTTAAGTTGTAGCTGCCTTGCCAAAATACATCAGGAAAAAAAAAAAGCTTTGTCGTTCTTGTTGTTTTAAATTGAGTAGATCTCAACAGTATTCAGAACTATCAGTCCAAACACATTTTATCTAACCTTTGGGCTTTAACTCACCACACAATGGCTAAAACTCCTTCTGTGCCACTTTTAGTATTATTAATGTTAGCACCCACAAATGTGGATTGTGGCAGAAGAAACAAACAATGCATGAAGCAAAATAAAATATATAGTCATTTGCTATGCCTGGTATGGCTGCTGCAAATAAAGGTGTCATAGAAAGCCAAAATAGACCTCATATGCATCCTGGCTTGTCCAGGCATAATTCCCCACTCCCCCTCTTCCCTTTGCTGGAGCAGTAGTAACACAGAAAAAGAACAAAAGACTTGAAGCCACTCTGCTGTGGTAAACAAGGTGCATACACTTGTTATGCATGGCCTATGCTTTCCCAATTTTTGGTAAAGCAAGCCCTTCATATGGTTAGTTTTGGCAACGTGCCATTTTGATTGGCTAATCTCTGTGGTCAAATGGAGCCACCAGACTCAGGCAATTGATAAAATAGGAGCAAAGTTGCAAACAACATTCTCTGTCTCAACTCATTTTGCTTTACTGTGCCTTGCCATGCTGTTGCCATGCTTCAGACCAGCTTTGCTGTGTAACAACAAGCTTTGACACTTCAAGTTTGTTTACCTGGAAACTTTGTTGTGCCTCAGTTTACCAGGGAGAGGCATTAATTGCCTTCACACAGTAGGCAAGCATTATTGCCGAAAACTGCTCAAAACCCGTGATTAGCCTAGTGAGAACTGAAAGTGATAAGTTGCTCCTAACTGGAGAGCTTGCTTTGAGAGACTTCGTGGCAGTCTGCATGGTGAAAGAGAGCTGGTGACTGCCACCAGCAAGACACTGTCTTTGCCTGCACACCTGCAAGCCTCTCTGCAAAGTCCAGAGCCCTGGAAAGGACAATGCCCGCCCAAGAAGGGGCCCAGACCAGGTCAGAGACCATGCCAGCTCCAGCACCTTGCCAGAGCCTTCAGCATGTACTATACCTCTGACAGCAAACCCTCACGTGTTTTGAGTAGTGTCTGCAACATATATAATTCATTCCCAGAAATACTAGTTTGTGAGTAAATACTCTAAAAAGCCTCTTTGTAATTAAAGCTTTTGTTTTGGTTTGGTTCTGTTCTGTAACTGACTGTGCCTTCTGATTTAGCAGACAGGAGCCTCCTGAGTCCCATTAGAGGGCAAGCAGTGTATTGCACCACAAGAATCTCTCCAAAACCTCAAATTAATGTTTTGCATTTTTCTGGTTTTGCTTGAAAGTTTGAATTGCCTGTTCCCTATGTAAATACCCACAACCACACATTCAAACCTTATAAATAACTTTTCTGGTGAGATTTAATATTTTAAAATCTATTTTCATTGTTTATGAATATTTCCGCATGGTTATTAATATCAAAATTATGAATATTCTCATAATCTGAAGGTCATGAGTCAGGCTGGGTGGCGAGTGGCTGGAGAGCAGCCCTGAGGAAAAGGACCTGGGAGTCGGGGTTGATGAAAAGCTCAACATGAGCCAACAGTGTTCACATGCGGCCCAGACAGCAACTGTGTGCTGGGCTGCATTAAGAGAGGCATTACCAGCAGGGCAAGGGAGGTGATTCTCCCTGTTTGCTCTCGACAGACCCCACCTGGAGTACTGTGTGCAGTTCTGGAGCCCCCAGGACAAGAAGGACATGGAACTGTTGGAGAGAGTCCAGAGGAGAGCCACAAAGGTGGTCAGAGGGCTGGAACACCTCTGATATGAGGACAGGCTATGGGAGTTGGGGCTTTTCAGCCTGGAGAAGAGAAGACTTCCAGAAGACCTTATAGTAGCCTTCCAGTACCTGAAGGGGGCCTACAGGAAGGCTGGGGAGGGACTATTCACAATGTCTTGTAATGACAGGACGAGGGGTAATGGGTTTAAACTGGCAGAGGAGAGATTTAAACGGGTTGTTAGGAGGAAGTTCTTCACAGTGAGGTTGGAAAGATACTGGAATGGGTTGCCCAGGGAGGTTGTGGCTGCTCTCTCCCTGGATGTGTTCAAGGCCAGGCTGCATGAGGCCTTGAGTGACCTGATCTAGTGGGAGGTGTCCTTGCCTATGGCAGGTGATTTAAACTGGATTATCTTTGAGGTCTCTTCCAAACTAAACCATTCTATGATTCTATGAATAATAATTCACACAGTGTGACCAGCAGGACAAGGGTAGTTACTCTTCCCCTGTACTCAGCACTGGTCAGGCTGCACCTTGAGCACTGTGTCCAGTTCTGGGCCCCTCAATTAAAGAGAGATGTTGAGGTACTGGAACAGGCGACAAAGCTGGTGAGGGGCCTGGAGCAAAAGTCACAGGTCAGCTGTCATTTATGAAAAGCACGTATGGTTTAAACTATTGAAGATGGCAGCTGTCAGTGGGACTGAGATATAGTCAGGTTGCAGGCTGTGAGACTGAGCTTACTCCCTTTTATTGTAGGTGTCATGTTCCTTTAATGCATCTATTTTGACTGACTTCTTTCATTATTATCTTATACTAGACCTTCTCTCTGATGAGAAATGGCAGCGTTTACTTATATAACTAGTCCTGAAATTTTGCTGAATTTTCTTATAGGCAAGGCTCAGTTCTCCAACTGCTTATAACAACTCTTGCTTTCACCCCATCAGAGAGCCATTTGGAAACTCAATTCTACATTTTACAAAGCTAAAGTTAATTTTAAAATCGGTTTTAGCTAGTGAAGTAGCTCTTACAATATTTCTCATTCTCTAGTAATTTTTTCTCTAAAATAAAACACCTAGGGAAATCCAAACATTTCAGAACTAACAAAACCTTGTTGCCTCCTTACTTGGGTTCCATTGTTGATAGGCTGAAGTATAAGCTTTTCCTTGAGCATCTCCCCTACAAAGAGAGAATGAGAAACCTGGGGTTGTTCAGTCTGGAGAAGAGAAGACTGAGAGGAGATCTGATCAATGCATACAAATATCTGAGGGGTGAGTGTCAAGTGAATGGGGCAAATCTCTTTTCACTGGCAGCAGCAACAGGGCAGGGAGCAATGGCTACAAATTGGAACACAGAAGGTTTCACCTCAACATGAGGAAAAACTTCTTTACAGTGAGGGTGACAGAGCACTGGAACAGGCTGCCCAGAGAGGTTGTGGAGTCTCCTTCTCTGGAGACTTTTAAAACCCACCTGGATGTGTTCCTCAGCGAACTACCCTAGGTGATCCTGCCTTGGCAGGGAGGATGGACTTGGTGATCTCTGGAGGTCCCTTCCAACCTCTGAAGTTCTGTGATTCCGTGATCTTTTATTTTTTTCATCTCTGTCTGTTCTTCCCTCTTTTCACTTCCACTCATCTCTTCTCTCTAGATCAAAGTGGAAGGAAGGACATGTAAGCATCATTAGTTCATGGACCTGCAGGCATATATCACATTGCGACAGACATCATCAAAAAATGAAGCAATTCAGTTAATCCCCAGGACTGGCTCTTGGCGTTGGTGCCCAGCAGACAAGTGCTGGAATTTTCAAAAGAACATTGCCCTCCTTAACATGCTGACAACCTGTCAAGCAGGGTGCTCACTAGCATGTATGTGGCACTGAGGCCATATAGATTCTGCCTGTCCAGAGTGCTATACTGGAAAGGTCAAACTGTAGTTTAGACTTTCTGTCCTGGCTTTTATCAAGTTTATTTTTTGTCTCTTCTGGGACACTGGCAGAACTAAAATATGTTAGTTTCTGTTGTGATAGGAGAAATACTATACTTGCTCAAAGTTCCAGTAAAAATTCCTTATTGGAAGTCATTTCAAAAATATTGTCTGTTTGTCCAAAACGGTTCTGGAATTCTTACTATACTAATCCAAGTTTGAGAATTAATTCAGTAAATTTGGCCTCCCACATCTGAACCATCCCCAACAGTATCACTTTTATTTTTAGGGGGCTAGAGCTAGCAGATTTTTATGTTTTGCTTTCACACATCTAGATGCCTTTTTATGTCACATTTCCACAACATCTGAAAATCTGCTACACTCAAGATAAATCCACCTAATGAAGGCCATGGAATTCTGCCAGGTACAAAACAGTGAAGAATTTGTCTCCTTGTTTTCATGATGGAGTGCTCCATCAGCAAGAGAAATTGCTGTCTAGTTATGGCAAGAATGTTTTGATGCTACTGCATACATGATTTTTCTTTAAGATGGCTGCAGTTGAAGAGTCTTAACAAATAAAGTGTTTTAATTAACAGAAATACTATATGGGTAGCTATACTATATCCTCAAAGACAAGCTTGCAATTCAGTTCAAGTCATTTACTGAAAATAGGTTCAGGCTTTCCTAAAATTCGAATGTATACAGTAACTTGCTTCCACTGCTTCCTTACAAAAACAGAATAGCACCAGAGGGGCAAGTTTCAAGAATTTACAGAATTAAAGAATAGTTGACATTGGAAGACACCTCAGGAGACTGGCAGATCCAGTCACCCTTCTCGAAGCAGCATCAACTTGAGCACCTTGCTCAAGGCCATGGCCAGTTGGGTTTTTAGCCAGCTTAGTGTACTAAGCAGGGTGAGGCTTCAGGATAAGTTCAGTGACTCATCTTCTAAAGTATTGGTTTAAATTTTGGAAATGTTGATGTGTCCTCTGAAAGATTAGTTTATGAAGTTTATACTGACACTTTTCATTTACATCTAAATTGAACCTCTATGGCATCAGTTACTGATGAGCTTAATGTAATCGTGAGCAAATAACAGTATAAAATATAAAAGACAAGTATGAAATATCAACTGCATATTATTAGAGGAATGATTTATCACTAAAAGGTTGAGTCTTTACAGACAATATTCTGGTGAAAATCTCTTTTCATAGATTCCTATTAAGCTGCATTTGGAAAAATAAATGTAAGCTTTCTGAAAATCAATTATGAATATATACATAAATTATTACCTTTAAAATAGAGGACCTTGACTTTCAACATTTCTCAAAAAACTCTCTCTGATCAGAATCAAGAAGGATTGAAGAAGAGCTCTATTTTGTCCTCGTTCCGCATGTCTGTACATTACTTCATTCTGAAAATGGAAAAGGCTCAAGTGCTTTGAACAAAATCTTTACTGGGGATGAAGCAGCCCCTTAAAGCAGCAAGTTTCCAGGTCGAGTGGGTTCTGATGAGCAGAATCTGACATACTGATTACCACTGGGTAAGCCTCTGTGGATCAGTGCAATGACCAAAGTGGACGTGCAAAATTTAGAGTTGCCATAAAAAGCTGGATTCATGCCTTAATTCAACATCCGATTTTATTTGCAGAGAGGCAGCTCAGGAATGTATTTTTTTATAGAGGCACAGATAAAATCAGGACTGCTTAGTTTTGCCTTCCCCTACAGTACAGTGCACTCTGTATGCTTTGGTTATATGCATGGAGCAAATAAATTGTGTAACTGGAGCATGCAAACTAGATCTGACGTATGCCACACTGATCTGATTTCACATTGTATAAATGCCTCACAAGTGTAATAAATAAACCAGACCACATTAATTGCTCTCCTAATTCTCCTAAAATCCATGGAACTTATTCCTGAGTAAGTTTGATTCTTCTAGCTAAAACCAAACAAACAGCAGCCAGGACTTCCCCCTAGACATCTACAGCCTCCCAAATTGCAAACTCACATAGGAAATTCAACTAAGGAGGGTATGAAACTTGTCCTTCATTGCGTATATTATCTTTTGAAAACTTACTGTAAAATCTGCAAGCAACATGCATGGTTCCCAAAAAATCATTAAGTGGCATAAGAACATGAATTAACACTTGGAAGGTCTCTAAAATACCTGGAAAGATTAAACATTTTACCTTGGGAACATGACAAGTATTGCCAAAAATCAAGAGGATTTAAAATTCTCCAGTCAAAACCCCAGGATATTAGTATACAATGTGGACATGGACATGCATGTAGACATTTTATTTGACACTATCATTTGTTAGCAATACATTTCACTACCTTTGTCACTTTTACTCTCTTACAGGAAGGTCTTTGGGGCTTGGACTTTCTCACTGTACTCAGGAGAAGTCCCCCACAAGAACTGGGCCTTGACTGTAGATAGAACATCTATCAGACGTTGTGATGTATACTAATCCAATAACAGTACTACAGGACTTACGTAGCTGAATTCATGCTCTTCATAAAGTTATCATTAAATAACATTATTTCTTATATTAGTACAATGAAATAAGATATTGGCATCTAATGCCATCATCCTAACATTTTTTACAGTTCTGGTATCATTTTATGATTAAAACCTAACATCAACTAATGTCTTTGCATTATACATATTATTTTCCAGTCTAGCAATCACAAGAAGACTTTACATGGCACTCAGCCAGAGAATTTATAGTAAGCAGTGGAGAACATTGGTTAAAATTTATTTTAAAACATTTCAGATGTGATTGTGCGTTGGAACAGGCTTTATTTTCCTTTTGTGTTTGCCGATTCTTTCAGGATGAATTAAACTTTATCTTAGCTTTTAGATGCAACAGCACATTCCTAGTGCTCTCCCAGGAAGGCTTCCTTCACAATCACGAATGCTCCCACAGACTGAGAAGTCAGAATTCCAATGCCAATGCACTGGAAAAAGATTCTGAACCTTTTTTCCTTCTCTGAGTAAGAACAGGTATCTACTCAATGTCAGTTTTCAGTTCAGTATAGTGATAATTGATGGCAGGTGTTTTTTCCATTAAATACATCCCTCATCTCCTTGAGGTGCTTTATCAATTTATCCTAAGTCAGTTTACCTCACCTCTCTGGACTTCACAATTCCAGCTGCTTCTTCCGCTCTAATAAATTTTAATTTTTACCATATTTTTTAATCACTGAGTGACAGGTAGGCTGAATGCTTTTTCCTAAAGAAGAAATTTCAGCCTCAGGATCTCTCATACTTTGGAAGTCCAGGAGCCAGATGGTCTCTTTATCTCATCAATGTGTTTATTTCTGATTCAAGGGAAAACAAACAAACATACAAACTAAGTTTTCTTTTCCTCAGCCCTGAAAGTGACTTCTTAATATTTTTTCTTTTTCTTTTTTGTGAGAAAGGTCTTCGGCAATACTCTACACTCAGACAAGACCTTTGTAAGGTTTTTTTTCCATGTATCGGAACATTTACCCGCTCCTTTTGCCTAGAAGGGAGCCTAGGTCTTCATACTCCACTGGGATTTACCTTACAATAATCAGTGAATCTATGCCATTTCACACCACTTGAGGAACTGAATCAAGGTTGCAAATTTATAGTTACTTTGCATTAAAAGTGCTTCTAAAATGATTCACTTAAAGTTTTAAGCATAGAAATGCTTTTTAATTTTTTTTTAATTATTATTATATGTCATACTTCCTGAGAACAATAATTCTAATTTTAGTGAAATTTATGTCTTATATCCCCTTAACGGCATTAATTAGGAGTAAGCAGTATTGGACGTGTGAAGTATTCTGTCTTAGTAAATCAGGATTCCCTTAATTCTCTCATTTCCCCATCAAACCTCATGACTTTTCCCATGGAGAAGGTTCATATCCAGAGCTGTGAGGAATGTAAGTAGAAGAAGAGGAAAGTAGTGTGATTTGCAGTTCAAAGGTAGTATTGTTTCCTTCAGCATCTCTGCATGATTCCTGGGTCATTATCCAACTGGGGGAGTGGGGTGGAAATTTTAAAAAGGAAAGACCAACAAACAAAAATGTTCCAGAAATCCTGGTTGCTTCTGAGAAAAGCTATTCTTTCTTTTTTTTTTTTTTTTTTTTTTTTTTTTTTTAATCTCAATCTGCTCCACTCATGTCCTGCATTATTTCCCTGAATGAAGTCCTGAAATTTAGGACTGAAAATGTAGCTTTAAAAAAACATTAAATCACGGAACAACTAACTGAGTTTGGAACAGACCTCACAAGGGCTATAGTCTGACCTCTTTCTCAAAGAAGGATCAGTTATGAGACCAGCTCATAACTTTATCTAGTTGTTTTATGGAATCTTTCAAAGATGGAGGTTGCAAAACTGTTCCGGGCAGCCTGCTTAACTATTGAACTGTTTTCTGTTTTAGTCAGACTGAACGTCTTTTGTTCCAATTAATTCCCATTGCCCCTTGTCCTGCCTTGTTACTTTTTTCTTTTTTTGCCCTTCTCATTTGGAAACCTGCTTATTCTGCACTCATATTACCTCCTCCAGGCCACTGACAAAGATGCTGGCAAGGCTAGATTCAGGAGGTGCCTCATGATATTGTCATGGGCCTATGGGTATGTTCTGTTAACTATTATCTTTGGAGCCTGACCATACAGTTAGTTGTCCAGCTACCCAAACTGTAGCATCCTAAACTGGCATAAAGGAGCACTGTGGGACAGTGCTGGAAGATTTGATATTGTCTTTAGGAAATTATTGTGTTTAGCAATTACTGTGTTTGGAAAAATACAGCTTGGAGAGAACTTTATACAGTTAACTTCTGTATTTAGTGGTTTGGATAAACTGTAGACTTAATACTGATATCAGACCAACTCTTCACTGTGGTTACACCACTAACTGTCACAAAGTCTCTTCAGATTTATGTCAATGTAAGTGACAACAATGTCAAGGTCTAACCCTTTCCAGCTAGGTGACTCAGACTAGCAACAGTTTATCGCTGCTTTATTCCAGACATGTTGATGGGACTGGGCAACGTTTCATTCGTGGTGAAATTAAAGTCTCCTGATGAGATGCAGTTGTGTGCGTTTCTTTGAATAAAAAGTTTGGAGCCAGGCATTACAATGCTTCTGATATGACATGCAAATCGGAGCAGATGACAGCTCTGATTTCTGAGCAGTCCTGCAGCATTTGGCAGTGCTTTACTTGCTCTCTTTCCATATTGCTAGTGTAGTCAAAAGCAATTGTTTCAATTAGCCCTTTAGAGTAAAGCCATGTCAATGTCTTGCATAAATACAATGATCCCTACAGCAATATGTAAAAATGCCTCTTTTCACATCTCACAGCTTCTGTGTTGACTTCTGCAGTAGTGTAATTAAGTCTAATTAAGTAGACTTATGGAGTTACACTAATGGTTATGTATAAGTACATGTCCCTTGTAGCTATTTGTTCAAGGCATTCTTCCTATCATTTAACTTGATTCAATTATGCATATCTCATTTTGCCTGCTGCTGGTTTTGCATGGTAATTTCATAGAAGTAAACGTGACCTACAGGATTTTCAATATTATTAACTTAAGATCTGAAGAGATTTGACATATGACTTAGTTGCTTTCCACTACTTTTTAAATCCAAATGCTACTAAAATTACTCCTTGCACTTAAAACTTATTTCATTTGTACTTCAATTATAGAAGACATGAGAAAATTAGAAAATATATTAACTTTAAATAAGTATTTTTCTACATTTTGATATAACTAGGAAGTTTTTTAAATGAAAGTTTTAGAATGTTTTTTATACAGAAAGAAATTCATTATTACATTAATGCATGTTTCTTACCTTAGTCACACAAACTGAGAGTAGGTTTATCAAATTGACTGCCTTTGCTCTTCAGGAACTCTGCTTATACAATGTCAAGTTGAGAGACTTGAGAAACATTAAATTATCCACCTAGAATTTGATGAGCTGGCTTGAAGGTTATGTTTCTTGTCTTATTTTGCTTACTTGAAATGGTATATTTTTCCCATCAAAAAAATTAATGCAGCATTCATCTTCTAGATGTAAACAAATCAGATGTAAACAAATCCTGGATATAAAACAAGGAATGCCCCAAACAATGGGCAGACTTACATATGTACATTCTTAATCTTCAGCAACACTACCAGAGTTTAATCTCCTTTGAGCCTGCAAGCCTCCTAAATCAGCAAAAGTAACTCTGATAAGTGTTACCAAATTGTTATTTAGTATAATCATAGATTTAGAATTTTCTGTTGATACAAAACACATAACCCATCTGCTGGCTGAGGGGAAGCATCTGTAACACTTAGTTATGCTCCAAACTGCCCACAGTGTTTCAGTGAGGAAGGGGTTCTGCTATATATTTTATGTGTAAAACTCAACATATGTGAACAGCATGGAGGTTTTACCAAACCCAAGATATATATGGAAGGAATGAACATGTGTATCACTTATGAGTTCTTAATCAAGAGATAAAGGATACAAAGAACTGCATCAAAACCCAACAGTTCATCACCTATAGTGCTCCAGACAAGGAGGAGACAGAAAATAACCTACAGATTGCTTGTATGGTGGCAAAGCAGGGGAAATCCTCAGAGGCAATAAAATGCCAAATTACTTCATCTTGGAGGAAAGCCACATAGAGTGGTGTGGCACATCTGAACAAACACCTGCTTGTGTGGAAGCAGAGCACTGTAATTACTATGAGAGTTGACAGGAAGAGATGAAAACCTGGCCAGTGCTCTGAGCTAGAACTATCTAGACCTCCTCCAGAGGATACTCCCCATAATGAATGAAAGACTTTCAAATGAAAGAAGGCCGATTTTATCTGAATAAAACCTGTAACATTTCACTGAAAGCCCAAAGCAAATATGACTCTGATTTTAATCAACTCAGTAACTTTCTGAGTTGCAGCACACTGTCTCCAGAACTCTTCAGTTACAAGGTCTGCTTAGCCATCCAGTGCCTCTCCTGGCAGTACTGCAGTCTTTAAGCAGGAGATACAGGCTTTTGCCTTCCTGCTATGGCTCTGCTTCCAAATCTTGCTGTTCTACAAGCCTATTCCTCCAGCCGTCAGAGGGTCTCCACCATCTCGTTCTCGCCACAGTGGGTCCTACCTTACAAGAACTTCTGAAGAATATGTGTGTAAATCAAGTATGATCTGTCAACTTTGTTCTTTTTTTAAATTATTATTAAAGGATTATTGCTGAGTTAAGTAATTTAGCAACCTAAAAGAGCCTAAAAATTAAGAGATTCCAGAGAGAGCAGAAGGAATAACAGATTTCCAAAAGCTAGGCTTGATGGACATGGTCTGGGTCTCTTAGGGCCTACACTCTCCACATCTGTAGTGGGTTTGCAGTGACCTGCCTCCCCACCTTTTAGAACCCCGGCTAAAACTCAGAAAAACACACTGGAAGTTAATAAATGAAGCTTTATATTTACAGCAATGCAAATATACAAGCAAATATTTACAAGATATAACAGATATTTACAGAAATATACAGTAAAATAGAAATACAGACACCACACCCCTCCTGGAGACCAAAATCCCCAGGAGAGGGAAACCAAATCCCCTTGTACCACCTCTCCCTCCTCCCCCCAGCTTTATCTCACCACTTGATGATGCTGCAGATAAGCTGAAGATCGGTCAGAAAGATTAGTGGCAGGAAGGAATGAATGGTTTTAGTGATTTTACTCTGAATTAGTTCAAAGGCAGAGAGACAAAGGAAAGAAGCTGCTGAAGCCTGCTCGACCCAGAGCCGACTGAACTGCGCAAGCACACTGGCTTATCTGGATGTTTTGGGAACATTCTAAAACAACCTTCTTTCTTCTTTCTCAGTCAAAACTGGGTGAAGGGACACAGTGTTTAATTTCTCACTCTCAGGCAGCAGTCTAATTTTTCACACAAATTCTCCAATTAGCTCAAACCAACACAACATCACTGAGGGGCAGACTAAGGAGACATGGGTTACACAGACACAGATATCCTCACATTTTACCAAAGAGAAGCCAAACAGTCGTTGAAACAATTCAGTCTTAAATACCTAGTATATACATAAATGAGTAACCTACGTCAGGGGAAGAAGTTAAAATGTACTGAAATTAAGAAACAGATGCATGGAGAAATTGTAAGAACCAAGTATTAAAAATGAATACAAAGCAGTAGGACAGAAGGAAAAAGAGACAAGACTGCTCATAATAAAAAGGAGAAAACATAAACCTAACACTTCCCAGATCACCACTTAAATACCAGTAGTCTGTCAAGTATACACCTGTTCTCTCCACACCCCTGCTGAGCACATGAATAGAACAATTTAAAGAAACAGTCATGAATGTGGAAATTGCATGCCTATCTAGCACAGCTACTGGAGGAGGAGCAAAACAAACCCATAAGCCTTTTTTTCCAAACAACCATGTGATTCCTGCATGCACACACACACACACAATCCCACACACATCTTTTGCTGCTGCTAGATGTGTACAGAGGAATAAAAGCAGTAGTGTTTAAGTGATGTTATAGCACCAGAGAACCCACATTTATGCATTTTTATGTGTTCTTTTTACTGTGCAAATATTATCCACATTAGAGACTGAAGTGTATGGAAAGCCATGGCAGCAGAAGCTATGACTGCATAGAACCTCCCAGATCACCTAATGAAATTACTATGCTCTGCTTCCTATTTCAGACACAAGACTCAAGCCAGACAATAGGAGGGGGACAGATGCCACATCTGCTAACAGTTGACTGAATGGCAGGTCTTAATTTTAGTTTCTCAAATTACAATAAAAGGAATTTCTCTTCCAGTGAACCTGTTCTCAGGAGATGCCAGTTATGGTGCCTTCATTGCTGCTGGACATTTTTTTACAGGCCTTATGTTAATGTTGAACCTTTCAATGTGTATTTAAGGCAGAATTCCCACTTCTGGATTCCAAGCTAGCAGTAAGAAGTAGCAGTTTGTAACAGATCATACAGTAAGAGTCACACAAGATTGAATTTTCAAAAGAGCAAAGTCTCAGGTACTTAATTCCCTTTTTTTGGTACAATTTATACCTGAAGCTGGGAGTCTGGGGCAAAAGCTCATTATAAAGAAAAACAACAGTGGCAGTGATGCATTTAAACTCAAGGCTTTTGCACTTGCACCACTAATCTGCACTTTCTTGGTCAAGAAAACACCATCATCAAGATCAGACAATCAACTTGAAGGTAAAAATGGAAGCACAAATTAACTATAAGGAAACTACTTGTGACATTCAAAAGAACAATAGGGTATCCAGGTTGCTGTATTTAGATGTAGGAGGTAAACATCTATGTTCTCAGAATATACAGAGGAATATCAGGCTTGTTATCTTCTTGTAGAATGACAAAGTACTTCTTACAGAGATATTAACAAATGTCATTTTTTAAAACTTATTTGATAAGTACTTGAATGCACAACTCTGGACGACAGTTATACAACTTCCTCAGGCTTATGTATGGCCAACAGTTTTCAAATTATGCAAATAAGTAATCTTTTCAGATTAATTCAGTCTTATGTGTCAATCATCTATGAAATTATTTATACCTTAAGGGGAACAAGCACTGAAAAACGACCACCCTTGGTGTATTCTGCTTAATTTTGTTTTGTTTACTGCCTTCACTGTTAGTGCCTTACAGATGTTATTGCTCATTTTGGTATTTTTAAAGCACTCTTTTTAATATTTGGCATGTGGCTGCCCTGCAGTGAGCAGAACTAAGAAGCTGTCAGTTTGCTAGGCTTGCTTAGAGATTGCTCTTTCTCTGTGTTGTCACTGTATGAGATGTAAGGAGCCACAAAAAAGCTACAGAAAAAAACTTCTTTAGTGATGGAACAACTCCCTCCATGCCATTATAACTGTGGGGTTTTGTTGTGCTACTGTGAAGCTGCATTTTGCCAGGTGCTTTGCAAACTCAGAAGAAAAAAATGTTCGTGCTATGGAGCCTATACAGGCTGTGAAATTATCTTCATTTCACAGAACCTGAAAGAGCACAGGAGATAAATCAGCAGATGTGGGAGAAAGCTGAAATGCCTACGTTGCTACTCAGAATGAGCTGCACATCAGGCAAAGTCCATGTTTTTTTAATGTAAAGAACAAGTCAGAGACTGACTGTACAGAAATCCTGCTCCAGCCTTCTGTGGCTGACCAAGGCATCTCATCCAGGCAGCAAGGCAAGAAACAATCAATAGGAAAGCTGAATTAACCCACCATTGTTTAGGTCTAATAGCGGAGAAACTCCAAATGTGTCCATCTTTTTCTGCTACCATGGCACTAATAGGATAGACTTGATCCTTCTCGTCCTGTATAATTTATTATACTATAGATACTACTGATTGAATTGACATGAAGGGGTCATCTCCGATACCCTCCTGCCAAAAGATAGGTCTGACTCCCCCTGAAGCAATTTCCGATGATCTGTCCTTCTGGCTTCCAGAAGAGAAACATAGCATCTCCATAACATCCCCAAAATGCTTTTCCAGAATTTACTCACTCAAGTAATCAGTAAGTTTTCCTGGCTTCTAATCCAGTATCTTACTTGCTAAACAAATTATATTTTATCCCAAACAGTAACAGACATGGAGAAGATTCAGTTATCTCATAGATAGCTGAAAAAGAATTTCACATCTGCCCTCTGTTTTCTCCTTCTCTAGCTAAAGCCCTCTTCTTTAGCTCTGTCCTCATAGGTCACGATTTTTATAGCCTTAGTAGTTTTTGCTGTTGTCTTCTAGGGTCTCTGAAAACTATCCTACCTCTTTCTTAATGTGGATTCCCAAAGCTGGACATGGTACTATGGTTGAGGCCTTGGCAGTGTGAAGTAAAGCAGAAGGCTGCCTTATCTTATTTTTGCAGACTCTCATAACATTCTCACTTTTTCTTGACAACATGACATTGTTGGCTAACATGCAGTTTGTGATCCATTAACTTCTACAGATCATGGCAGTAATGATTAGCTGTGCAACCAATGATTCTCATTTAAATACTGAAACTTGTCTGCATAATATGTCCAGTAATAGCATATCCCATATTTTTCACCTACTTTGCAAGTTCTCCATTTTTCATACTTCATGTCACATTCCTATGCAAGGAGTGATGACATTCACTCCTTTATAGTGTTAGCATTAAAAGCTGTTATTGCAGGTCTTTAATCACACTTACCAGCAAGAGTCTAGTGTCTACAAAGGGCACCACAGCACAGCCAGTAATGCTCCCTTCCCACAGGCTTTGCTGATGATACCTGTTCTGGAGCAGGAGCAGTGTTAGTGAAGTTGTCCTATCAGACAGGAAAGGAATGCTACACATGGTGATTTCTATCGACTTTACTACCATGAGAAGGAATTTACAATACAACTTGGGGAAGAGACTTCAGTGCCTCTGAAGAATTGGTTTGTAACACTGAAGAGTTCTGAAGGCTGAGATCTGAACAGAGCTGCATTAAAAACTCAGCATCTTGTCTTTGACAGGAAAGTCAGTGATAGACAAGACTAAGTAGAGAACACAGAATAGACAAAAAAGGATCCTACAGGCTGGCCTGACTCCCCTGCTGTTCAATTATTATATGGACTTCAGTGTCTAAGTGGATTTTTTAATATGAGAAACCAATCTAAATACTAGAAATACTAGCACATTTACTGCTGTTCTTTATGGTGTAATAGTCACTTTGTGACTTATGCAAATGAGTCTTACATGAGTTTAAAAGAGCTGAGAAGCTGAAAAGGTCACATTGCATTGCACTGAACTTAGCCCTTCAATGTTTTTCTCTTCAAATACTGTGTCTTTTGATAAGGACCTAGTCCTGTATAAAAGCCACAAAGCTAAGAACACTTGATCATTCCTTTAGGATTAATTAATTTCCCAGAAACCAACTAATGCATTTTAGAAATGGCTGCAGGCAAATGTTAATAAGAGATTAATCTCTCATCACTTAAAGAACTTTTTAGACAAAAGGAAGATGGGTTCAGCTTCCCTTTGAATTCCAAATGTGAATGAGATCAACTAGTGTAGATACTAACTTCTATGATGAAACATCTATCAGAATGGAAACAACTTTTGCCCAGAGCAAAAAGATAATACCTTATTGTCAAGCCATTTAACAGCAGTAGCAAGATAAAGTCTCAGTAACAGATTTTATAATAATTGTCTCTTCAGGTGGGACTGAGAACGCTGAGCCCTGTTTCTCAGTCTGACACCTGCTTTGGTCATAGAAGATTAGAGGAAAATCCTTTACATGCAAAACAGGCCACTTCTAATTTCTTTATGGCACTGAGTGCCCTGTTCTCATTAAATCAAATAACAAACCACTTTGTTTCCATGAATGGAGAAAGAAGCTATTTCCTAGAAGGCTGACAGCTCATAAGTAGAATGAAAACCAGAAGCAGTAAGTAGCAGCCCGAGCTCTGGTAAGTTCTGGCCACCAGTACCTCTCTCCTTCTCACCAGCTCAGGTGCCAGTGATCTGTCAGCCCCTGTGGGACACAGCCCTGCTGATGGTGAATTGCTTAGCCTGGGTAATGAGCTGTGCATGTACTGCTCACACCTCTTTAGCCCCTGACACCAGCTGGCCACCTCCTATGAGATCTCAGGACAGATTGTCCCTCCACTTAATTCAAGACTAGTCTCCTGTAGCAAAATACTAACCTTTCCCATCAAGAAAGAATGTTCTTCCAGGTTCTTCTTTATGGTGTAAAATAGGCAAGGTTTGTAAGATGTGAAACTTCTTTCATGCACAGAGTTCTCACAACGTTGGTTACTGAAAGATCCCATTACCAGTTCTTGCATCATAACTAAAACAATGCCCTGGCATTTTATTAAACAGCTGAAACTTCAGTGTGTGTCATGTGATGAGAGTAGTAGATGGTGATAAAGTTGGCAAGCACAATGGCTGCCTTTGCATTATGACTATTTTATACATGTGTATATGAGACAATATATTATTAACTAAAGCACTGCACCCTAAGGTTTTGCAATCATATTTCTCATTACTCGTCTCTTCCACAAGGCTCATCCCACTGCAGAAAAATAAGCATTTGTATTTACTCTCCTTCCAGAAATAAGATCTCACAAATATCACAATGATGCAGGTGTTTAAAATGCTGACATATGATTTCCAAACAATGGTCAGCAAGATTTATCCATGGGAAGCAATACACACAACTTCTTTGATTACTGCAAGGCTGAGAATGCAAGTCACAGTAGTTCCTCTTCTGTCATTAATTGTTTATATGGTGGTCAGTGTTAAGCACTAGATAACACATTATTCTTAGTGTTAGGACAATAATCCCTGTTGACATCTTTTAGCTGTCTACACTTCTTGCAGGAGACTTGCCAAACATTTCTTGAATGTATAATGTTTGCTCACTCCTTCTCAGTACAGTTTTAAAAATTTAGTTGAGGCGGATTTTAGGTCCCATCTTTGTAGCACACCTGGTAGTGCTCTACATTATTAATTTCAGATTAATTTTACCTTCTGGCTATACACATTTAATGGAACTCCCTGTAGAAATACCTCAAGCAAAATGCTGTATTTACAGTGCTTTCCAGGCACACATATCTGAACTGACAAAAATCAAAAGAACACTAAGGCAATCTATGTGATTGTCAGTGAAATATTAAAAAAAAAAATAAAAAGGGTCAAATGTACATACTATATTTTTGCAATACAGTTCCAGTTTTAGCAAATGCAGCCAGTTAGATTTGCTGCTTATCTGAAGGATTGACTAGTCTGTCTGAAGCATCATATCAAATCAAGTACTTTCCCACTTATCTTCTAGCATTTTCCCAGTGTGCAATATTCAGGTACAATAGAACTAAAATCACATTCAAAGCAAAATCTCTACTGACCTTTCTGTGCCTCTCAGTTCTTTTCACCTCTCCTACTCAGACTGCCTTACATCAGAGAGTGGAGGAAAACCAGGCTCTCTGGGCAGTTGTTTACAAATTCAGTGGACATGCTCACAGACTTTCTTTAGATAAATGGTGATTATTCTTTTCTTCAAAGAAAAATAGGGCATCCCAGGAAACTGTCATCTTGTCATTTACTCTGAAATAACATAGTGAGTGTGCGGGGCACAACCAATAAAGATTGGGGTCCATTTGAGAACCTGGTGTAAACAGAAATGAGATATACTGTGATAAATCACAGCCAGGGAACAGACTTCTGGCCCTTTTTTAATAAAAGATGACAATTTTTTCCAGATTATTTATTTGACAGAGAAAGAATATCTGCCATCTGCTAACATGCTACTTACATCAATCAGGTGCTCAGATGTAAGGGCAAAGAAGAGGAAGAGCCAAACAGGCATGCCTGAGGGCTCTTACTAATGGTATGTGCTAAAATGCAGACATGAAGTAAAAAGTATCCAAGACACAAGATATCCGGGACTGGCTCTTTCTCCACACTGAAATGCAGGCCCAGATCTTCACTATGATAGCAATGTACTGCAAGAGTATAGATAACAAATAGTGAGGGGTAACAGGAAAACATTTTTCAGCTTCACAGGCATACAATAGAGCCTGAGGTCTGCACAGTCCCTGTGAAATGCTGGGGAAAAGAAGGCATGGCACAACCATCCTCTCTGTCACTGGTACAAACCAGGCCTGGGTTCCTACAAAGGAAAGACAGTGTGCATGTTTGGAAAAGGAGCAGAGCTTCACTTGAGAGGAAATGGAGTTAGCAGAGAAGACACAAGACATGTACATGCTCTCTAAGAATATTCAGTTTCCTCAGAGATACTGCCACTGAGAGCAGCTGCTTTAGGACAGACTAATACTAACCAATTGTCTAGTTAAATATTTAAAGGGAAAAAAGTGAGGAAAATATATACTTAACAGTTGTCTAACAGTGGATGATAAAGTTTCCATATCTTGCTTAACTGGATAACGTATAGTTTTAATTTCACACAAGGGAGACTTTGAACACCTTTGAGCTCAAAGAGCTACATCTGCAGAGCAACAAACTTGTATTGCATGAACTCTTTAGGCTGAAGGGATTTTCCTCTAGATCCCTAATATTTCAGGTGAAGGAGAAGAACTTGGGATGTTTTAGTTTTCAGACATAATTAAAAGGCTGCCTAGTTAATGCTGAATTCCAAAGAAAAAGGACACAGGGAATTTCTGAAACACTAAAGCAAAAAGGAAATAGTGAATATATGACACAGCCTTGTCTTTCTCTGTCCTCCCCATAAGTATTCACTGGACCCTGTTAACATCAATGTATCCCAGTACAACCCCAGTGAACCTCTTTTGAACAAGGAAGCATTTCTGTGGGAGAAAGACATCTCAGTTATAATCTTAACATAAAGATGTGGATAACAGGCTAAAACTGAGTCAATAAATAAAGGTGTCACTGTATGCAAGTGGCTTTGCTAGTGTGAGAGTCTGATCGGCTCTCCCTTGTTTAAATCAATGAAGATAAGGATTGCCTTGTTTCCTCTCCCCAGACTCACACAATCTTCCTGGCTGAATGCTTACCAGAGATACAGCACCATTGGTGATGCTCCCGGATGTAAATACCTTGGGTTCATTGTGACTTTCCCAGATTTCTGCCTGGCTTGAATGTCCAGGATATGCAGGGCCCAGTATCAGCTACCCCGAAGTTGATACTGGGCTTATGTGTATTCAGGGTATGAGCAGGTAAGTGGCACAAGGAGGGGGCGGAGGCCCTCCCTGGTGCTGCCACCGAATCCCTGCTAAGGCATAAGAATGCACAGGAGGAATTCCTGGGGAGCTGCACCTGGACATCGGTAAGACTGGGACTGGAAAAAAAAAATGTGTAAAAAATGACGTGAGAACTGCCTGCCAGACGAAGAACTCAAGGAACAGCAACCACGTGCAGAACAACTTCACCAGAACAACTCTAGAAGGACTCCTGATGAATGCTACAGAACATGCCTGCACCACACACACTTCTCTCTCTCACCCCATCTCCGTCTGATGTTAATATGATCCTTGCTCTTCTCCCTCCTCTGCTCCTTTCCTCTCCTAATTTCTCTGTTGTTCTCTCTCTCTCCCTCTGTTTTGTCTAACTTTATCCTTCAGTAAATAGTTTTGTGGTGACACCTAGTCTCACTTGTACCTTAATTTCACAGCACAGAAATCCATAAGAACAGGTCTTGCCCCTCTGGACAGAGATAATGTTAATCTCTGTCCTCTGGACCTTGACAGCTAGGTAAACAGAAATAGAAATGATGGTTGGGACAATTTTATTTTGAGGAAGGCACTGACAGATGGCACTGGTTACAAAACATACAAGTTAATTTCACAAATTCTGTAATTTATGAATGAGGAAATTTGTTGCAATATTTCTTCTTGATATTATAACTCTGCTAATAAATAATATCCTAGCATGGCCAAATTTTGTAACACTAAATAACCCGAGGAAGAATCAATATTCAGAAAGTTCATTTACAGAAATCAGCAGATTTAGTTCCCAGTCAGTTTTCTGTTTAGGAACATTTGTTCCCCAGCTGACTCCCGAAGTGAAAAGATAGCAGAGAAAACTCATAGGTCTTGTGTCTTGTTCATACAAATCAACATGTTCTGAGTTCTGTTCTGCTGCTCCCAGGTAGGTGCAGATTCTCTTCACAAGAGAATCTACAGATCTACAGATTCTCTTCACAAATCCGATGCCCACATAATTCCTGAAATTCTGCCTCTCCATGTAATGTATAAAACTAATGGAACAGCTTGAAGAAGTGCAAAGCATGTGCTAAGTATATGCTCAGCATTTCTATTTATGCAATATTTCAAGAAGCTGTTTCCCACCATAAACCAGGGTTAGCACTCAGGGCAAAGAATGTGAGAAGGTCTTGGAACTCTGACCAGCTTTTTCTGCAGCTTTCTCACTGGCTAGAAGATTCTGTCAAGGAGTCTGACTCATGGGCAGTAATGACAGCCTGTTAAATGTCATCCTCCTACATTATTCTGAAGCACATGTAGGTTTTTATAACAGATTATTATCTAAACATTGTCAGTTAAATAATAAATATACTGTATAAGTTAGTGAAAAATCAGCATCCTTTAGATGTTATTTTGTTTCACTTTTGAATACTGCAAGGTTCAATATCTAAGTCTGAGTCTATGGCTACTACTCTTTTCTGACAGTGAAATATGAAAGGGTATGCTATTCTCTATATAGATGCAGATTTCAAGGGCAGTGAATTTCATGCATTCCTTTGCCAGAAAATGGTTGTGATCTGAATACATTTTAAGAAAAACTACCATGCTAGCAAGTGATTAAGAAAGAAAACATCATGTATTAGCAGCAAACAAATGAAAAGCAAATAATAAAGATGCAGAGAAAAGCAGCTCAAAGGAGTATTCTAATCCCTTTCTAATTTTTTTTGTTTGTTTGTTAATGCCTAGAGAAAATAAGGAGAAAAGTAGTTTGTTTTGGCCTCTTGCCCCTACTCACAACACTATTTGATTTACAGCCTTCAAGTTACTCTTAACTTACCAAAGTGCAAATGAGACCAGAATGAATCTCTGAGTGCCTGCCTTAGGATAAACTCTCAGCCACTGAATGATTAAGAACCGAGTCACTACAGTTCTCTATGTCCTCTGCAACACAGTCACAAACCTGTTGTAACTTAGGAGTTAGGATGGCTTATGGTTGCTTTGCATTGTCAGAGTGGTGCAGGTTCTCCTGGGTCTTTGGAGACAATAAGCTGTCAGAACTAACTTCGGACCTTGCGCTGCATTAGTTGGAGTGTATCCAGCAGATCCAGGGAAGTAGTTCTTCCTGATTTGAGACCTGTGATAGCACAGCTGCAAATACTTGATTCAGTTTAGGCACCCAAGTACAAGGCAGATGGACCTTGCTTCGAAGTTGGTCCTGTTTTGATCAGGTAGTTGCACCAGATGATATTGTGAGTATGACTTCCAGCACTGATTATTCTCATTCTATGACTTTAACAGCTGTATTTTTCTGGGTGACTTATTGTCTCCTCACACTGATTGCACATGCATGAATGCTTCTCTTGCCTTTTATCACTTCATCACCAAAATAACGCTCTTCATTTTCCTATAAAAATGGTAGCAGGGATAGCCATGTTCCACTGCATGCTCTTCTTTCTCTTCCTGCTCTTCTCATTGGCCTTACAGTATACATAATGTTATATAGCCCTATACTTTTACCCCTGTTTGGCAGAACAGTCTCAAGCATGTCCCACTTGTTTATGTCAAAGAGGGAAAGTTTTGGACCCAAGAACTGAGATCATGCTGACTAACAAAACATTCTCCAAGACACAAACACTTACTTGTTCCCATTCTTCTTCCTGGTAGAATGTAAAATAGTCAATCCCAGTCTTATTTCTTCTAAAGCCTTTTCGCAAGCACAAAGCACTTAGTTTTAAGACAGCTTTTTGTAAAACTTAGTGGCAATTTTTAGAGAGTAGGAACATTTTTTCAAAGACAAAATTTTGCACATATGTACCAATTTCTACAACAATTTGTTGTACGATGTGTACAAGGTAGTGACTATGATCAGGAGAGAAGTGACCTGAGGAGTCTTCTCCATCAGACTGTACTGCAGACCGAAGGTCACCTTGAAATGCTGAGGCACCAGCCTGGCTGCCAGATGGCAAAATTTGCACTGGACTCTAGCTTTGAACAAAATCAGGCATGCATACATTCACTGGCAGATACAGTCATGAAAGAGACACACAGACTTTTCATACAGCCACCAACTTCAATCTGTTTCAAAATTACACCTCTTAGCACCACTATAACTCAGAGTGTATCCCAATGGGAATGTTAATAGCCAAAGAGTTTGGTCTAGGTTATAGCCAGTGCAGCACAATCAAATTTAACAAAAAGGGGACAGAGGCAAGTTTTGTAACTTCAAAACTTGTGGTACTTTGTTGTGTCATCATCTTCCAAAGCAAATTATTGTAGAACATATTATCAAAATATCAATCAACAACTCTACTCCCTCTCACAGTTTCCAGATCTCATGCTTTTAGTTATGCATGTATCAGCAAAGTAGAAAAACAGCAATGGCTCATTAAGAAGTAAACCATTTTTAAACTTTTTTTTTGCCACCAAATGACACCAGATTCCAGAACTTGAGTTGCTAGATAGACCACTTGTTTAATCTTGAGACATACCAGCCTATACATACTGCAATATGCACAGGTTCAGTGGGTCAGCATTGAGACATACAGGAGGAGAGGGAGCCTTCCAGGCTGTGCCTGTCATATCTGCATTACTGCATTTGCATGAAGAGAAAAGACATGAGAATGTTTGTCTGGGGTAGGCTGAACCCTGTTTGGAAAGCATGACCTGGACCTCATTGGTGTTATGTCTTGGAAGCTGAACCTCTCTGCTGTCATATATACACAAGAACGACATGATGCCTTTGAGAAGCCTCCTCATAAGCTGAGAATTAAGCATGGTCATAAGTAAGCTCAGGGCACAAGGTGTGGAATTCTTTTAACAGCTGGAATTTCATTTATTAAAGCATATGCTTAAGGATGGCTAGCAGCTGTTACAGCATGACTACTAATACACTCCTGTGGGAGGCCTGTGACAGTTTGGAGCTGGTGAACAAGTTCAGCATTTGGACATGATACTCATGAGTGGAGAACAAGGCAAGCCACATTTCCCATGGAGTAGCTTGGTGGACAGTGCATGAGGAGATTCCAGTGGAGTTTGCTTCACCATGATCTGATTTTCAGGGGTTTTTTTGTCCTGAATCTTAATATGTTGTTTTTTTACCTTTACAAGCACAATACTAAGAAGTATAACACTTACATTTCTTGCTCATTAAGACAATACATTAACTGGATATTCCTGGCTGAAGGGCTAAGAGTTTGAAGGGAAGAACCTCATGAGAGACTGGCCCAGGATTACATTTCCACAGCTCACTCATCCCTCCAGGTATACATGAAATTCCAACCAGACTGCAAAACACATCCAGCTCAGGAAGAACATTCCTATCTTCCTTTTGTCACAAGTGACTCCACAAAATAATCTAGAGGGAAAACACCATTTTCCTTTCAGTTGATTTACTCCTGGCATTCAATTATTTGTCCCCTGTTGACTCAATACTTTCCTAAGGAGAGGTTTGCTTGAGTACTTCACAGCTTTCCTAGCTCAAGAAACACAGGGTGTGTGTAAGCATACTGCCCAGCACCAAAAAGTCACAAAGTCTCTGGATCACTTGACCTCTCTTTTATGGTAGGATTGGAATTTGAATTCTACAGAAGAGTTCTCATGATGAAAAATATTGTTAGTACTAAGGATGTAAACATGGTAACAATCTTCAGCACTGTATAAGGAGACAAGAAGATTGGTAAGAGGATAGACAAGGAAGGAAGCAGAAAGCAAATTGGCCAGATTGGGATTTGCCTACTTGTGTTCAGACTGCAGGCATCTTAAAATAGTCCTCAGGACACTGGAAAGCAAGAAGCTTATGATGGAGGTTCCAGTTAGCCTGTGTATTTTCCAGGCTGCTGTCTGGCAAGAACTCAGTTAAGCAAGCCTGCTTTTTAGCTGTGCTGAATCAAACATGCCAATAGGTTTCATACGGTTTGATTTAGTCAAATGACCAATTTCCAGTCTGGTTGGAAAGTCTCCACACAGGGCTTTTTAACTTCTGGAGTTCGTGGAATACATGGCACACTTGGACCATTTGTAAACCTCTCACTTTTCTTGCTAGAATGTGACTTCTGAAATCCCAGTTTCATTTTATCAGGCCAGATACATGTAAGAGGAAGTGAGAACTACTCTAAACTTGACTTTTTAAATTACTTTTTACTCAAATTTCTTCTCAATATTCAAGCAATGGGCTTATTTAAATGGACTCGCTTATTAAACTGTCTAGGACAGAAATAACATTAAGATGATATAAAGATTAAATGTAAGGTCATAATCCACCCTAAGTAAGCTACTGTGAGTCATTTAAACTAGGTAATGTTTTACTTTTTTATTAATTTAAAAAATATTATTTTTAAAGCACTAAGTTTTCATTGCAAGTTTTTACTACAGTACACTATGTCAGGATTGTGTTTAATAATCAGATCTAGGGCTAAAATCTGCAAACCACTCAGCTTTTATACTCAAAAAAAAAGCAATGTGTCCCCATGGAAACAAGCATGCCAATTTGGGTGAAAACTGGTTAAAATAAATACTGTAAATAGCATATGGAAAACACTTAGATAATCAGGAGGACCTGCGGATTAAACAAAACTATTTTGAGCTGTTTATCAAGATAATGTTCTTAGGAACAAATGGCAACCAAGATCTATTTCCCTTAATCACAGAAGGAATTTTTATTTCCTTCTCAAATGACAGTGATAATTTCACACCACTTTCAAAATAAAAAGCCAGGGCATAGTTTTTACTTTCCTAGTAACAAGCATTAATGTTGACACCAGAGAGTCACAAGGTCAGACAGGGCCGTTGCTTGGATAATGTAATTTTAAAATACTTCATTCACTTTCACCTTACAGAATTGAAATTGGAACTCAAATTCCCAGTTTGCTTCTCTGCAAACAAGAACAAGGACCTTCCTGGAAAATTAATGGAGACTTGTCACAACATGTACTTAAAAATGATAAAGCAAGAAAGATCTAGGTTGTTCCTCTAAAGGTTTGGCCATGACACAAACCAGGTGTGAACTCAGAACTCTGTGTCTCCAATTGAGTCCAAAAGACAAGTAATTGAGATTCAAATGAGAAAATTGCTTTTCTTCAGTGGATTCACAGATCACAAAGTTATTTTCTGCTGACCTTTAAAAAAGGCATTTCAAAGCAGGATGTTAAAACAACATCTGAAAGGTATCATGGATATTTTCTGATCTCTAATCACATTTTTCAGAGCTAGAGATAGGGACTTGTGGGCATCTACATGCATTCATCACTGTGGCCTCCCATGCGGATCAGTAGTCTAGAAATACTTATTCTCAGAATAAGTATTTGCCCAGAAAGGCAAAAGAGAGAAAGCAAATGAGAGTTCTCCCTGTAAAAAAAGAAATAGCTTAGTCTATGTAACACAAGCATGTAAGTACTGCTCAAACCACAGAGTGGGAGCTGAAAAGATATCTGGGGTGGGTTACCTATGTATTAAGTTTTACTAATCCACTTTTCATCTTACTGTCTATAAATAACCTCCCGGCATATTTGTTCTTCCTCAATTCTCTACTCTCAATACTTTTAACAACCGAATCATCTGCACGTTATCATCTCTAGACTGCAGATTTGAGCTGCATCCTCTATTTCAGTTGCAATACTTGAACTAAAGGGACAGTGGCAAAGCAATCAGTGTAATTTTTCTGTGAATGGTACTACTTGATCAGTTAATTGGTAGCATTCATTGTCCACTTCTTTGTCAACAGAAACTCTAGCACTCCTAGTTTAGCACTATCACCTGCTAAGTTTATGATTGATATCATCTTATTAAGACCTATTTTGAGCTTGTTGTAGGCGAGACATTGTCTGCTGATTCTAGACACTAGTTATAACATTTGAAAGAGGAAAACAAGTGTGGTTGTTACCACAAAGGCCATTTTACCATTGCTTCCTACTTTTTCCAACCCCTTCCATCCCCCTCTGAGTTTATTCTTTAGGGCAACATATTCCAGCAACAGTATAGCTAAGGACTTAACTGTGCACATGTAATTCACTACACATTAAACATTATTTTCTCATCCAGAGTTACATACTCCTCATGTTCATTTCTATTTTTGTAGTTATTTCCTTAATAGATGATTAATAGTCCAATGGAAATAAAAGTTCCAATTCTATTTTATAGGAGCATCTAAGGACTTCTGGCTTGTCTAGCATGGAAAAATGGAGGTTAAGAAGAGACTTCACTGCTCTCTGCAGCTTCCTGATGAGATGATACAGAGGTGCTGGTCTCTTCTCCCTGGCATCCAGTGACAGAACACATGATAATAGTTTAAAGCTGTGACAGGTGAGATTTAGACTTGCCATCAGGAATCATTTCAGTAGAGAGGGTGGTGACACACTGGAACAAGCTTCCAAGAGAGGCGAATAATGCCCTAAGCCTGTCAGTGTTTAAGATGTATTTGGAAAATGCCCTTAACACCATGATTTAAATTTTGGTCAGCACCGAATTAGTAGACAGTTGACTAAGTGATCGTTGTAGCAGCAACCTTCCAACTGCAATAATATAGTCTGTTCTAACTTATCTATAGTTAGGGGTTGACAGTAATTAGAACCCCTGGTTTGAAAGCCAGTGGGTTTAATTTAGCCCTTAAGGGCTGTTTCAATTACATATATTTCACGTATCACAAAGTAAACTAACCTTATATGGAACTCATATGCACAACACTAAAAATGAATCCTGGAGAGCTTTCTAAAATATAGCGCAGAAAATCCTTTGAAGTGTAAAAATTACTAGAACAATTTTCTGTCATATGAAATATATTGATTGATAGGAAGCAAGATGCTTCCAAAAAAACTCTCTATTTGGTGCAATTCAAATGTAAACTTTGATTCTACCATATACCTTCATACTACTAATGTATATTAATTGTTATCACCATTTCCAGACTCATAGATAAAGGTACACATATAGAATAAAAGATACAAACAGCTTCTAACAGATTTTTCAAAATTCAGTTAGCTCATGAATTTCAGAATTCGTATAAACAGTAGTCTTCATGCCTTGAAGAAAATCTTTGGTGCAGGGATAAAAAACATAAAATACATGTTCTAAACCTCAGAATACATTATCAGGTATACTAAAAATAACAAAAAGAGCAGCACCTCTTGCAAACAGGGTTTGTGTTTGGTTTTCAGGGGGCTCTTTTGTTCAGCTGGGGGCTTTTTGGTCAGTTGATTGAATTCTAAGGAAAAATGGATGGACTGTCCTTCATTTTTCCCTCTGAAATGTCACAATGATGCTAATGAGATAATCTATAAACAAGAAAATTCTTTGGAAAATTATTTCATCAAGGTGTCAGATCAGTTCAGCTTATATTAACAGAGTCACAGAATGTTAGGGGCTGGAAAGGACCTAAAAACATCATCCAGGCAACCGCCCTGCCATAGCAGGATCACCTAAACCAGATCACATTAGAACATGTCTATGCAGGTCTTGAATGTCTCCAGAGGGGGAGATCCTACAACCCCCCGGAGCAGCCTGTTCCAGTGTTCCATCACCGTCACAGTGAAAAAAAACTCATGTTTCCATGGAACTTCCTATGCCTCAACTTCCTGTCATTGGGCATCACCAAGAACAGCCTGGCTCCATCCTCTTGGCACACACCCTTTACATATTTATAAACATTCATGAGGTCACCCCTCAGTCTCCTCCTCTCCAAACTAAAGAGACCTATCTGCTTCAGTCTCTCCTCATACGGAAGATGTTCCATTTCCTTAATAATTTTTGTGGCTCTATGCCAAACTCTTTCAAGCAATTCCCTGTCCTTGAACTGAGGGGCCGAGAACTGGACACAGTATTCCAAACATGGCCTCACCAGCAGAGAGCAGAGGGGAAGGATCACTGGCATCATGATCAAGAACTGCTTTTTTAAAGCATTTTAAAATAACTTACTAGAAGAAAAAAAAAAAAAGAGAAAAAAAAAAAAAAAAAAAAAAAAAAAAAAAAGGGAAAAAAAAAAAAAAATGGGGGGNAAAAAAGGGGGGGGGGGTGGGGGGAAATCCTTTCCCTGGAGGTGAGATGGCTAAAAATCAAGCTGTGCATGGAATTAAAGTCCAGATGCAGCTGTGCTGGTTTGAGGCTAATTGGTATATTTTTAATGAGAGAAATCAAATCCTTGTCTGCGAGAAGAAAATAACAGTGATGCCTTCTTCTGCTGAGAGACACAAATAGCCAAATATAAGATAAGGCACACACTTCTCAGTTCTCACTTCTCAGTCGATCTGTGGGTCTGGTTTCATCTTTTCTTCTAACCTGCTTGTCATCTTTTGACATCTCACCTCAGATCTCTGCAGATTTATCATGTGAGCTATACAGAGATTGAGCTGGTTATTTCTGGGCAGGAAGAGGGGAAAGGAGGAGGAAGGGAAGGGGTTGATTCAGGAGCCTTCTGGGCAGTCTTTTTCAGGAGGGATTTTCTATTTCTGTATGACTTTAAACTTGTATGTAACTGTAAATATCTGTGCATATTGTGTATATTTACACTTGTAAATTGTGCTAAGCTGTAACTATAGTTTCCTTAACTTCCATCAGACTGAGTCTAGTGTGGTGAATTTGGTGGGTGGGGTGTGGGGGCGGGCAGGTAATTCCCAAACCACTACAGACCTTTTCCATTGTGAGCAGCATGTTTATCCTTCAGTCTGGTGAGCAAGAGCTGCACTCCCTAAGGTATGCTGTTAATAGCAGGCACAAGAAATACCAAAATCCAAACCATTAGCTTTAGGCTGGGCATAAGGCCACTACTCACCCCTCACTAGATTTCCTAAGACAAACACTAAGAGAAAACTGAGATTTCTCACATTAGCCATCTCAACTGACCTAGGCAAAATATACTGAGCAGATTTTAAAGTAAATATTGCAAATTGATTGATTTGTATATGCAAATATCTCTAACTCCACACCTGAAGCTGTACCAGGAAGGAGTTATGCCTTTCTGCACATCCATCTCCAACAGACAACATCTATTCCCCTAAAACAGGTCACTCTATATGCAAAATACACAAGATGTTAAACACAGTAACAGTGAAAGTCACTGGTTTATTTGGACCAAAATAGTGAACACAAATAACCATGACTGCACAAATTATTTGGGGTCATAACTATTGTAATAACAAACATCAGGCAATATTTTCCATGATTATGCCATGATTTTGACTTTTTGGCTAAATTGTTTCTTCACCATCTGTTTTAAAATGTTCTTCACAGGTGGCTGGCTTACTGACATCTCTTGCATTTTGTAGTAAGTGTTATACTTGAAAAGGTATCTTAATTACTTTTTTTTTTTCTTTTTAAGTAGGTGATAGTAGTTATTAATAGCAAAGGAGGCTGACAATATTCATCAGCCATCCTAACTATTGATAATGTTTTGCCTCAATGTTAACCTAGATGCAAGAGAAACTTTCAACAATTTGTGATGCACTGAGACCTAGGTATAAAAACTGACAGAGCTCAGGAGGCATTTTTGTTTATAACAACCTGCTAAATAAGTCCAAAAAGTAATGGATGGATGCAGTCCAAAGAGCACATGTATTTTGTGACTCTTTGTGAGAAGAGTTTGTTTTCTGAGTACACATTAGCAATGGCAGGCAGTATCTTAGAGTCAGCATGCACATGGGGCACGCACACCTGAGTTGGGAGACTATGGGATAAGAAACTTTTGCATCTGGAAGGAAAACATATCTAGTTTGGTTACACTACCTGGCTAAATATGCAGATTTCATGCTGGCAAAATCTGTTTTGTTTCAGTGAAGTACAGTCGCTTGTGCTACAAAACCTGCTACCTTCCCAGCTCTGGGAGTATGAGTTGCTGTGTCCCTGGCACTGCAGCGACAAGTGACTAATGCAGTTACTGACAACTATTATATCAAGCACTGAGAACCTATACAAAATCCCAACCTTCAGAGCCTTTCAGCTCAGGCACCAAAATATTCATTATCAAATCCATTTTAGGTATTTATCTTGTGAAATAATCTATTTATGAAACTAAACATCGATACTAAATATGATTATGATACTAAATATGATTACAATACTAAATATTACTCTGGCTTACTTTAGACAAGGAAACAAAGTTTATTCTCAGTCACTCCAGTAACAGAAAGATATTGAAGGAGGGGAAAAAATTCATGATTCATGTGATTAACACATGGCTTAGAGGTTGGTGCTGCCAACAGAACTTTGGGGTTTTTTACCACAGGGAAGTTTTCTCAGCATTGGGTCTAGTGGCGACAGATGGACTTCATCTGCCCCATAAGGGGAAAAGAATCCCTGCACATGAGTTAGCTGGACTCATTGACAAGGCTTTAAACTAGCTATGGCCAGGGACAGGGATGTAGCTGGCCTTGCCACTGAGAACCCTGGGTGTAATAGTCCAACACTTTAGGAGCATTGTGTTGACATCTTAGATGACCAGAGGGTCTATCCCACTTCAAGGCTGAAAACTATGTACTTAACTCCATCCCTGAAATGTTTATACACCAATGCATGCAACATGGGGAGTAAACAGGAGGAGTTAGAAGTCCATGTGTGATCATAGGGTTATGACCTGGTGGCAATTCCAGAGACAAGGTGGGACAGCTCACATGACTGGAGTGTGGTCATGGATGGCTATGTCCTTTTTAGGAAAGACAGATCAACAAGGCAAGGTGGTGGAGTTGCTCTTTACGTGAGGCAGCAACTAGAATGTCTTGAGTTCCATCCAGGGGTAGTGGATGAGGAGTGAGTGGAGAAATTGTGGGTGCAAATTAAGGGGCAAGCTAGCATGGGTGATACAGTTGTGGATGTTTATTACAGGCTGCCGGGTCAGGATGAGGAAGTTAATGAGTTCTTCTACAGGCAGCTAACAGCAGCCTTGTAATCACAGACCTTGGTTCTCATGGGGGATTTTAACGATCCAGATATTTGCTGGAAAGTCTATTCAGTGAGCCAGCTACAGCCCAGAAGGTTCCTCCAGCGCGTTGATAACTTGTTGATGCAAACGGTGGAGAAGCCAACTAGAAGGGGAGCACTGCTGGATCTTATCATCATCAACAAGGAAGGTCTGGTTGAAGCAGTGACAGTGGAGGGCAGCCTTGGCCTTAGTAATCATGAGATGGTGGCTTTCAAGATTCTTGTCTGGTAGGAACAGGATATCAAGCAGGATTATAACCCTGGATTTCAGGAGAGACAACTTTGGCCTTTTCAAGAAATTGCTGGGTGGAATTTCATGAGGCAGGGTACTAGAAGGCAGAGGGGCCCATAATAGTTGGTTAACATTTAAGGACCTCTCCTTCCAAGCTCAAGATCAGTGTATCCCAGCAAGTGGGAAACTGAGAAAGGGAGCCAGGACATCTACATAGTTAAGTAAGGAACTGCTAAGCAAACTCAAATGGAAGAGAGTCTACAGATGGAAGAAGTCACCACCTGGGAGGAGTATAAGACTGTTGTCAGAGAATGAAGGGAGACAACTAGGAAGGCTAGGGCCTCATTGGAACTCAACCTTGCAAGAGAAGTCAAGGATAACAAAAAGGACTTCTTCAAATACATTGCAGGAAAAGCTACTGTTAGAAGCAGCACAGGTCCCCTGTTGAATGAGGCAGGTGCCCTGGTGACAGAAGACACAAAGAAAGTGGAGTTACTAAATGCCTTTTCCATCTCCATCTATACTGCTGGAGACTGTATAAACATATAAATAAACATATTTATATGTTTATACATATATAAAGGGTGAGTGTCAGGAGGATGGAGTCAGACTCTTCTCAGTAATGCCTGATGACCAGATGAGAGGCAATGGGTGGAAGTTGAGGCACAGGAAGTTTCATGTAATGCTGAGGATTTTTTTCACTGTGAGGGTGACAGAACACTGGAACAGGCTGCCCAGAAGGGGTTGTGGAGACTCCCTCTCTGGATATATTAAAAACCCACCTACAGCTGCTCTTGTAGCTGCTTCATTCTCTCATTGCCCACATTATCCACCACTTGTTGCTGCCAGTAATCTGACAAATGCAACAATACACTTTGGATTGAAGCAAGTGCTCTTTATTCCAGGCCCATGCAAGCGTAATGCCTGTGCAGGACAGAGAACCAAAACAGGACCCATCACCCTCGCAGTGACTCTTTTTATCCCATCATATAAACAATGCATTAACATAACCTAGGTGAGTACAGCCCAGTCTTTAACATACATCATGCCTTGTTTTTCCCCTGGGCCAGATACTCCATTGTCTTTCCTCCTCTGTGGGAGGCATCCTGAAGTTGTGGGAATGGTCAAGTGCTTTATACACTGTTCGTTATCGTTGTCTCTTACACTGGATTCCCACACCTGCCTGGACACGTTCCTGTGTGATCTGGTATAGGTGATCCTGCTCTGGCCAGGGGGTCAGACTAAATGATCTTTTAAGGTCCCTTCCAGCCCCTGGCATTCTGTGATTCTGTGATCTATTTTCTCTTTCTGCCTTCCAGCAGGGTTAGACCAGCATAGTGTAGTACTTTTTCAGGTGGGCACGGAATGCCAGGTTGCCTCTCCCAGTCACACAGAGATAGGTCTTCAGCTCCTGGATCTGGCCACGTTTGGGTACCACACCCATCCATTAGGTCCTTATCCTTTGCACATGGATTTAGTGTTGAGAGAGAGGCCCCAAGGGAGTAACAGTATATGTACTCCAGCCAACTGGCTATTCCCTAAAACACACCTACCAGGACTAGCAGCTTTCTCTGCACATGATTTACTGTCACTTGAAAAGTGAAGGAAGTAACAAAACACACAGCCACAAAGACAAGAGGTAAAAATTCATCTAAATGTGTGAAAAACTAAACTGCCAGGCCTTCACTGTCTGAGATGCTGTACAAATACAAAATTAAATTATGTATTTTGCACCCCAAAGAGCTTGCTACGGCTCTGAGGTGTAACAAATAGTGATAATTTGTTAAGAATGTACTGCAGGCTTAAATAGAGGATATGCAAGACTTAGTAGTGACAGGAGGGATATTTTGAGGTTCAATAGAAAATGCATGGATCTGAGGCACCAAGGTGGTGAGTTCCCCATACTGCTGTTTCTATGTTGCCTTCTAAACACAGCTCTGTAATATATAAACAATGACAGAGCAATTTCTTTCTTCAGCTCTAGAACTTTTCTTGTATATTCTGCAAACATGGAAGGTAGAATAAGGGGGTAGCAGGGGGGGTTGCACTAGCAAATATTTCCTATTCAATCAGAATTGTTAGGTATTCATATTTTTCCACAGTTCCACAATGGCATGCTTTTTAAGACATCAGGAAATGTTATTCTAGATGGGATTGTATCTGGTAATTGCAATGCCATTTGGAAGTTAGAAACCATATACTGCAAATCCTGACCAATATTCCACAAGGTTACCAGAAGCATGCTTCATCTCTTTGGAGGATAAGGACACATGGAAAACAGTAAAACACACAAACCCACTCTCCAGCTCCCATTTATCTTGTGCTTAGAAATTCCAGAAAAGCTTTGGTAAAAGATAAGGGAAAAGAGTGGTCAGTTTCTATGCTCAATTTCAGCTAAAGAAGACATCCACTTTGATCCTGTAGAGCATTTCAGTGAAAATGCTCATCAGCAGCTACTAGAAAATACCCCCCTACCACAACCGCATGAAGCTCAGGAGAAGCTCTGATAAGGATGCAGTTTGCCTCTCACCAGAGGAAAACAAATGAGGACTTGATGTGGCTTTGATGGACCACAATAGACTAAATACAGAAAATAAGAGTATGTCCCAGAAGTGTGGAGATGAAAGAAAAGTTTCACTTATCTCTGTCACCTTGACAACGTTTCCTCATATATTTTGCAGTATTTTATCCAGCTTTTTTTTTAAATCCCTGAAGATGGGTACTTCCATGCCTTTCCAAAAGTCTCCTCAGTATATTTCATTGGCAGAGATTGCCTGGTGATGTCCAGCTTAAATGTTCACTTTTCTTCACCTCAGCAATTCTGTACAGCAGCTTATGGCAGAAAAGTATTTATTTCAGTTCTGTGCTATTGTCATCAGGGATGTTTGTATTGGTGCAGGAGATTGATTATGGTATCTTGAAGATCTTCGTGTAGCAAATACCACTTTGCAAATACCAACTTCTCTTCCAGAGACCATCCTGAGGAAACCTCCCACTCCTCTATAGCCATCCAGTGACTTCTTATTTCTTAGAGCAACACGCTGAAGAAACCTGGGGAGACAGATCTGGCAAAGCTCTCTGCATACTAAATACATTTAAAACAAACAACCAAACAACCATGCAATTGCTTCTTTCTATAGATTACTCACAATATTACTCTTCACTGCACTGGAGATCCTTGATAGTCCCAGTTCCATGAAGATTACAAGGCAGCAGTTCCTACATTTAGCATGGAAGCAGAATAAAGAGGAAACTCAGCATGCATGATCAGAGTACAGCAGCAGCTGCTTTCTTATACCCAGTGCCAGCTCTTTAACTCAGTAAATCATATATTTGGTGTTTGTTTGTTTGTTTTGTTTTTGTTTTGGGTTTTGTTTGGTTTGTTTTTTTTTTAAACTAAGTTTTACTAAAACCATGCCAGGTTGCTAGTTTATGCATAGCCCTGTGAGGAGCTTTGAATGATACTAAGTCGTACCCTGACAAAACTACCTCACATGATTCCTGCTACTGTTTTCATGGAACTCGAGGACAAGCAGAGTAATTTGAATTGAGAACCTATCCTCACTACACTGAGCTCTAAACACAGATTCATTCTAGTTCTGGGATGAAATTAGGCATATTAGCTTAATATATTAATTTAACTCTGTACTTGGCATTTAGCATCCTGGCAGACTATGGGATTTGAAAGTCCTAGACAAGACTGCCAGAGCAAACCAACAGAAGTCTACCTTCTGCTTTAGCTAAACCTCATATCACAATCTGATGAAGTCCCTGTTGACATTACCTCCATCTTCAAAAACGGAAAAAAGGAAGAGCCTGGAAACTACAGACCAGTCAGTGTCGTCACTATGCCTGCCAAGATCATAGAGCAGATCCTCTTGAAGGCCATGCTAAGGCATACACAAAATGAAGAACAGGTGATTGGTGGTAACTGACATGGCATCAGTGGATAAGAGAAGACTGATGTCATCTACATGGACTTGTGTAAAGACTTTGATACTGTCCTGTATGATATTCTGATCACCAAATTGGAAAAGTATGGACCTGAGGGTTGGGCCACTGGTTGGATAACTAATTGGCTGCATTGGACGCACTCAGAGAATTGTAACCAATGGCACAATGTCCAAATGGAGACCAGTGACAAGTGGCATCCCTCAGGGGTTGGTACTGGGACCAGTGCTGTTTAGCATCTTTGTCAGTGACATAAACAGTGGGAGAGAGGCACCCTCAGCAAGCTTGCAGATAACACCAAGCTGTATAGTCCTGTTGACACACTAGAGGGATGGCATCCAGAGGGACCTGTACAGGTTTGAGGGATGGGCCCCAAGCCAATCTCATGAAGTTCAACAAAGCCAAATGCCAGGTCCTACATCTGGGTCAGGGCAATCTCAAGCACAAATAAAGGCTGGGTAAGGAGTGGCCTGAGAGCGTCTAGAGGAGAAGGACTTGGGGGTGTCAGCTGATAAAAAACTCACCAGCAATGGTCCCTGGCAGCCCAGAAGGCAACTGTGTGCTGGGCTGCATCAAAAGAAATGTGACCAGCAGGATGAGGGAAGTGATTCTGTCCCTCTGCTCTGGTGAGGCCCCACCTGGAGCACTGCATCCAGTTCTGGTGCCCCCAGCATAAGAGGGACATGGAGCTGCTGAGGCTTGAGGAGGGGAGATTTAGAATGGATATTAGAAATAAATTCTTTAAAGTTGAGACACTGGTAGAGGTTGCCCAGGGAGGTCATGGATGCCTCATCCCTGGAGGTGTTCAAGGCCAGGTTGGTTGAGGCTTTGAGTGACCTAGTTGAAGGTCTCTCTGCCCATGGTGTGGGTGGGTTGGAACTAGATGATCTTTAAGATCCATTCCAACCTAAATCATTCTACAATTCTATGAATCACTGATTGGAATGGAGACAATTCAAAATCAGCAGCTTTTCTATATGGGCAAAGGCATATTAGTCTACAAAAAGTGGGCCAGTGTCCACTTCATCCTATGTCCACTTAGAGAATTTTGCTGAAGCAGGTTTTTTGTGGCAGCTGTTTATGCTACCAGCTTCGTATTCCTCTTATTGCCTTTCATTAGACAGGCACAAAAAAGAGATGGCCTTCTGTAGCCTTCAAAGTCAGGCCATTTCTCAGCACTAAGTGCCAACTCATATATAGAGGACCTCTGTGGGGAAGGTCAGTAAGCAGACAAAGTCAATATGTAAGAATCCTGCTGAATTAGTACTGAATTTCTCTGATGTATTTCTGGTTGGAATTCAAGCCAAGAGAGGAGCACATATTCATGCTTTTCTTACACTTCTACTAAACTGTTGCCATGCATTACACCACTAAACCTGCTGAACTCTCATCTGCAGTTGCACTTAAAGACTGCAGAAAATTCGCACATTAATAAGAATACTTGCCATGACCTGGTGTCTCCCGCAGAGGTGAGGAATCTGTCTGACATTTTTCACTGCCTTTAAAAGACCATCACTATTTATTCTTTACTTCCTGCACAAGCCCTGTTTTCTTTTTGACTTAGCAAGTACACAGGCCACTGCTTTGCACATCCAAGCAACAGTCAAAAACTAGATGCTACCATTGAATCATTTCGTATAAAATTTTACTTAGCTTTACTTAGCCAGATGTAATAGCCTTTATAGCTCCCCAGTGAAGGTAGCAGGAGATGACTAGTAATAAAGGAATTAGCATGGTCCCGAGGCAAAGTGCAGCATACCCAGCAAGTGGCAGGTAGTAATGAAATACAGTGCTGAAGACCCTGAATTAGTGTGACATAAGTCAGGAAGCTCACACAGCTGAATGCAGTGACATAGGTTCAGTAGGAGTGCAAATGCACACCCTGGATCCACTCTGGCTCCCCATTTCTCCACTTGCAGTAGGCAAACACAAGAGTTAGGTCAGGACGTGAGCTTTGGTCAAAGTGAAGCAAATAATGCTGCAGCACAGATGTACGCTGTCTTCTGGTCAGAAGTAGTTAGGGGTGACATCTCCCCTAGCTTCCCTTCAGCACAGAACTTCACTCAGGAACCTGCAGACTTTGTCACTTATGTCCAGAGCAGCTTCTGGAGTTTAGTTAGCAAAGCAGATGAGCTGTTTACTGCTATGCCTCATGAATGAAATGAAGACGATTTGTCTAGAGTTCAAAGTAGGACTAAGAGATGTCTCCAGTATTTGCTAGGAGAAAAGCTGTGACTCTCTATTATCTTAATATCCTTGACATGTTTCAGTTCTCTGACCCCCAAGGTACACAGGGTGGGGTGGACAGAACAAAACTAAATGACAAAAGCCCAAACCCACAACGCAAATGCATGTCACAATGACTTGATGGTTCCTTTTGCCTAAAGCAATCTGATACAATCAGCCATCTCTCAAGTAAAGCCTTTATATTTTATTCTTTCAACCATTTAAAATAAAAACTGTATGTTGGCATGGATAGCTTGTCATTTTAATACACTGTGATGTTTTCAAGCTTCAAAATATCATGTTCAAATTTGTATGCAAATTTGAGTTTCCAATTCCATTCTCATTAGTTCTTCTGGAACTGCATCTTAATATTCACAAAATGTTTATAGCTTCCTCTGTTGTTTTCCTGAATTGCTTTAGAATGAAACCCAGTATATAAAAAGCAAATGAAGAAATCCATTAACACCCAGTAACTTTCTTAAACATCACATTTAATTTCTAAGTATGTTAGAATTTTTCACTGCAAAAAGTTCAAATATCTACACACACACTATCTGATAGCATATTGAAAATCACAGGCAAATGAGTTTGTGTCTATAGCATCATCAGCCTCCAGAAGTGCCCTCCTCTATTACCTACTCACTTGCAAAGCCTGCTGCCTTTATCAGTGTCTTGAATGAATGTCTTAATGCATGTGAAAAAACAGTACACATTCTTAGATGGAGTAAAATTGGGATCACTGTTTAGACTTCAATGAAAAAAAAGCAAATTTACAACAGCTATGAATCTGATTAACATATTTAGTTATCCACCCAACTGAAAAATCAACCAACATTTAAAACATGAGTGAAGTTACAGCCACACTGTTAAAAAAAAAAAAATACCAAAAGTCCCTACCGCAAACAATATCAAATTCTGGATGACACCTGGAGCTCATTAGTAACTAAAATGTGTAACAGGCAGCAGAGGAAAAAAGATCTGGGAGAGAGCATTATGTCATCTGATACCTGACACTACACTGTCCTGGAGTGATAGTATGGAAATGCACGGAGGCAGGTACTTGTCTAACCTGTTCCCACAAATGTTCCTTCTTGAAGACTTCACAATCCCCCCAAGCTATCTGTCACTAAAAAGTTTTTTCTTCATGTCTACTTTATAAACATCATTTCTCTACGTGGTGGGTCAACAGCTGGAAAGTACTGAATGTGACAAAAGAAACCCCCACCTGACAATGTGGCAGTGTCCTGCTTAAGAGGAATGAAATTCAGAAGGTAGCCACTAGAAATAATAGGAGCAATTGAGATGCAAACTGTGTTGTATCTGTACCTGTAGGAGAAACCAGGCAGTCTGAGCCAGAGGAGGCATGGCTTTCCCTGCTTTTGCATTTAGAGTGAATGCAGTCCCACCAGGCTCCACGTGAATGCTGACTTTCTCAGCCTTTCATCATCTCTTTCCATTTTCACTAAAACTGGAAGTCAATAAAACAGCAAAGAAACAACAAAGATAGAGGCCAAGCACATCACAATAAAGTTAGTAGGGTTTCATACCTATTACACATTATTTGTGTCATCAAAAAATACTATAAGGAAACATAACATAGGTTCATATGTCACTATTCACGTTAGCAGGCTTGAACACATTGCGAGCTTTTGAGCATCACAATATGTTAAGAGTTTTTTAATGACTTTAAATCAGCATTGATCTTCTTAATTAAACTTTTTTTTTCATTAAGAAATAAATCTGTGCATGAACCAGATTAATTTATTCTAGCATGCCACCAGCATACAAGATGATTATTATAGAAACACTAGCAACACAGATCTGCATCTTGCTCCAGGAGAGCAACTTCCCTTCCTACAAGCAGATGACAGTAATGGCAGTTCAGAGACAGGGAGTAACTGAGATAAAATTTGTAAGATCATCTCACAGTTCAACTTTTGAAATGCATGACGCTCAGCAGAAATCTAAGACTTCACTTTGCAGGTCTTTAAAAATAAGATACTGGAAATTTCTCCCTTGCTCTGAAAGTAGTACTTACTTTCTTAAGGCAAGTGGTTATCTAGAAGAGTGGGAAGACAGTAACATTTTGAGTACTGCAATGGTACTTGCTTCATAGTCATTTGCAGTCTGCCTATGTCAAAGATGAACCAAACAGCAACTGTGAATTCCCACCAGGCCCAGGCCTCGCCAGGGCCACCAGAACTCATTGGCACATAGTACCACTCCATGACCTGACTGCAATAAACACACTGCCTTTTGGCATGTCTGTGACACACCTGGAGCAACTGCAGAAGGCCCAGAACACAGGAGGCACAAAGTCCACTAGGCCCAGTATCACAAAATCACAGAATGTTAGGGTTGGAAAGGAAAGATCACCCAGTCCAAATCCCCTGCCAAACCAGGACCACCCAGGGCAGGATGCACAGGAATACATGCAGTACAGTGGGGCTGACGTAGAGCTGTTACCTCCCTCCTCTGTATTCTTTCAGGGCTGGGAGATAAGGCCACCTAGCAGGGCTACATCCCAGTACTTCTGCCTAGAGTCAGCTCTCACAGGAGCAGTTTGTTTGGACTGCAGTGGAAGCATGCTTAGAATTCCCTGTGAATATGGACAAATACCTGTCCAGCAAAACCATATTTGAGCTGACTTCACCTGGACCCCATCAGATGCTAGGAGATGAAAGGATTTAAGTCCTTGCCCATTCTGTGCTTCTGGATCCTTTATTTCAGCCACAATTTCTCACCAAGTAAAGCTCATTCTTGTAAGAGGAGATCTCTATCACTTATCACATCAAAGATTTGTTCATATTTGAAAGCACAATCTGAATAAATTTGATATATGAATGAACCATGGAACAAACAGGCAGAGCATGCTAGTGCTTGGAGTAATCCCACACACCCTGGGTACCCAGGAGCAAACAATTTTCACCAATATCCTCCAAGCCTTTCTGCACCTCAAGGTTCAAAGTCCTGCTTTTGAAAATCCAAATCATATTCAAGATAAATTAAAATAGACCTCAGTATCAAACCACATTTTAAGATATTCACCAGTGAATTCACCACATCACCTAATCTTCAGGTATCTTGGAGGAAAGAAGGAGCGTTTGTGTGTTTTACTGTATTAAAACAGGATGCAGAGAGACTCAAGAAGCAGAGGTGGCAAATACTAAGTTCAAATGAAGAAATGACCCCTGAATAGATTTTTTTAAATTAAATTAAATACTTTTGGATAAATGTCAATGAAAACCACCAATAAAGAACTAGGGGAGGGGTGTGTGGTCCGTGTGTTAATTATTCAACTTTGTAGCAAATAACAAATGCTAGCATTAAATTAAAGCTCACTGGTCATTCCCAGTGACTTTGGCAAACCTCCAAACCTCAGAATTGTGTGAAGGTGCATTATCAGTTCTTTCCAAAAGAAGATAAATTTAAAACCATTTATTTTTAGGAGAGATGGAGAATGTAAGACATCTACAATCTCAAGAGGCAAATCTGACAAGTCAAGTTCTTTAAAGACATCCCATGAATTATGAATAACCTGTCCATTATTATCAAGCTGTGGGAGCAATGCAACTTGAGAAACTAGGTTAGAGCTATCCTGGCTAGTAGCATAATTACAAGAACACATGGACTACTCACAAATAAAAGTGTGCTCTTGTCACAGTATGCCTGCTGTCAGCACCACAAATTTCATCAGGGATTCCTTTTGAGAGGAAGCAACTGAGATGTGGATTATTCCAGAAAAGCAGGACTCTAGAGTATCTGCTGTGCATTATTCTCATTAGAAAAACACAGATCCTGTGAGGTGGTGCTTACAGTGAGGATTTTTCTAATTATATCCAGGCAACAGAATCATTGAGGATGGAAGAGACTTATGGGAGTTAAGTATGACACCACCATCCCACTGAAAGCAAGGTGACCTAGACAACAGATTGTTCAGGTTTATGTCCACTTGCATCTCCAAATCTTTCAGGACTGAAGACCCCACAGCTCCTCTGCGCAATCTCTTACAATGTTTGACCATCCTCACAGCAGGATAGTGTTGTAGGTTTTTGTGTAAGAGCGTGGCAGACTGAGATTATCTTACTTCACTCTTTTTTTTTTAAGGAAAAAGGGTAGTAAAATAATAACGCTCTTGCTGAAGTGGAGAAGAAAATGAAGAAATGTTGTATTTAAAGATGTGCAGGAAAAGATACAGCATACATGAATCCTTAACACCTAATACAGATACAGGATACATGAGAATTTCCCCAAAACCTTCCTCCCAAGCAAGTCAAAAACCACCAAAACCTCAGTGCTCATTTTCTCCCATCCTCCATTCTCTCCCCATGCAGGCCAGATTCACTGTGGCAGCAGTCTTGAAAGCCACAGCCTATAGGGTACTCCTGTATAGCTACCAGATAAGGATCCCTCCAGAGAGCTGAAAAGAAAAGGGAGAAAAGAGAACAAATTTACCTTGCTGCTTACTTGTAAAGTCTTTGCAGGATCTATGGGATTGAATAAGAAAATTATGATATCTGGGGTGATCAGTTTGTCCCCTGGGATGGATCTTGGTCTCTGTATTTTTTTAAGGAGCCTGGGATAACCTGGAACTCCTCAAACCACAACAGATAGCTTTTCTTATGTTTAAATGGACTTTCCTGTGTGCCAATTTGTGCCTGTTGCCTCTTGCCCTGTCACTGGGCACAAATGAGAACAGTTTGGCTCCACTTTTTTTTCAGCTTCCCATCAGACATATTAATAAGATCCACCTGAGCCTTCTACTCTCCAGGCTGCACAATCCCAGACTCTCCTCATATGATCAATGCTCCAATCTCTTCATCATCTTTGTGCCCCTTTGTTGGCCTCCTTCCAGCATGACCATGCGTCTCTTGTACTGGGGAGCCTATCTTACAATGCAGGACTACAGATCTGATCTCACCAAGGAAAGAATTACCTCCTTCAAGCTGATGACTACTCTCTTCCTAATACAGCCTAGGAAGCTATTTGATTTCTTTGTTACAAGGACCCACTGGTGGCTTACTGTCAGCTTGGTGTCCACCACAACTCACAAGCCCTTTTCAACAGAACCATTTCCCAGCTACTTGAACCACAGATTGTGCTGGGGCTTGAGGTTCTTCCACGCCAGATGCATACCTTGGCTTCTCCCTTTGCTGAACTTCAGGATGTTCATGTCAGCCTACTTCTCCAACCTACCCACATCACTCTGAACAGCAGCACAACCAGCAGGCACATCAGACATTCTTCTCAGTTACTGTATGCAAACTTGCTGACTGTTCACTCCATCCCAGCATCTATGTTATTAATAAAGGTGTTAAACAATACTGGCACCAACATCAGTCATGGGGTATACTACTCATGACCACCCTGCACATGGTCTTTGTGCCACTGGCAATTAGCACTCACATTTACACATTGATTCTTCCCAGATTACCAATAGGTTATAACTGCATGAGGAGTTTCAGGTAGAACTGCATTCCATTCTACACGAACAGGTAACTGAGGACCAAAACAGTAATGTAGTACTTGTAATGGTGATGGCATGTCAGAACTCACTGGCGTCTCTCAGACCAGAAAGAAACAGAGGAAATAAATTATCACTTCAAAGCAGCAGATGTCCCCATATTGGGATGGGAGGGACACACAACACAGATGGACATGGACAGGAGACACAACTGTAACCATTGAAAGTGGCACAATAGTTTCTTTGCAATATGTTTGCATTCACACAATTCAGCATTGTCTGATCATCTTATCTTTAAGTTACTGGTAGCTTTATGGTTTTTTCTGCTAAATAAAGCCAAGTTCATTTATCCATTATTAATGTGGGGAAAATCCAAAGGCTTACTCCTCCAGTATGATCTAATGTACATAGTATAGATAAGAGCATGTATTGGCAGTGCAGTATGTATATGTCTCTTCCGCAGCAAAGAAATTATTCAGTAGAGTTAAAATAGCATCCCCTTGCAGAACCTGTCCCAAAGGACAGAGTGTTACTTAGAACCCTTTGTTATACCTTTTGATTCTGAACACAGCCAAGGCATCAAAAAAGTGAGCTAGATCTAGAAGGGGATGCTCAAAGCCAAGATATGAGTGGCACCTTCTTTGCTCTTCTTCTTTGTTCCTGTTCTCACTTATGCCTAGGTCTTACATCATCATAACCTTCCAGAAGATTGATTTACCTGTCCAGCTGGAAGTTGCTTACTTGTCAGGATCTTGGCAGATAATCTGCCACTAACCTTATCTGAAAAGTTATTGTGTACACTCACAACTTTTGCACTAAAATAATGAATAGTCAGAAGGTACAACCTTCCTGCTGCATGTGTGAATTGAGTGATACACTTACTTTTAAGACCAGGCAAAACAAGTCCAACAAAGCAGTAACACTGCTAAACTTTCATCAAAACCTCAACACCAAGGTCAAAATACTATGATAACTGTCTAACAAAATTCATTACACTCCTAAGTGCCTTTAACTGCTTCACAATGATGTGAGACTTCTCTCTGAAGTCAGTGAATTCTCCCAGCTGAAACAAACTCCTTCTTCAAGCATGCTGTGGGTTTTCTTTTACTTCTGCTGCTGGAAGCAGGCACAAGGAAGGAACAGGCAAGTGAGTCCTACAGTAAAGAGAGGTTACTAGACCCATTTCCTTACACCCGATTGGTCTTTCGTCTTCGTTCCATTAAGGGCATTTTTCTTTCTTTGTAAATTATCTGCCAGAATACAGAGCTCCCCTGGATCTAAGCAGACATTCAGAGACACTACTGCTTTTGGTAGTACTGATTTATGAAGCCCTTATTGGGATAGACTTAATCTATCACAGGAATTGGTTTTTTTTCCTCTCAGAACCCCATATAGCAGATGTGATAAAGCACCTGTATAATAGGCTTTCTATGCTGGTGCTGCCTGAGGATGTGGTTTACCACACTATTTGTGAATGATGGCTTACATTCAGAGCTTAAGTAAGCCTGGGCAGGGTGAATGAATTACAAAAGTGAATCATGAAGATGACAAACACATGGAATGCAGTGGCTCAAGCTCTTCCTGAAAGAAATTAATTGAGGTTTGACACCAGAAAGATACTGCTTTGTGTTAGACTGTCCAAAGCAAATAACCCAGTAATGTCAAACTGAGGCAGACAGCAGGTGCCTTTTCAAAAAGCATAGTTTGTGATCATTGTTTCTTTTTCTACCTTGTCAGGTAGACATGGGAATAGCTGCTTCTGGATTTGTCCAGCTGCATTATAAAGTCTCTGGGTGGCTTTGCACACAAGAAGCTATCCAAACCTGATTATGCCAATATACAGGAAGAAGATTTGACTCTGCATTGGAAATTGGATTGTTTGGCTAAATATTAAATGTATGCCAGTTAAAATATTTCAAGATTCCAACATACAACAGCACCTTAGTTTGGTTGTTTTCTTTTTTTATTGGTTTGGTTTGGAGCTTTTTTCATTTGGTTGGGTTTTTTTCTCAAGATTCAGTTAAGTAACATAAACAAATGGTTTATGCATTGTTTCCATCAATTTGTTTTCATGCCATACTCTTAGTAAGCAGAGTTTTGATTTCAGAAGGATATGTGCCTTTGTCTCATGAGAAAAGACAGAGACAGAAGACTAGTTAATTTGTTGATACTTCATCAGATTAATTAACTTGCTTACAGATTTAGTGTTGCTTCCAGTACAGAATGAGTTACAGTGCACTCTTTCAACAATAGTATATTAAATACCATCATCATTTTAGCATGTTTACAGCCATACTATTTATAAATAAGATGACAATTTTGACACATTAAATTTGCAAATCTGCCTCCAAAGAAGATTTTTTCTCGAAACACACAAAACATATTTCAGAATCAGTCTTCTCCCTTTCCAAAGATGACTGTGGAGTACTCTGTTTTCACAGAGTTCAGACAGCATGACTGCATATTTGAGAACTTTCAGTCAGCCACAAAGAACTGAAAATCAGGATCTAACAATTTGAAGTGTGTCTAAATGAGGAATGGGAAATAAACTGCTGCCAAATTCAACTGCAATGTTACACCATACTGAGCCAATTCCAGACAGTGGGGAGAGATGGAAGCTTTGCATTTGCTACCCTCCTTGAATATCCTTCACCTTGCAGGCAACAGTAACAACTTCAATTCACTAAGAAAACCAGGATGGATGTCAAGCTCTTCCTGTATACATTCTAAAATCCTTCATCCATTCAAGTTAACATTCATGGAACGAGGCCATGCAACTCTGAAAACAAATATAGCCTGGAAAAGACACTTTTTACAATTGCATGCAATTTATTGAGTACCTCTATCTGTAATGATTACACTAAAACCTCAAAAGACTCCACAGAAGACTTTTTATCTATTACAACCCTTTCATTAAGATTACATAAATAGATGCAATATTATGTATTTTTATTCCATGTGGCAGAAAGCACAGAGAAATGTGATAACGGCAATAAGGAAAACACTGTATATTTGGTATGTTGTAGAGAAACAACCAAAGGGAGGTGGATTCAGTAACTAAAAGCCTAGGGCAAAGTCAGATCCATTAATACTTTCTGTTCATTTATTTGGGAAGAATGTAATTGGCTTGAATGGGATTCAAATATATCTGATCTTTTAAACATTTTTTTTAAATGTTTAATTCGTGACTTTACACATGATTTCATGGCTNAAAAAAAAAAAAAAAAAAAAAAAAAAAGCTGCTGCTAAAACAAGTAGTTTTAGAATAAGCTTTATAAAGAACCCAAAGTGAGTGTCTAAACATGGTATCACTGATGGTGAATCCTTTCTTGGGTGTATTTTAAAGTAGCCTGAATTTCACTCAATGCATTTCTAAGTCCTGCTATTGCTCAGTGTTTTGGCATAGCTGAGCACAGGATGCATGGCAATGATGTATATCCTAGCTGGTTCCATCTTGAGATAAGACTCTTGTTTCCCTTCAACTACAGATCTTTAAATCAATACTGGACTTTTCCATCAAAAGAGAAGAGAAAGCATGTTAAAATCTGCTACCATATGTGCTAGGCTATCCAGGTTTATCAAAAGATGTACAGTGGTCCAGCAAGAAAAGAGGAGAAGAAAGTAGAATGAAAAAAGAAACACTATTCATTGTATCTTCAACATGTTTGTGCAAGGACCATGGGAAAGGCCTGTTATACTTCACAAGTAGAATAAATTTCTATAATTTGATTATGACTTTTATTTTTGCTAGGAGGTTTCAAAGGAACTTGTGTATCTGAAAATCCACAAAAAGGCAGACAATACTTTTCAAACTAAAAACATCAAACTGTCAACGCCTTTTGAAATTGTTCTTCTGCACAAGGTATTCAAAGCCCTTGGTATTGCAGAAGAGGATTTCCTGATCAGAAGCTTTGTGTGACTTTGCAATACACAGAACATTAGGCTAGATGAAAACCTGACCTTTGAGGTAAAGAAGGAAGAGCTTGGTTCTGTGAGGAAACAAAGTGAATCCTAGCTTAGCCAGATGTGACAGTAGTCAGTTAAGCCTGACAGAGCTGCAAGTCAAATACAAAGCCCAAGACTCAGATGGAGGTTCAGCCTCAGCTCCTTTTAGCTCTCTTTTCCTGCATGTACCTTTTTACAAATAATTGAATAACAGAATATTATGAGGGTACCTGTTGATAATAGTTCTGTCACTTGCTTGGACGCTGCTTCTTCAGCTCTCACAGGAGACCACAACACAAAGGTAATTCTTGAGAAAAGTACATCACTAACTCCTTGCCTGAGAATTTTAGGATTTTAAATTATATTCTCAACTCCATGGGAGCAGAGGCACTGCTTGCAAAGAAATTATTGAGAAAGGCTGAAAAGAACTGGTGTGGCTAAACCTGCAGCTATGACAGTGTTAAAATACATAGAAGTCTTCCTTTCGATGTTGCTTTATTGTCTTGATAGCAAAGTCAAGTTACTAAAAAATGCATCTAGATTCACAGTTCACTTTCAGAAGCGATAGAGGCAGAGTAATAAATAGGTACGTGATGCTGTGTATATATAGCGTAACACATAGTTTATATACCTATACAGCAAAACGTATAGCTTATCTCTGCATGTAAAGGTTAGGTAACTCCATCCATCACATCAGTACTTTGGCATTTCACTATACACAAAACCAAGCAAGCTGCCAATTTAACTCAGTTGCTCACTGACCTACTCAAGAAAAAGGTCAGTCATCCTCTTCAAATCATCTTCTTCATTTACACATCTGCATCACTGTGATATTTATCATCTACAAACAGCTGAGTTATCATTCATGAACAGTAACAGCATTTTGCAAGTTTTGTGACTTGGATTCCTAAATCCCCTAATCTGTCCGAAATCTCTTGGGTGTTCTCCTACCCTTTCTTTAATAATTTGTAATGTCTCTTAGATTTAAAATCATCCAATTAAAAATGCTTCCAGAAAACAAATAGCTTTATTTTCTGTAAAATACTTCTAAAATATATTTTTTTTTTAATTAATCAAGCACTATGTTTACAGATTCTCCACATTTATTGCTCTGTTTTGCATTAGTCATTTTAAGCTACCTTGTGCTAGTGATGCTCCTTGCAGAGGTTCTCAGAAGCAGACAACTGATTCATTTAGCTGCTTCACTCTTTGTTCTTGTTAACATTTATCCTTTTTATGCAGTTGCAGATTTAGGGTTTTTTTTATTCCTCCTGTATATTTTCATGTTTCTTTTAGCCACTCCCACATACTTCTTAAAGTTCTCAAAAAAGATCACCTATTGACAGTTTATGCCATCATCATGTTTTTCAACCCATTTTATCTAGCCCTATTATCTGAAGTAGCCACTTACTCTACCAGAAATGTCTTGATGCCACTGTAAAATAAATCATCTTTTCAGATCATTTTCTTTACTCCTTTTATAAGCAGCTAGAATTCAGCTAGATATACATGTCTGCATTCACTTTTCTAAAACCATTCAAACAAATCAATTTGTCTTTAAAAGTGTGGGATGGAATACATCTAAGAACATATATATTGCCATTCAGAAATGGAAAGTCTACCTTTTTTCTTATACTCACAAGAAAAAATAATCATGTTCTTTGTCTAGAGGAAAAAAAAGAATATTTAATAATAAGTCCAGCAGCCTTTAAATTAAGTAGTGCCCATTCTTCAACTGAGCTTTCAAAGCAAATGATGGAAATGGCTCTTACTGTTAGCCCATGGCGATTCACCTTTGCATTTATGGTTGCAAAATCAACTATTTCTGCTTGCATCTTTAACGTTCTCTCTACTTTCAAATGTTTTCCACAGTCTTGCAGATAAGGTGGATCTAGTGGATCTTGTGGATTTTTCTTCTACTTAAGTTGTTTTCAGAGGTTATGTAATTTACTTGTCTAAAGGTGAATTACTTCTAAGTCTGCTTTGGTCTTTTAAATAATTTTTTTTTTTTTTTTAATCCTTCTGTAAAGCAGGGCAATGTTAACTTGGACAAGAGAGAATAGTTTTTTTTCCTACTGTGGAAGCATTGCTGTTATAAAAGAGGCAGTTAAGTTTGGTGTGGTTTCTAAATGCATTTCACATTTCATTTAATAAACAAGAGTTATGAATATATAATTTACAAGAGCACTGCTGCAGTCTGAACTGCAATTGAAAGCCACCCTCAAAGTCTTCATCAGAACAAACCCAAGATCAATTTCAAATTGAATTGACTGTCTTTATTGGGCCTACCTTGCCTGTTGTGAAATATATCATATGAAGACATCTATTTGGTAATTTAATTTCAATATACATCATGATAATCTTTCAGGTCAAAGTGTTTTGAAAAGACCTTTAAAAATGTTTCTGCTTACCTTCTAGCTGACCTAGCAGCACTTAAATGGCCTAATCATATGGTACCAGGCGCAGCATGGATCTTTTTGCAGAATCCAAACTGTAGGTATTACACCAAAAACCAAACACACCCACACAAAAAGCTCATGCACCCGCAAACAATCTGCCTATCTCACAGAAGCACTTGGAAGAGATGTAACTAGGACAAAAATAAATAGGCATTGATGTTAGAACTAGCACTTCACAACCTCTCAGGAATAGTCTTCCTACCCACAGAATCCTAAAATCAGCAGGATGAACACATTCAATCCCCATATAAATCATCATCTGACTACAAAAATACCTTTTGTCTCAGAAACAAACTAGAATCACCTCAGACGAACTTGAGTTCAGCTCTATGGATGGTGCTTATTTAGCCCAAGGGATTAACTGGTCCCACTAAAGCACCATTTGGCAGGGCCCACAACATCCCATTCCCCAGATCTTCTAGCCCTGCTCAGGAACAAGTATGAGCTGCCTTTCAGTGCAGGGGAGGTGCAGCACAACTCGCCATCATAACCAAGAGAGCGAGGCCTGCTGCTTCACACAGGTTTGTAATACAGACACCCACCTACTAGAAAAGCAGGAGTTTGCTATTCATCCACATAGGACTGCTGCTACTGAGGCTGAGAGACTGTGAGGACACAGAGTGTCATCAGGAGTGGCACAGTGGCAGCTGGAGCTGCTGGTATTCAGTGAGAGCTGAACTGGAGGAGGAGGAGATGAAGGCTGAGGGAACTGTGCTGCCACAACATAAATATAGAGTGAACTGTGGGGTAAAGAGACATTTCGGCTTGTACTGCTGTACTGATTACCCTAATTTCCTTTCATTTGGTTTCAAAGTGCTCATCACCAAGGGGAGTTCAGAGCCCAAGAAAAGACAGTAGTTGATTATCAGTGTACATCATGGAAAATGATGGCCTTCTATCACTTTAGTATAGTTAAAAGTTAACTGGTATTATTTTGTGGTGCCTTGTGGGTTCTTAGTGGGTTTCCTAGTGGTTTCTTAGTGTTTCCTAGTGGGTTTGTTGTTGTTTTATTTGAACGATTTGGTAATTCATAATTAATCTTCCAATCTCAGAAAAATTTTACCATCCAAATGGGTGACAGCAATGAGCACTGTAAAAGGCATAAAACAAATACTGCAGCAGAAGAACATATAAGCAATGCTTGTGGTATTACTGCTGGAAGGGCTTATTTTACTAGATGGGGATTTTCTTAATCGATCTTTTTCATGAGTTACTATAGATCATGTTTTCACAATTTATTTACCTGTTAGCATAGACATGACCTTCTCCACTTCCTTCCTGCCTCTTTGTTAGAATAAGCCTTAAACTTCCCAGAGTTTAGGTTTATTATAGTGTACTGTAATAGGTTAGAACTGGGCTGAGCTGGGGTTAATTCTCCTCAAATATCTTTCTAATGCTGTGTTTTGCAGTGCTGTAGCTGAGCATTGATAAAGCACCAGTGTTGTGGCTACTGCTAAGATGAGCACCCAGGCTGTTTTTTTTTCCAACATCTCCCCACCTCAAGATTCTGAGAGGACACAGCTGAACCAGCTGATCCAGACTGGCCAAATGGATATTCCATGCCATATGACGTCAGTTCAGATATAAGAAGGAGGTAATAGAAGAAAGTTTTGGGGAAGATTCATCCGTGGTGTCTGTTCCCCAAAAGTAACCACCAAGCATAGAGAGCCCTGCTTCCTGAGACCAAACACCATCCTGCTGATGGGAAGTAAAGATTAACATATCTCTCTCTCTCTCTCTCTCTGCTTTGGCTTTTTTGCAGTCTATTGCTTGTTGCCATTATTAAATTGCTTCTATCTTTTGTTATACTTTTTGCTATATTTTCCCCTCTCCCCTGTCCATTTAAAAGGGGAAGTGATAGAACAGCTTTGGTGGGCATTTGGCCCCCAGCCGGGGCAAAACCACCACAGGTACAGAATATAAATTTCAATGTAGTTAGATGTTGTAACTGCAAACCATTAACATTTTACAGATTTGTCAGCACTGACTGCTTAACAGTAATGCCTGTCAGACACGATTGTTTTGTGAAAACAATTAGTGTTTGTTCAATATTCTCACATACAAATATGAAAATCTGTGAATGGTTATCAATTAGCAAGCGTAATACTCCTCGAATACAGGGAGTTCAACTGCAAACCCTTCCTGTAGCATAACCTTAAAATGTAGAGGAAAAAGTAGAAAGAAAGGGGTGGTGGGGGAACAGAACTGGACATCTTGTCAACACCTACAATTCAGCCTCCTTCAGGAGAAAGACTGAAAACAAGATTGTCCCAATTTAAGTCAGTTAAGAAAACTGGGGTTTATACGTGGGCAGGTGTGGTTTCCAAACATGATGACACACAGACTTGGCAGCACTAGAAGAGCACACAGAATGCACTGCTCTTCTGGCACCAGTCCAGGTCTCCTTGGGTGGCCCTGTTGATATAATGCTGCCAGGAAGGACCTACATATCACTAACAGAGAAAGACAGAAAAGAGCTGCCCTTCCCAAAAAAATAAAGAGAATGTACCAGTTTTCAAACAAGGCAGCATATGTATCACATTTCTTTTCCACTCTATACTATAAGTATTCTCACTGTATAGCCTTCTTTTCACATTTTCATTGTCAAAAAGAAAAGAAAAAAGGGTCTTTTTCAAAGTTAAGTCAGACTAATCTAGAGTCCTATACATCAGTATACTAAGTATAAAATGTTCATGATAGAAACTGTTAGTCTTGCTGATTTCCAGGGTTTTTTTTCCTTGGGGTAGAAACTATAGCCAAGTTTTTCCTTGGTTTTGTGAATATTTCCACATATGAGTCTTAAGGCATCTGTGAACTGAGACTGAATATCATCTACCCATTTAACTCTCCATGGCAATAAATACCATGTTCTATAACAAATGCTGTTCAGATCTGGCCTGAGATCCTGTATCTGCAAATACTCAGGTGGTGTTTGTGTATGAGTGAAGTTCAGCACCAGCAACTCTTTGCAAAATGAGACCTTATGTTAACAACTCCTGTAAGTCCTTGTCTTGATTGGCACATTCAGAGACAATTTATTACTGTAGGCTCAATACTCTGTACTTTAAGGGAATTTGTAATCTCTGATGGCCATGTTGGGTGCCAAATTAAGATGTGATGGTTTGGGAGTTACTCATCCCCCCCACATGTCTGAATTCACCCAGACTAGACTCAGCTGGCTAGAAGTTAAGGAATGAAGCTTTATATTCACAGCTTAGCACAATATACAAGGAGACATTTACAACATAATACAAATATTTACAGCTATATACATTCAAAAGGCAATACAAAACCACAATATCCCTCCCAGAAAACAGAGTCCCCAAGACGGCTTCCCAACCACCCTTCCACCTTCTCCCCACCCTTCAATCTTATCCCAGAATCTGCCTTACATGCAAATCAGATAGATTGGCAAGGGGGGTTTGAAGCAGAACTGATTAGTTGGGTTACACAGATCCATCTAGAAGCCAAGAAGAGGGAGATCAGACTCTGCAGAGAGAGAGCAACACTCACTGTCTTAGCTATGTTTATGTCCTTGCTTTATTACAACTCAATAAACTTATGAGTGAAGTGAACATCACCACTGTTTTCTTTTCACAGCCTATAATCTAATTTTTCTCATTAAAGTATTCCAATTAGCCTCAAACCAGCACAAACTTAAATACTGGCAACAGCTCTCCAGCCTGAATACTCCACCTATTTTGTTTCTCCTTACTGCACCCCCATTTGTTTTTTGTATGTTTCAAGATACCACATCAGATCAGTCAGGTTTCCTCGGAAAATTCTGATTTACCTGCTCAGTGTAGCTCTGCATTTTGAGCTGAATTTCTTCTATTGCTCACCTCATTAGAATGTATCCACAAAACTTTCTCATCTACATTTATAGAACAGAAAGTAATGGTATGGCTCTTCCACTGAGTAAACTAAATAACAGAAAGGATATAAATTAGATCATAGATTAATTACAGCCTAGGTAAACTCCGTCATTCCAATTAAATACTCACTTGATGAGTCAGATCACTTCCTTCCAAGGAAAATCCCAGGACAGGAGAACAACAGACGAGGAGATCATGCAAACAGAGAAAACATTCTTGGCAGGTGTTTCTCCCTATTCTCCTCTCTCTGGGACACTAATGAAAGAGTTGTGGATTTTAGATGCTTTAGAAATTTACTGTTTGAAAATTCTTCCTAACAGCTGGTATAAATTGCCTTTGCTCTTAGATCTAAGAGTATCATTTCTTTCTATATTCATCTCAGAAATAAACAAGCAATTTCTTCTCATTTTTTGACAGCCATTTAGATATTTGCAGTTCTAGCATGCCCCTCTTGTTCCTTCTTCTCTTTAAAATCTTTCATTCTTCTTTGGCCTAAATAAATATGGACTAATATGGCCAATTAATTAATATTTTCTTCACAGACTATTATGCTCTGTTATTAAAAGAGCCCCTTAAATAATGTGTAGATTTTCCAAAATGTCAATAGATGATCTGAAGACTTAAAATCTCAAGGTCTGTACTGAAGCCAACTGTACAGTTTTGTTGAACCTGCAATGTTTGGCAGATTTAACTGTAGACATCAAGGAAGTAGTGTTTGCTGAAATAGTTTTGTTAAATTCTTTGGTTTAGACCCTTGGATGCCCTATTTAAAACATTTATCTCCATGTGTGTACTCTGCTAGCACATGCATTAAAACAGAAAATGACAAAAAGCTCACCACACATAGGAATGCACTGAGACCTCTTCTCTTCTGAGTTATTCCCAGTTATTCCAGGTGTGTGTCATGACAACCTTCTAGATTCTAGAATAAATTTTGGCAGTCATGTTGTTTGAGATCCTCTTGAATGACAGAGCTAAACTACAGGAGAAGAAAAAATATGAGCATTTATTACATCAGAATGTCTTGCTGACTTAAAAATGCAGTTTTATCACATTCTATACAGAAGGAAACCTACGAGTGAATCCTGCTGTCTTCTCTTAGTGCCTCTGATTAAGTTTTTCTACTTTGCCTTTCATTCTACTCCTCATATTGATCTTGAGAAATTTCACCATAATGTAGCTATGATGCCTGTTGCTGTGGGAACCCACTACAGTAAACAGGACATTAATCACTTCTGCCTGTCATTTATTTTAGGCAGGTGGAGCAAAGAATCTATGTCAAGATACTTCTAGATTTAATTCCCAAGTGGAGTCATTGTTTCATAAAGGACATGTAACAACATCAAAACTTGAGAAAAGCTTAAATTCAGCCTGGGATCCTTCAGAAGTAGCTCAAGCTACCCCTCATCAACATTTTCTACCCTAGTAGGGCTACTAAGGAAGACCAGTCCCATGCTGCCATGGGCCTGAACAAGAAGCCATGCTGATCTGTTGGCTGAGCTGCCATAACTAAAGGAGACCTCTCTGCCATTTGCTTTCACCAAGTGTCAAAGACCCAGGAGGATAGAGAAATGGCCTGTAGCTGTCTTAACCATGCCATCTATATCTTTTCTCTCAGACTATGAGTTTGAGGCTGTTTCATGCACACCAAATAATTACTGGTCTTTAGACATACAAATAAAGTTCTGTTGGAATTTAGATGGGTGTAATGTATCCCTACCCCAGCCCCAAGGAAGAAATGGAGTTTTTGACCCCTGTAGAACTCCTGTAACTAGTGGAGTCCCCCAGGGGTCAGTACTGGAACCAGTTCTGCTCAGTATATTAATCAGTGACCTGGATGAGGGCACAGAGTGTACTGTCAGCATGTTTGTTGATGACACCAAACTGGGTGGAGTGGCTGCCACACCAGAAGGCAGTCCTGGCATTGAGTGAGACTTGGACAGGCTGGAGGGTTGGGCAGGAGGAAATTGAATGAAATTCAAGAAGGGTAAATGTAGAGGCCTGCACCTGGGAAAGAACAAACCCAGGGATCAGTATTGGTTGGGGACTGACCTGTTGGAAGGCAGTGAAGGGGAAAAGGATCTGGAGGTCCTAGTGGATGGGAGGTTGACCATGAGCCAGCAATGCGCTTTTGTGGCCAGGAGAGCCATTGCCATTCTGGGGTGTATCAGGAGTGTGGCTAGTAGGTCGAGAGAGGTTCTCCTGCCCCTCTACTCTACCCTGGTGAGGCCACATCTGGAGTACCGCGTCCAATTCTGGGCCCCTCAGTTAAAGAGGAACATAGAACTGCTTGAAAGAGTTCAGCACAGAGCCACAAAGATGATGAAGAGAATGGAACATCTCTCTTATTAGGAGAGACTGAGGGAGTTGGGGCTCTTCAGTTTGGAGGAGAATGAGGGGTGACCTCATGAATGTTTATAAATATGTAAAGGGTGAGTGGTGAGTGCCAGGAGGATGGAGCCAGGCTCTTTTCATTGATGCCCAGTGACAGGACAAGGGGCAATGGGTGCAAAATGAGTCACAGGAAGTGCCTCAATTTCAAGGTCTCTTCCAGCCCCTGACATTCTGTATGTGATTCTGTGTATGATAAAGACATTTACATTGCTAGAGAGATGAAAGAATGGATACACCCTCTCAAAACAAGATGTGTTTGCAGGATCTCACCTCCACTTTCACTGCAGGAGGAATGAAGCAGTGGCTGAACACTGTTCTGGGCTCTGTAGCATCCATGTTTTTTAATAGCTAACACCTCTGCTAAGGGAGATTTCCTCCTTGTGGGTTATTTTTATCTTTAAAAATAATACATGGGGGGAAAAAAAAGAGAGGGCAAAAAGAAATGTAAAAGAGAGAGAGTGAGAAATACAAGGACAACTTGAGCAAAAAGCTATTTGCATGAGTCATAACATTCTTATGCTTTTTCTAAACATAAAATACCAGGGTCTAGGAATTTAAATTAAACCGTCAGGCTTAATTGGATGGTACAAGTGCATTTAAAGTGCACACACACAGAGATAACAAACCTCATTTCATTCATGCTCCTTCACCCACTTAAATGCACAGTGAAAGTTTAAAAATGACAGGACTTCTTCAGGGAACTAATCAACCCTGATGCATAACCTCTTTTCAGATGAGATAACTGGTCCTTCCATTTCCTCTCACAGAATCATAGAATTGTTTCAATCGGAAAACACCTCTACGGTCATTGAGTCCAACTAACAACCTAACACTACCATAGCAATGAAACCATTACAGTCATCTATCTACAAAAGCCAGAATTGCAGCAAACTGCACAAAAGCAGCTCAGATGCAGTCCAGTTTGACTCCTTTCCTTTATTCTGCTGCCTGAAGCTACTCACAGTTTGTTTTGTGGGATTTTTTTTATGCCTCAAATATTTTGAAAAAAAGCCTCACTCAGTTGGGTTTTCTCAAGTGCTGAGCAGTTCTAGCTTGACCTGAAAACCCAGAACTCAAAATTGCTTATTCAAGTGTTAGTCAAATTCCCCAATCAATCTTCTTCTTTAATTCAGAATTATTACTTTTTTCCTTTATTTTTCTTACCACAGAACTCCACTATTGTATCAAATGGATGTGAAAACAGAGCTCTAGCAATGTCTTTCATGCTTATATATGAGTAGAACTGCAGATGACTCCAATTCAGCCACTGCTAAAATATTAGAAGGTAAATTGCAAAACCCACATAATTCCACAGAAGCAGAAAATGGCAGTTTCTTCTGCAAAGCTGATGGTACAATTTCATATGCATACAGATAATTTGGGGATCCTTTTGTGTTAAATCTTTCCTAGCACTTCACTGTTTCATCATTGTCACTGAAAATAGCTAGTAATAGCCTTCAATGAAAACTAGGTTTGTTTGTGTTTGTTGTGTTGTTATTATTGATATTATTGTTGAAATAATAATAATAATTTATGTTCAACAGAATCATTATGCTGAGAATAATATTAAAGGACTGTCATAAGCCAGATATACTGACATCAAACTAAAAGCAAGAACTTTTGCTTGCAGATAAGGTATTAAAGGTGATTTACTGAAAGGTTTAACATATATGATATCCTAAATCAGCTGAGAGAATTAAAATAGATTGTATTATATTGTTTGTGAAGAGAGCTGTCAGAGGTAAAAATATTTTTACGTTATGTTTTTTTTTGTTTGGTTTTTGGTTTTGTTTTTTTGGGTTTTTTTGTCAATTAATCTCTGTAGCCTTTTGGGTCTTGTTCCAGCAGTGACACAAGGAAGGCCAGAATAACAGAGTTCACTTAGAGGATAATGGACTCCACTGGCCATGGGAATGTTCAGCTCTTATTGTTATTAAAGTTTCTTTCATTGCTGTTCCTCTTGCTGTTACTGGACCAACTGAAAGAATTCACAAGAAAAAAAATATACCATTGTATTTACTGATGATATGCAGTCCTCTGTGTAACTTATAAAGCAAATTCTATAGGTCTGTGTCAAATTTTCTGTTTAAATCCAGCATGCTACACCATTTTACCATATCCATGTCCTAAAATACCTCTTGGCAGAGAGCTTAAAAGGATGTGGCAAAAAGCAACACAAATTGAATATATATATATTTGTCCCAGTGCAAAATTACACCTCTAAACTAATAACAACAATGTCTTCAGTCTTTAATCCCAATAAAATGTCAGATGTCTAGTCTGAGTCAGCTGTGCACATGGCAATGAGGCCATCTGCTGTCATATTAAACCATGTTAGGAGAAGGGAGAGGGATTCTAAATGAACAGGGTGTCTTTGACTTCATCACCTATTTCAGTCACTACCTAATGGGGGTTTGGAATAGTTTTCAAAATTCTAAGGAGATTTTCTTCTTCTGGGGGGTCTGACTCTGAGCACTCCAGGAAGCCGAATGGTATGTCTACATTACCTTTTCTGGGAATGAAGACAGAGGGAGCTGCACTGAGCTCGGCATAGCAGAGCTTGGCCTTTAGCCAACAGATTTATACAAGTAACAGCTGAGTTCCCTACCTCTCCAGTCAAGTAGACTTCGATCCCACTGTGACTATAAGGCTAAGGCTCTGAATTACGATATTTAATTTGCACTAGTCATTACACCAATGGAATTCCTTCTCCCCACAGCCCATCACTTTATAGGCTTTAGTCATTTTTTAATTTCATAAAGAGTCTTCAGTGTGGGAGTAAAATGTGATGGCAAGGGAACTCCTCATTTGAACCTACTCTAAGAAGGAAGTGTAAGTAGGAGCACTAGACACAGGTAGCAGAATTGTGGGCCCATATGTTTTTGGTACCTATTTTTGGCTTGTAATCCTCCTGTAAACACTACCATAACTTTTTTAATATCAGTTCTTTCAGTTTTCTTTCATCTTATTAATCACTTTATTAGTCCAAACCAGTACTTTCTGGATGCTTAAAAAACTTTGAACTAGTGTTCCACAGAAGAATATAACCCTGCTTAGGAAATTAAATATACAGAATCACAGAATGCCAGTTAGAAGGGACCCCAAGGATCATCTGCTCCAAGCTTTCCAGGTGATAGTACATACCTAGTGTATATTGAGGGATTCTGTATACTTGCTTTCTTCCCTGCTATAGCATAATTAATAGATTACTCTTTCTGTTGTCTTCTCCTATGAGATTTCAATACACTGTATTGCAAAAACTATTAATTTTGTTCTTGGGTTCAGACAAAAAAAAAAAAAAAAAAGTGACGATGATTTGTGTCCAGTTTCCCTTCTCCCATTAAGAAATTTGCAGTTTCCATATTAAGATGGCCCTGTTGTAAAAATATTATTTTTTCTAGTGTTTCCAGAGTCTTGCTCTTTAGAGCTGTGAGGCAAGAACCACAATGAACATAGGTAAAGTGAAAAAAACTTGATACACAAAAATGCCATGTTCCTGGTAGATCTGTCCTCAGAGGAAACAGCAGCCTTAGTATCACCACTGTCCCTTCCACATCTGTAAGCAGGAACGGCAAGTTCCTTGGGTGGATGGTCTATTTTCCAACTTTCCCAGTCTCTAGTTTGAGATGTAATTTATGCACAAATTCCTCTATTTCAAAGAGCTGCAGAACTGCAGGGGTGGAAAATGCCACTTCATTCTTTTCCATAATATGCTGCCACAATGGAAACTTGTAACATCTTAGAGATACCAAGAAAGTTATCAACTACTTGTTGGCTAAACTTCCAGCACATAAAATATAAAAAAAACCCAACAGCTAGTTAGGTGTTTTTTTCCAGTTCAGCTTCTTTCACAGCACAACACTAGACTCACACCTTTTCTCCTTTCTCCTTCCACAGAATGTACTAAATCTTTCAGGGAATTCGTAGCTAATAAAACCCATCAGTGGCCATATACTAGACAGAAGTAGATCTTCTGGTCTTCTTGTATGCCTAAGTTCAGCATGAATTTTTAGATTCATCAGCTTTGTCCAGTGTGGCTTTGTTTGTGAGTATCATGAAAATATAATGGGCCAGATCCAGCCGGTCCCACCACGTCGAGCTGAAATACAAACAGACCAGTGACCACCACCGCAGGTGGGCCAAATGGCCTTGAATGCAAAGCCAGTAGCTATTTATTGACACATTTGTAGATTCTTTACTTCACTTTTCCACAGCCTACCAACCCTCAGAACCACTGTTTTGTCTTACACTAATAGATGGGTTTTCCCCAGCTGCTTTTCCCATCCACTTCAAGGACACAGCATTTCATAATCTCCACACTCCCATCCTTTCTCACATGGTTCTGAGGTACAACAAGACATTCCATTACAGAAGGGGAGGGGAAGGGAAGGAGGGGAGGGGAGGGGAGGCGAGGCGAGGAGTATGAAGGAAAGGAGAAGAAGTGGAAGAGTGTCTGAAAATTCACTCCAGAAAACATTTCACTAGAAAACCTACATTCCTCTGCCAGAGGAGAGGATTACAAGAAATTTGTTCTACAGAAGTCTGCCTTAAGTGGACTTTCTGTGCTACAGGAAGATCATCACAAATGTAGACGTCAGCAAACGAGCAGTTTTGCTGGAAGAGAGGAAGACTGTTTCCAGAACATCACTGTTGCTTGTTTTGAAAATTGAAATACAACCTTGCTGCATTGCTTCTTGGAAGAGATTAGCTGTGCCTCAATTTCACCCTCATTAGAGTATCTAACCTTAAATCACAGCTAGTCCAATCTAGCATCTAACCTCTACATCTCAGCTATTCTAGACCCTTTGAAAGGTCTCTAAGGGTCTTCCATGTTTCCATGCTCTAAGGGTCTTCTGAACAGTTATCAGAAAGTTAAGGGAAGGGAAAGAAGTGGAAAGGGCACGAGGCTGGACACCAGCAAGGACAGCAGCAGGGAAGCAAGGGGGTAAAATATTTGGTCTTTGGTTTCCAAATGGTCATAGCTCTTTCTGGAATAAACATTCATTTGCATGCAGAGAATTCTAAGTGGATTATTTTGCCCCTGAAATTGATCCAGTTTTCAGCACCATGATTCCAAACAGTCTTTTGTCCTTCTGATAGATGCAAAAAGGCCAAAGCAATAGCAGTTATCCCTGTAGCAGGATGGAGACATCATCTGTTTCTGCCTCTCTCACATAAATACCCACTTAAAAATAGTATTTTTTAAAATCTGCAAAATTTTGCAATAGCAGTGGTATAACATCAATTTATATGCACACACAAACACACACTGTACGTGGGTAGAGATACTATGTGAGCATCTGATGTTCATCTCACAGCTGAAAATCAGATTAGCATAAAACTAATATTATTAAGATGCCAGATACTTTCTTGCACTACACCATATAATGAGAAAGAAAAAGATCTGGTGGAAGGCCCAGCCACTACAGGAGCCAGGACAACAGAAGAACAACTGTGCTCCTTCCTTTTTTTTGACAGACTGATAACATAGTGCCAGGCTGTGGTGGCTCATAGCCAAGGACTGTTTGAGAACAGATGGAATACAGCATGTTTCTTTCTGAAATTAAAGCAAGTAAGGCAAATGGAAAGCAAAAGGAAAAATAGCTCAGATGAGTATTTTCTGACCTAAACTTCCTCCATAGTGTTCGATCCAGAACTCTTTGAAGTCTACAGAATCCCACTGGTTCCCAATGGATTTGATTCAGAGCCCAAAGGAGAAGAAAAATGTGTGGCATGGCAGAAATCTCACCGGCATCATGGCTCTGTGGGGATGAAGAGAGCTTTGCCTGAAGCCATGTGTATTTATCAAATGTTCTTCTTCCTTCAATTGCCCTTGAGACATGTTTCATCCAGCAGGACTCAGTGAAAAGATTTCAAATATGGTTAAATTTGCATATATTCAACAGAGAACATACAGGTTCTTCCAGAAGATCTGTGAGTCAAATAATGCTTTTCTTCCCCTACCTGGGGAAAAAAAAAAAAAAAAAAAAAAAAAAAAAAAGTGTTTCTCTTTTTCCTAACAAAATTTTCCTGTAACACTGTATTAACTCTGTATATTACTTGAAAATTTTTAGTCTTGCCTTTTTATTTTTTACTGAACAGAGTTAGTACAATCAGCATTTCTTTCATCTTCTCATCTTGCTCCCTACCAAGCATTTCTGGTAACTCCACAGATACATATTTAATTCACTGTTTTATAGCTAGAAAGCATTTCATTTTTCCCTCTAAAAGCAATTTATTTTGATGTATTAAAATTATCCATCAAAATCTCTGCAACTAGAGTCATTATAAAAGACCCCAACATTTATATGGCTTCATGTCAAAAGAAATTCTACCAAAAAGAAAAAAATCATAATTCAAACTACTTCTTAGTTCAGTTTTAAATGTATCAGATGGTTAAAATAGCTCTCTGGAGCTTCATACATCATTCTGTCTGGAAAATAACCAAACACTATCCCCTTTCCTCTCTCCTTCAAAATAACAAAACAATCTTTGTAAAATACTCTGAAATAATGAATCACATATAGAACCTATTGCATACTCAAAAAGCCCACATCCTTCTGTGAGCACAGTAGTAAGAGGGACACAGTGTGAGCCTTTAATTATGGTGCTTCCAAAGGAATCCATGCTGTTTGCTCTATCTCACAAATTACAAGGTTCAGGCCAAGAAAGGATGAGGAAGTTTAGATTCAGGATCAATGTAAGTACTTGCAATGGAACCTGTGATAAGGTCTTAAAATCTCCTGTTTGACAAAGTGATTACAGGAGGTTCCAGTGTCCAGGTGTCCAAAACTCCTCCACCGCCTAAGCTGAATGAAATGTGAGAAACAAATCAAGCAGCAGATTTATGTGCAAATGACAGCACGTTCAAGAGCTGAGCAAACAGCATGGCTCACTCGTTTGAAATGGCAGATGGACAGGCAGCAAGGGCCTTGTAAAAGTCCAGTAGGCTAAACAAGAAATTAAAATGCCATATTTTAAAATGTGACAAACAAAAAGCTCAATTAGATCTGCTGGTATGGCTTGCTTATAGAGGAAGTTGAACTTTGGACAAGGGGAAATCAAATGGCTCCAAGGCTACCAGTGAAGCAAAAAATTACATTAGCTTTACAGTCTGAAGCATATTTGCTAGTATTTAACAAATTATGTGCTTCATTTAAATACCATTGCTGGTAGCCAAATAAATTAAAATCACCTCATTAGGCTTTACATCACTTAAGTTAAAAAAATTAAAAGAGGCTTTTCTTACCTTCTGCCTTGGTGTCCTTCTACTTGTACAGTCAGTGTCAGTAGAGACCTACATCACAGAAGCCTTTTTCCAAATCATCTGTCTAGGCATTCTGAACCTAGATGGTTATAAAACCAGGGCACACATTATTGAAAAAGATTGCCACAGCTCCACAGTCAAAAATATGGCCACTGTAATATAAAAACCTGAATGGACTGACACATTTGCAGCTCTAGAAGCCCACATGTTGCTCTCTGGTGAAGACAGTATTTTACCTGCATGCTGCATCACATACAGGTATAACCCTGAATGGTGAAACAGGAAGGAGCCTGGACAAGCATCTTCTGTCCTTTGCCTCTCATACAGCATGACTTTGGTTAAGTTGTGTCATTACCTGTGTTTTAGCTAACTTGTTTGCAATATGGAGATAAAGACACTTGTAAGCACAGATTCAGGTTGTCTAATATTCCCCTAAATTCCTTTGTAAAATGTTTTTCCTGGTAAATATTTTGAAGTTCTACAGCCAGCCAGTAGGAAACCAAATATACAAAAACTGAGGTAGAAATTAGGGCTATCTGAATTGGAGACTGTAGCCTTTTTTCAAAGGTGTTCAATTTACAGAAAGGGAAAATGTAGCATCAGTCATATACGACTATAGGTATATAGGACCAGAGTTAGGGTGTCAACCTTGTAGACCCTGCTTAGAGAAAAGCCCTGTTTCCATCATGATGGATAGGAAACAAAGACTCTGTGTAGCTACGTATTTGCAACATTTGACCAGCTTTATTAGAGAAACCACAGTAAAAGGAAAGCAAAATACATTTTTCTTATAAATAGTTCATTCTCTGTAGAAGACAGTTTGGAGAAACCAAAGCCTTTACTAACTTGCATTACATGTCAGAAAAAAATACAAACTATGACATTTTTTAAGTGAAGCATTTTGGTTTTCCATTTGTAATGTTATTTTTGGGGACCAAGTTTAGTACATTCAATTAAAAAAAAAAAAAAATTAGTCATGAACAAAAAGGTTTATTCAATTTTATTTAAAATTTTTCTTTTTTCTCTCCCTAGGATTTATGTTTTGGCATGGAATCAGTAGCATTTTGGGTACAGGTCACCCAGCATCAGCTTCCCTAGAATGACTTGCACAGCCCTGCTTAGGGAATATTTGAAAACCTGCAGAAATTTTCTCTGGCTGCTGCACTGCAGAACAGAAATGAAGACTGCTCAGCTCACCATATATAACTAGTATCTATTATATCTCAACATTTAAGAAATAATTTAAGATTTGCTATTCCTAATGGCCTATTTCCTACTGAAGATAGCAGGACCATTTGCATATTTCTGATTAAACGTCTTCCTAAAGGCTTTTCCAAGTCAAGGTACATGAAGTAAAGGATAATGATAGAAAACTGTTGAATAACTTGACAGTTATCACTAAATTCTTTTAATAAATTACATGGTTTTTACCTGTTACTGTCCTTTTGCTATGAAAGTCTTAAAACAGTTCCTCCTCTTTAATGAATTTGATTTGTGATGATGATCGATATCTCCTGTCCTTGCATTTTGGCATTCCTCTAAAGTGGCCATAATCATGGGCAAGGTACTGATCAGTCTAACACCAAGCCACAGGTGAGGAACAAAGAACACAGCCTTCCATCCAGCAGCACCAAAAGCACTCAGGTAGAGCTACACGTAAAAGATGTGTTGCAATAGCAAAAATCCACTAGAAATAAAGGAGATAGTCATATTGCCAGTGGTTACAAGGAAGTTAAGGCAACAGCGTTAGCTCCTTGCTAGCTTGCTGGTCCAAAAGTAAGCAGTTACCTCTCAGTAGTGGAAGAGCCAGCTGCTATTCAGGGTATCAGTATTTCAGATGGTGTGCATTGCTTGTTTCACTGTGGAAACCTTTTGTAAATAGAAGGCTGACAGAAGAATCAAATGTTTCCTATCACTGCAATCTAGAATGAAGCTCATTATGATTTTAATTAGGAGCATCAAATTCATTGCACTCATCATATGTTGCTGCCCAGGTCAAAAAAGGCAGTTTGTGAAATACGATACTGGAGATAACAGTAACATCTTACTGATCCCTTTATTTTTCATTTTCTTTCAGACTTAGGAAGTATGATAGAGATGTTGAAACAGATACATTTCTATTAAATCTAACTGCTCCCACAGCATGTTTAATTTTCAGTTGCAATTCCCTATCTCAGATGCTATTTTGTGATTCCGTTTGTACCCAATGCACCTCTACAAGCAGCACCAGGCCAGCAGAATTCCGTTGATATGTCATACAAATATTGATTTTGGAAACAACTTTGATGTTAGCTCTTCAGAATATTGCACTGAGAACCAAGCATGCATCAAACAAGCACACTGCATTCAGCATGTGCTGTGAAATTATACTCCAACTAGAGACAAACTGGCACTCAGCTAATTACAAAATCTGGTTTCTCTTCACTGCCTATAAGGAAAAGGGAGAAAGCCATGGAAGAATCACTACAGAAGCTTAGCCTGATAGGAAGCAACTCAGCCCCACATTCTTCAAAAAGCAACAGCCAAGCTGATGCTCATAGACTACAATTTCATGAAATTACAGTAAACTACAGTTCCAACCACAGTGACCTCTTTTGCCCTACCACTCTCACCCTGACATAGGCTTTGGCCTGTGGAGCTTTGCAACCAAGATTCTAAAAGGTACAAGCAGTGGGCTTTTACTTTTCACCAAGTCTGTGTCAAAAAACATCATAAATGCTGGTGTCTGCTTTGCCCAGGGTATGCAGCATTTGGAAATGAACAAACCAGGATTCCTGCTACATTCACAATGCAAGGTGGGTGAGAGACCAAGAGAAGCTGGGAGTCTGAAAGCAGTGAGGAGACCAAAGGTGGGTGGGAGGCCAGAAAGGGTGTTGGAGGCTGAAAAGGAGAACGTTAAAAAGGGAAGGAAGGAAAATAGCAATGAAGGCAGGCCAACATCCTTTTAAACACAGAGGTTAAGTCAGGAGATCAGAAAAGAGGATCATAATGGAAAACAAACAAACACAACAACTTCTGGCATGTGCAAATCAAATTCAGTTTTCTCTCTGTTCCTAAAAAGACAAATCAACCTGTCCTCAGTGCTGAAAGAAGGGAAGAAGGGCAGCTGTACCATAGGCTTACCACAGCTATTAACATTTTTGCCACTTGATGTGAAGTATTTCATACCAAAATATGTATGGTCAGCAGAACATAAGTATTCACTTATTGCCTGTCTGACTTGCATCTGTCATTTCAATGTTCTGAATTATTAATTTCATCCTAGTCATAAGTTTAGCTTTGCTTTTTGTTTTTCTTTTTTTTCATAAAGTCTTTATATAATGTTAAATCTTTAAGATTACATAATCTAAAAAAGTTCAAGACTGTGAAGCAGCAGCCAATGTAAGCAAATATAGGCTACTTGATGTGAAACTGAACTTTCACCAAATGCAGTTCCCACTCAGCACCAGCCAAAATGCAGATACATTCCTGCAGGAAGGCTGACACTGTAGGCTCTGTGGTGCCTTTAGGGAAAAACAGTGCTTTGGGGAGGCACACGGAAGTGTAACACACCAAGAGCCATGGGCGAATTCAGTTTCCTAGCAAAAGGCTGATAGCAGCAGCAGGCTGCTGAGAGGAGCTTTCTTTCAAACCTATGGATTTGCACACCTGCCTCACCTGGGGATGTGCAGCACCATAGCATACAGAGCACAGCTCACTACATTGGAGTGGTTGCCAGTGCATCTTGCACTGCTTGACACTGGTTTTATAAAAACCACAGTCATGCTTCTTTCTCATTTTGAAAGCAATCCCCACTGCATTTGCAAATGTCTCTCAGAGAGTCACTCTTGTAAACTTGACCAAAGGGGCTGCACAAGTCTGAGCAGGGTCAGGCTATTTGCAGTCCATTATCTTTATCTGTTAGATTGTACTAAGGTATTTGCTTTAGGGAGCAAAATGTGTGGCTGGGAAGAGAGGAAGCATAAGCTTTCCTGTTGCTGCTGCCAGAACATTTTAACACTTGAAAAAAAAAATCGTTTATGGATGCACTGTTTTAAAGGTTTGGAAGTCTTCAGTGCTGAAGGGGATTACCTTTTTATTTATTGATTTATTTCACATATTAGTTCAAGCCAAATTTAATACATACATTTCATTCCAGAGGGGGAAAAACTACATGGCTGGGGGGAAAGAAAAAAAAAAAACAAAACAGCAAATGGGTGTGTTTACTTTAATTCTGCATGTTGAAAAAGCACACTTGAGTGATTAAAAGTACGTAAAACAGGAATTGTGCCCTTCAAATACTAACTACTAATTGCAGTGATGCAAATATGTACATCTAAGTATGGACATTCAAGAATCAGTTATGTTCTTAAAACCACTTGATCTAAACTATGTGATCAGTTCTTTTATTAAGACTAATTATCAATTTCCCTTCTGTTATTTGTTCATAATGAATGAGAAAATATCAAAGACTTACCAATTTTATATGTATGGCAGTGATGACTTTACAGAACAGCTGGGTTGAACACTCTCTCACTCAGCTCCAGCATACTCCTGACAGTATTTCAAAGCAGTCCATGACAGAAGTAAAAAAAAATAGATTCATTTTAGCTGCACAGAATAATATTGATTAGAGTCTTAAATGTCAAGATATAATCCAATTAGGTGAGATTTGTGTTTTGATTATTAATAACCTGATATGAATTATTAATAATACATTTAATAAATATTACTTTTAAATTATTAATATTAAAAAATTTGGGAAAATTCCCTGAGATTCTTTGGCTGTTCGGTTGACAAGAAGCAATTACACAAAGGGTATTGATAAACACAGAATTAAAGATTTTAAACGGTTTAAACAGCCAGAACTTTGGAAATAGAGACCTAGTAACAGGGGAAATTCTAACTACGCCTACGGAGTCTTAGCATATACTCACTGATGGAATAGATACAAAGTTTCCCAGTAGAGGAGGAAAGAGTTGCCTTGCTGCTGGCTGCTGCAGCAAGCTGCAAACACGTGGCAGCCGTGAAAGAGCTATGAATAGACCTCCAGTCCTGGTGGAAGGCAGCAGGAATAAAGGGACAACGGCTCTAAATCACCTTCTTAAATACACTATTTTGAAAGTGAAACTGGCCAATAGGCACTAGCACCCATTGTTTTGGACAATGAATTCAAAGTTCTGTACCTAGGTGTCCACCCCCGGGCACTTGAGGGGCAGCACAAGATACCTTACTTGGTTATTTGCTACGTACTTAGCTCTGAGGGCTTTGTTGGGGTCAAACCCTCCATTGTTCTGCTCATACCCATCAACTCTTGGACCTGTAACAGGAGGAGAAGAGCAGGAGTTTGAACTAATTTGGTATGATTTTATGCCCTACCAGGAAAATTTCCAGTAATTTTGTTCTTCTTTCTAAATTGGTACATATATCTGTATTGCAGATAATTACAGTCCACTCTCCAGCTGACCAAGCGCCTGTGTCTGACAAGAAATGAAAAGAGTCTTGTCAGTTTGGCTGAACAGCGTTCACATTCTACACATGCTGAGTCTACAAGCACACCTACACACCGCTGACTGCTGAGCTCAGGGGGCAGCACTTGTGCAGAAGTTAAGTTTCTGCCTTGCAAAGAGCTTACCACTTGCACTTCAGCTCACAAAAGAGCTACCAAGGTTTAGGGGACAGAGAAACTGCCTCCCCAACAGCTGGCTTGCTGCAGTGCAGTTCAGCTGCACCGCTAAAAGCATATTGCAATGTTTGTCTAATTTCTTCTGAATTTGACTTTTGCATCCAGTGACTGATCCTTATAACAACTTCCTCATACCATTAAGTTACACTTTAATGTCCCCTGTTTCCTTCTCTGATGGCATCAATGCACACAGTAGCTCAAGCAGAGCAAAGGAGGCATTGTATCATTTTATTCAGTCAATTACAGGACTATTTTCTCATTATTTTGTCCTACAAAAAAAAAAAAAAAAAAAAAAAAAAAGACCAAAGCATCTGGATCAGAATCTGCCTATTACTTCTCTTTCTCAAATATTGAAATGCAAGAAATGTGTATGAAGAATTATTTTTTTTTAATTGCTTCTTCCCCAACACTTTGAACTCCATCTTTCAACCTCCTTCACCTGAAAACTGAACACTTTCTCTCCACTGGTTCCTTTAACTTCTTCTTCTCATTTCCCAGAACTGCATTTTGTCTTGTACTAGGATTAAGAGTGTGCATGAGAATTTAATCTTTTACTGAAACTTATCTACAAATGCCAGAAAAAATATCATAAAATATCATAAGTAAAATGACAGGGAAGACAAACTTACAATTCATTGTACTTAAAATTCCACTTTGTAGGGCATGTTGCAGTTAATCAGGACTGACTTTTGAATTCTGAACATCGTCTCTTCAGCAACACTGAATAAAGGTAAATTAATCAAACTGAATAAATATCTCACATGAGACCAAGACCAACACACATACTATAATGAGGGGGGGGAAAAAAAAACACAACTGTAAGGAAAAAAAAGCTAAATTATGTTTACTTCATGTTTCAGGGCAAAATCAGGTCCACCATAATTCAATTTAAATCATTTTGCCTATCTTAAAAGTAAAAGTTTAAGGGCAACCTTTCTAAAAGTTAAAAGAAAAATATGTCATGGATGGTTAAGCATCACCTTCTGAACATCTTTTCCAGAACACTACACTAGTGATGCTCAAATCTTCAACTTTCTCTTTCACTGAATTAATTGCAGTTCATATTTCATGTATCCATGCATATTATTTTGAAACAAAGGTGCTCAATACAGTTCTACAATCATTTACACAATCAGTTCATCTTTTGCTGTCAAATTCAATTTTATACAGAGATACTTATTCTTATACAGTTATTTAACAGTCAAAGCCAACATGAAAAGAGTAGAGAAAACCTGAAAAAGGCCTTAGCATTGACTGTTTATGTCAACTGATTTACAGTATAGTTACCATACACACTTCTAAATGGGGGGGGAAATTGTAGTAAGAAGACTCACTGATGCTCTTGGTGTGAGGTTTCCTCTTCATACCCAAGGAATAGATGATGAAAAGAGAAATTAAGAAGGGACCAGAATCAAGAGTAGAAACACAAAATACACAAGGTCCTAGTTTCTGTTTAGGGACAAAGTTTTGTGTTGTTATTTTAGAAATAAAAACAACTGGAAATTACAGATGCTGGGTTGGGAATGGAAAATTCCTAGGCCAGAATGACAGGTGTTCAGTACCTCTGAAATAACATGCTAGAGTTTTTAAGGTAAAAAACAAAGGCAAGAAAAAAAGAAGAGAACAAACCACAGCCTGTTTTTAAGATACTGTACTGACCAAATTCCTTCCTGAATCGTAGAGAGGGCAAAAAGTGTCCTGTAAATTTGTGCAGAATCAAAACAATCAGTGGGTATTGACAGGACCTATCATCTTTACACACATTTGAGAGCACTGCTTGCCCACTAAGTTTGCACTCTATGCCTTAGAAGATCACATGGCTGCTGGAGGTCAGCTTTGGCTTGTATTTGCTCCTGTAGTTTTACAGCAAGACGGCCTGTTTGAACCCAGGTGGCAGATAGGAACATCAGTTTTGTTCCCCCTACTGGTGATGGTGATACTCGGACTCCTCTGTGAGACAAAGCTGTCCCTCAGCAGCAACAGAGGTGGGGTTTTGTTTGCTTGCTTTTGGTTTGGTGGGGTTTTGGCTTAATTTTTATTTCCTTTTTTTTTAATGGTGTGGACAGGGTGGACTGGGATAAAGATAGGAATTTAGGTCTATGTTAAAATCTGAAGCATAAAATACACTTAGTGGCTCACTGGCAACCATGATTATAACAGACAGGACAGGTGGAAAAACTCTAGAACACAGTTTTGCTCCATGCAGAGCTGTAAAAGAGGTGTCAGAGAAATGTGTTTAGGTTATGTCTCATATGCCTTTGCCAGCAATGGTCCCTGAAGTACAAGGTATAGCTCAGGGTCAGGGTTTGCTTGCAGGAGGTTGTGACTGAGAGTGGCTGGGGTGAGCATTTTCCCACAGTCCCCAGTTCCTGAAGCTCCTCTTGCCTTTTTCCCTGACCTTCAGACTGGTGCACAGCCACCATATTGACATACCTCTAATTTAAATTCCTACCCAAACTGATGATGATATTCTCACTTCACTGCCCTTGAATGCCGCTGAATGAAGACACCAGGGTAATAAATGAACTACCATATTAACAGTGATGTATCTCCCCACTCCACAGAGCCGATGTCAGACTCATTTTCATGTGGAAGTCATACTGTCACTAGACCTCGCTGCCATTAAGAATCAGTTAAACGTTAATTAATAGGCGTTTAAACTTTTACTGGGACAAGTTTAGTGAAAAATTCTCCATTGGCAGAATAGTAATTGGCTTTCTAAATTTCACAGATCCCTTAAAAATTATCTTTTCTATCTGCATGCTCCATTGCTCCACCGTCTTAATACACAGTTCATTTGGTAATCGTGTATAGACAGACAGACAACTCATCTATTTCTTCTGATGCTTTGTTTTAAAATCTCATTTAATATGATCATTTCCTAAAAGAATCAAGAATTTAGCGGGAGAAAAAAATGTAAGCATTTATCAGCCTTAAAAGAAACACAAGAAAAGATTGTTAATATTCAGAAACTTACTGACATTCCAATAGAAATAATCATTTCCAAGCACTCTCTCCAGGACTGAAAACATAATGGAAAATTTCAGTCTGCTGTTCCCTGCTTCATGCTACTGTATCTCCTCATTTAAAAAAAATCAATACAGGCTATTAATCATTTTGCCCCATGTCCACAGACTGTGAATGCCTTAAAAGGTGAGCTGTGAAAGTCTGAGGGAAAAAAAAAAAAAAAAACAGAGAGAAAGAAAAAAGCAAAATTGCTATATAAACACACCATAATTAGAAGACAGACATTTCAAATGGATATTTAAATTATATACTCTCTCACCTTCTTTTTACAGATCTCAACCTCCTCACTCGGTTGAAGCACAACCACTCACAAGGATTATTATTTGTCTACCATTACTGACCAGCCCAGAATCACATAAAAGGAAAACAGTATTTCATTCATCAGACTAGAGTTTTTCTTTATCCTTTTATCTTATTTTTTCCCTTAGCGTTTATGTAAGAAACAGAATCATGTAACACTGAATAAAGTCAGCATCCTTTTGCCTTCTTGCAGACTCCAGTGTCCAGGATCACTCACTCAGGACACTAATTTTGGCAATTGAGTGCATGTTGATACATCTCAGCTGAGTGCAGAGCTGACCAGAAGTGGGTCGGCAGCTGCACAGGTGAAATAAAATGCTGTTCTTCACCACGACAAAGTGTTGCTGGACCTCTTACTGCAGAGTCCACCTGCATACTACACACAGGTTGTGACACCAGCACTGTGCCCACAGCAGATCCAAGAAGAACCTCAGGGAAAGCAGACTGTACAATTCGACTGATCACAGTACAGTTATACCGTTTCAGACCACACTGACATTTGAATTACAAACATCTATAATTAAAGAGTATTTTAATCCTCCCAACTATCTATCTGTCTCTAAGTATGCAGCCATAAAAACTGAGACCTTGTGAGATAAGACAATGTATGTCACCTCTGAATTTTTCACCACAAATTAAGAGAAGACCAGGTGACAAACACCACTGCTAATGGGACCATCAGAGACCTCCCAGCAAATTCCTTACAAGTTAAAATGTTGTATTCCCTGAAAATACAACCAAATGAACAACAAATCTCAACATAACTGGTTTTCTATATGATGATGTTTTCTAATTATCAACACAAAAACTACTTAATACCAATGGGAAAGAAAAGCCCACACCAACTGAAAAAGTGACTTGCATATTCACAGTGAAATCATGATCTCATCACAGTAGTATCTTTAATGCTGCCTTTACTTCTCATGTAATGCCAGCAAATTAAAGCCTTCACATTTTAAACAACTATTGATTTGGCTGATCTATGAATAAAAAGAACGCTAAATTGTGGAAATGTTATTTGGACTGACTGAATTTGGGCTTGCTTCTTTCTAATACAAGCAAAGCCTGCCCTCTAGAGCATTGCTGGCCCTGGCTAAGGGAAGCCTGTCTGCATTAAACGATTTATACTCCCTGTTTAGCAAAGAAAAGTGAGCTTGTGGGATTGCTTTAGTTCTTTCTCAGATGAATTGAGAGTGACAGTTTTTTTCAGTTAGAAGTATTTCAGCCTTTGAGCTAGCAAAATCTTTTCAGGTTCAAGGTCAAATAGTAACAAATTCCTAGCTGCATCAGAAAGGACATTGGCAAAATTTAGCACAGGAATCTAAATGGGATTCTTGAGTATGACTGGAGCTCTCTTTGCAACAGAACAAAAAGAATTGCCTCTCTGAGACACACCAAAGCCCACATCGAGCTGCCATCCACTCTTCAGCAGCCAAAATTCCCACAGATACAAAACTATGACATGAAGAGTGCTGGCACAAAGTCTTATTGCCAGCACACACTGTAATGCACACCTGAATTGTCACTGACTGCTCAGTCTTACCTGGAGCTGATGACTGCACTGGAGAAGCATTTGCCCAGCTCTTTAACAGAGAACCCTTGGATGATGTTCCCCTGCACCCAACCAAATCTGATGGAGCCTGTGGGATTGGAGGGACAAAGGCAGAGGAATAAAGGGATCCTTGCTATGTCCTTCCATCTCCACATCCTTCTCTGTGAAAGCAGCAAATTCAGTTATGTCCATGTCTTAGTAGCAATACGTTGGGCACAATGAGAAACTTTCAACACATATGTCATGATGCACATTGTGCCTGCTTGGATAAAGCACAGTCTGGCCCAAGAACAGACCATGAGAAATAGGAGGACACAGATTAAGGTCACTAGCTGAACTCATGCTATCCCTAGGGCGATTTCAATCACCCTTTGATGATTCAAGGCAGAGAATTTTACAGAAAAGTGTAAGGTATTTTGAAACCATGAAGTACTTCACAAAAAATAACAGGTCAGAGTCTCAGGTCACTTCAAAAAAGTATCTTAAATTTGCCAACAGAAACCCCTTGGCCATGGCTCAAGTGACCTGGATAGTCCTACTTCCTGCACAGGCCCATTTGCCACACATCTCAGGCAATGGCACTGTAAAGTGCATCAGGAACAGGGCTAAAGAGGAGTTGTTTTTCCAAGGGGTACATATTAGCCAGGCTTAAAATTTCAAGACTCCATCATAAAGCGTAAGGAAAGGTATTTGGGTGTCTTTATACAACAGTACAAAATCTTAAGCTTTCATCTGGGACAGCCCATGCAGTGGGGAGAAGCAGACACCAGAGTGCTGCCCAAGGCGATTTACTTTCTTTCTCTGCTCAGATTTGGTTCTGCACCCTCACTTAGCTGTCTTACAGAGTGGGGAACTAAGCTACAAGTTGGTGTGGAAAGGAGCAATGGTTTGGGCTCTCCTTACAGATAGCCTATAGTTTGTAGTGATCTCTCAGAATGTGGAATGAGCAAGTACTTGGTAGTAGGTTGAGGAAAGGTATGGGCGCTAAATGACAGTGAAGGTTCAGGGCTGGCCAGACAGATGAAGGCTCACATCAGTGAGAATAGGCTGAAAATGAGACCCTCTTAGTGGCATATTTAATTTCTGTATACTTCTTTTAGGCAACAACCTGAGCAGATGCATTCATTTCATGCACAGACATCTCTATGGATCCTCTTGTATATGGAAATCACTGAAATCACAAATGAAATACATCTATCTCCCTGATGCACTGCAAAATCCTTTCTACATTAGGCACATCTACACAGTGTAGTAGACTCAGTGAGAAAATAAGCAACAATACACAGGAAAAGTGCTCAATTATTTTCCTCTGAGCCTCATAAGAAACCTTCACTAATTACTGTTATTAAAAGAAGAAATGTAATTAAACCACTCAGGGTGGACAGAGTCCTGATCTGATGAGAGGAAGGCTGGGCAATCACAGCCACTGAGCATAGCATGGGAAACAATATGGTTGCAGGCAATCCATTAGATAAAGTCCTGTTAGATGAATTTCCTCTATCCACTTCTCTTTGTCAGATGAATATATTCCAGAAACTTGCCCCAGATATCATCATTGCCTTCTGTTAATACTCATAAAGGTGAAAGAGCATCCTCTAATGATCAAAATAATTTTAAACCTCCCTTCTACTTTTCATTCAGCAGGCAGCAGGATTGATACGATACTCTGACACCAGAAGCCAGATCAGCAGAAGGAACACACCACCAAGAGTCTGCTCCTTCTGCTCAGATATGTCCTCCACAGCTCAGCTGATGAAGATGAAATGGAACACAGCACCAGGATACAGACTGTGCTTGTTCAGACAGTAGCACTCGCTATTCTAGTTTTATGCCTTGGAACAATCTTTTCTGCCTGTTTTAAGAGCTGAAAAATTTCAACTGCATTAATATGCTTCAGTTCCCTGTTCATGTTCCTCAGACAGAATGTGAATCACTGAAATGGACTAACCTGTCTTCCACTCTTACATAATAATGCAAGATGTATAAAATACCAACAATGTGAAATGCACACTTCATTTGTTTGGGCGAAAAGGGAATGGCACATATAAAGTATGTGCTGAGAGGTGGGCTGAGAGTAATCTCATGATCTTCAGTAAAGCAAATTTTGAAGTCCTGCACCTAGATATCAACACAGGCTGGGGGATGATGAGATTGAAAGCAACCCTGCAGAAAAGGATGCTGGTGAATGAGAAGCTGGACCTGAGATATTCAAGGTCAGGCTTGACTACACTCTGAGCAACCTGATCTAGTGGAGGGTATCCCTGCTGAGTCCAAGGGGGTTGGACTTAGATGATCTTTGGAGGTCCCTCCCAACCCAACACATTCTATGATTCTGTAAGCTCTGTTGATGATATTTGATGACATTTCCACTGTTGCTGAAAAGCTCACCTTGTAAGCAACTGTGACGCTGGACTTTGAAGATCTAAACCTTAAGACACACTGACACGAAAACAAAGTCATGTTGCGTTTATCCAATCCTTGTAATCCTAATCCTACCTGGATGGGAAAATGGGTGATTTCAATAGCAGGGGAGGGGAGTTCTGTGTGTTTGATTGTATGGCTTACTGAGCCATGCCTAGTTTTCTCAATGTCTGGACATTTTTTGCTTTCTTGACTAACTTGGATTTCTCTGAGCATTTCCACACCAGGCTAACAGAATCACAAAATGGCTTAGGTTGGGAGGGACCTTGGAGATCATCTACTGCAACCTCCCTGCTGTGGCCAGGGACATCTCTCTGGTAGAAGGTTCAAAATAATACTCAAAATACATATCCACGACATGTCCCTTTGTGTCCCAAAGACACATGCGTACACAACTTATCCCCCCTCTCTCCCTCTTTCCTGGGATGAGACAAGGCAGCAAAGAAGACAAAACCGAGGCACCTGTCAGTCTAGACAATGTCACCATGTTTGGATTTGGTTTTGAGCCTGCTTTGTATTCTGGTAAACATAATTCACATTTTTACCTGTGAACTGCTAAACACATGTATCATCTTCTTTTGATATGGATAACCCAGGATTGGCTATTAGGGGTATTTTGTCTGTTCCTATTGGACAAACATTAGCTCGGCAAAATGCTTAAATTCAAATTTAGTAAACAAGGTCTTGCTTGTTTGCTTGTTATCTGCCCCTGCCTTACCTGCTTTTACACCATGTGTAGCCGAAGGTTTGCCTCCGTGTGCAAATGGAAGAGGCAGGCACTGCCCTTCTCCTGAACCGAGACAGGCTCTGGAACTGCTTACCTCGCTCCAGGACGCAGTTGCCCACCTGAGCTCAGCCAAACCTGGAGCGCTGGAACCCAGCACCCAGGGGTCCGCTGGAACCCAGCACCCAGGGGTCCGCTCCTGCAAACGGGGCCGACCCCGTGCATAGCACCCATCAGACTGCTCCAGGCTGTAAGGCTGGACCTGCCTGATCCTGGTGATTGGCCGATCCGGTAGCATCCTGACAGCCATGGACAGACTTGCCCTGGTGCTGAGATTTCGCCTCGCAGTGCCCGTGGACACTGCAGGTGACACATGCAATTTAAACTCCACAAGCCTCAGCAGCCTCAACACCATCACCACCACCACGTGGTGCAGCCTCCACATGGTGGAAACTATCTAAAGTTTATAAAGTTTGTGCCTGCCGTTTAAACAGCTGAAAGTTCCTCTAGAGTTACCCTTAGAGGGCAAGCTGCATATTGCACTGCGAGAATCTGCAAAATTTTGTGTGTTTATAAATTTTCTAATTTTGTTTAAATCGTTCTGATTGCCTGTATATACACTCTGAAAAGCTACCTTTTCCAACCAGATGACCAAATCTGCATGTATTTTCTGTAAATAAGTGTGGGGATTTTAAAAACAATAATTAATATTTTTAGATCAGCCTTGGTTTAATTCATAATTAATTGATATTTAATTGTAATATCACCACATCAGCCTCTACACTAGACTTGGCTGGTCAAGGCTTCATCAAACCTGGCCTTGAACAAGGAGGAGGTATCCACAACCTCCCTGGGCAGCCTATACCAGAATCTCACCACCCTCATACAATAATTCTGTGGCATTTCGAAAAATGCTCACAAAGTGAATTGGTAAAATAGCAGAGTAAGCAAACTTGAGAATACTCTTATTGGATCACTACAGATGAACAATCACTTCTCTTTTAGCACCTGAACAATTTATATACTGCTGCACTGCTTAAAGGCTTAAATAATTACTGGCTCTAGATTAAATTGATAAGCAAAATATGATAGCTGAATTTTCCTTGAATATTTTAAGTGACTTGATATTTGCATCAAAAAGAATTTCCAGGAATCCACTTCTGAAACTGCATTTCTAACACACATTTTTTTCTACTGAAACAGTTCCACTTCAATACCTTCTGAGCTGTGCTTTGTTATTCTGTTTTAGACACAGAAAATGGCTTTCTAGAACGAGTCCCTCTCATGCACACGAACTCACAAAGAGACTGTGTCCAGCAGATTAGGCACAGAAGTAGACTTGGATGAGTAGAAAACTCCTTGCCCTCTTCAGCACTACTTCTCTGCTACTATTTGGCCTCTGCAGTGAAAAAATATCTCCTGAACCTTGAGAGGTGAAGCAGGCACAATCACCTTCCCTACACTCTACTTGCAGCTGCTGGCACCAAATCATTAACAGTACTAAGAAAACTAGCGATGAGCAAACACAAAGCCTCACCCTCAAGGAAAATTAATTAAAATGGTTCTTATTTACTCATCTGAGCCATATTAGTGGGTCAGACACTCAAGGGAGCATTCCAAATGGGATATATGACAACCAAACATTAAGTAAGTTTGATTCTTATTAAAGAATATACTAACCTAACATTTTGAAAAAATATTTTCAATAAAATCCTGAATTTAAAATGAGAAACTTCAAAATTTCAGCAGAAATATTTCTCAGGTTTGTTCTCATGTATGAAATACTAATAGGAATAATATGGCATGAAGCCCAGGTAAATCAAATTTGGACTTAGGAGTCTGAAAGAGACACATGTTCTTCAGAGAATGCAAATCTAGAGAAAAGAATCTCAGTAACTTTCCAAGTCAACATAAAGCTCAAACTCAATCACTACATTCACTTAACTAAACTCATTTTTCACCCTAATTATTACATGGGTGAAGTGATTTACAGTGGAGGAATCATGAGCTCGATTTCACTACTTTGGAAGCACAGATCTGTCAAAAACAATAGCAGTGTAGGCTGATTAGAAGGGTGTCTTTCAAAACAGATGTTATTTAGGGTCAGCCAGAACATTTCTGCCACTGTCGCTGAAGCTGCATTCTGTATTTTTTTGTACTTTTTGTAATTCAATCAAACATTTTTTCTGAGGCACAGTACATAGGTTTGCCAGTTATGTTCTGCCGTTATTTCACACCTTTGCAGTATGAACATAGGTTTAACCCATAAGAACAAATTGGATTGGTCGGTAGTTGAGAAACATTTAACAGCATTAAGGAAATGTTTAGCTATTTTAGGAGAGTAATGTAAGCCTGGGAATACTGAAAATGAAGATATCTAAGGCAGTTTGTAATGAACTTTTCGCTCAAAAGCCAAATCACTTAACACAAGCCAAATGCTACCACCTGTTCACTGGCATCCTAAGCAGCCTTAAATTTTGAAGCTACACACATCCACCAGCCTTTTCTATCATCAAGCCAGGGAAGGCAGGAAGAATGCTGGCAAAAGGGTCAACAACTCCTCTAACTCAGAGTTTGTCCCTCTGACCACCAGCTTTTTGAAACAGGTGAAAGGAAAGCAGAAGACAGTGCAAAGGAAGGGTCAAAGGCTCTGGTAGTGTACACATTCTTTCACCTTTTTGTCTGCTGCAGCTGAAGTAAGGAGAAAGAAATGAGGATTAATAACAGCAACATTGGTACTACTCACACCTACCCTGTGCTTTCTTATCTCTCTATGTCTTCCAGCTTCAGTGAAAAAAGACTAAATCTGGGATGTAGCCCCTGGATAGGATAAACAGTGGAGGTACTTGTTGCTCTTGTAGCGTTTGCCATTCATCAGTATCATAAGATACAAGAGGAGCACATAATTACTCAGCACTTTAACAGTGAGGGAAGTGAATTGCCTCCAGAAAAGAGAAGAGAAGCCAGGTCCTGTTTATCAATCTTTTGTCTCATCTGGAAGTTCAGAGAGCACACAGCAGTCCATTTATGAGCTCTAAAACTTGCACTGAGAGGACTAGATCACCAGTTATGTGGAAGGAGCCATTACAAACATGGAAAAAGCTGTGCCTTTTTGCAAGGAAATAATTGAGGGCCATTGACCTAAAATGACCCCCAACTGCTAGAAAAGGAGATTTCCGCTAGAAAGGTCCCTCACCTTTGAATGAACTACTTTTTCCACAGAAACTTACATAGGGAGCACGAAGAAGACAGAGCTACATAGGCCAATTCTAGCCACGGTGTCTTGAAAAGTGCTCCAGGACTTCAGCCAACCAACCAGTGTTCTTCCAAAACAAAGTCAGATGCTCCATCCCTGTAAGGGAAGGACTTGGCAAAAGGAAATAGAAGTGTGAGAAGTCTTACTTCAAAGCCATTGAACATAGTATCTAACAGGCAAGGAAGATCAGATGAAAGGCTGTGATCTTTCCCACCAACCTGAAACTTTTCTGGCCTCTGCCAGGGGAAAAGTGAGTGGAGAACCAAAAAATGTCAAACCCTTCTTTGCTAAGTTCCCCTTCCAATGTTTGACATCACATGTGGTTTAGAGCTCCTGCAGCCTAAACAAATCAAAATTGCTGGTTCCATAGTGAAAGAATCTGTAGTCCGAGGTTTCACAGGTGCAAGGCAGTCAGATGTGTGAACTGAGCTCAGAGACACCAATCAAATAATTAGTCCCTACCCACATCAGTGGTACTTACCAGAGCAAGATACCAGTGATGGAGCCATGTTACAACAGATTGGTACGTTTTCAGGCAGCAAAACGAATTCAGGTTTAGACAATAAAACACAGTTTGTCTATTCCACAACTGTAATGGATAACACCTGTGGCATTTCACCTTGCCTGTTGTGGTAACAGCGACATAATGGAAATTCAATCTGAATTAATCCTTTCTTCAGGAATGCAAAGATATGTTAATTACACAGCCTTATTGAACTTGGATTCTGTCAATCTCAAATTATATTTTTAGGTCTAAATCATGTCTTGTTCACATAAAATGAGGAGACAGTATTGTGAAGGCACTGTAATTACATCAGGTCAAACTGATTCAAGAATGAAATCAAGCCGTTATGAATACAAGCTGGAGCCTAGATAGATGCTAAGCAAGCACAGAGCAGAGCAGACTTTCTGCCTGCTGTATTTCCGAAACAAGAGCAGAGGATGTATTGGTACATTCCACTGAAACTGATTCAGTGACACAGGAGGTCATACACTATGGTAGTGTCATCATCCAGTAGACAAAAATGTAACTGCTTTTTTTTTTTCCTCATTTAAAATCTTTCAGGTAAGATTGGAAGCACAGAATCAACATTAATTTATCATTATGCATACCAAGTATTATATTTCTAAAGCACTCCTCTAAATTCTAGGGAAAAAAAAGAAAAATCCAAGAACTGTACTGCAGCATAATGAAAAATAAAGAGGGTCAGTGATGTTACTGAAAAGCATTAGAACTTCCTTCCAGTAACAGGTCTTTGAACCTAGAGATCTTTCATGTTTTATAAACTCTAGGTCTGGTCCTTCTTTTGCTGAAAACAACTTTACATGACAGGAATTAAGTAACAGAGTTACTCCTGTCTCAAATGAAAGGAAAGCCAGAGTTGGACACTTGACTGATTGCTACCAGATCCTCTGATCATTTCAAAGAGTTCTCCTGAAGTGGCAGGGGAACAAATTGTCCTCATTTCCTTACTATCTGTGAGTGCAAGTGTTCATTCTCACTGCTCAAGCCTCTGTGTATCCCAGTCCAAAAGTGACACTTCACAGACTCCTAGGACCAAATTGCTTTCAAAGCACTCTCCTAACAAATCTGTTACTGATTTTAACCTTTGAAGTTTGGGGGCACAGGTATGGGGGGTGGTGTTTAAACAGGGAAAAGGGATTTTAAAAGGAGTGTTTTTTTAAATATCCTTCCATAAAGAAAGAAAAGATCCTTTTGTTGTTTCTCCCTTCAGAACAAGCTCGATCAGGCCACAGGGATTAAAAATGTGCAGTACAGAGAGTTGCTTTTTGGGCAAAGACAAAAAGTGAAAAAGGAAAAAGTAAACTCACATTTGAGACTGAAATTTGCTTAAAAACACAGACTTCCCTTCTGACATTCAGCTTCTAAAGCCTAAAGAAACTAATTTAATCACTACAAGTAGTATTTAATAAAGGATAGGGGGAAGCAGGGCTGCCTGAGTGTCTAAGGATCCCTCCTGCCCAAATTCCTATTCACTTGGGACCCAACCAGTGCAGTGGCTGCTCCAGTGAGCCAAGAAAGGTGGGATGAGACCAGCTTCATATGAAAAGGATTCTGTAGGCCAAACTTCCTGCAAGATGCAAGGCTTTCTACAAATATTTTCATAAAGGAAGTCAACAGCCTCCATGGAAGACACAAACTCAAAAGAGAAAAAAAACCTGATCAGCAGTGTCTGCATTTGATTTTAAATTATGTACTGTTTAAACTGGAAGTGGCATCTTGTCAGGAAGCCAGCTTTGCAAATTCTTTTTATTTCATTTTTGTGACAAAAGCCAGCAGCACGTCTTTTGAATCTCTCCCTTATTATTCCATGAATAAAAGATTTTTCTGGTGACTAATTCACTTTGACTTTTTGGCTACCAATCCCACCCTTTTTATTTCTTTAGGGAATATATTTCTTTCCAGATTTAAATGGCAGGACTGACAAACATTTTAATGACATGGTACACAAGTGGTATCATTCTACACTCAGGAGCTGATTTACCTGCTAATTTATTTTTTTTTTTAATTAAAAGGCTCTTTGATTAAGGAATTTAAACTATTCATTTAAAAAAATCCACATATTTTGTTAAACGCTGTTAGCTATTTCCTTAGATGATCTGATTAGGCACAATAAAATAATACCACTTTTTACACCAGTTAGCCTTAGAGATGAGAAGGATTGCTACTTACAGCAAACTCAGAGCAAGCCCCAAAAGAATACTGTCAAAACAGTGCTTTCTTAGCTTGAAAGCAGGGGAAGCCTCCTCCCAACATCTCTCAGCACTCCAAGTTACTTTAATTACATCAAACTTTGTTATTCAGTTTAACAATGTGACTATGCCAAATAAACCCAAGTAAAATGAAAAAATCATGATCCCAGTGAGGTTAATGACAAGTGGCAGATTAATTTCAAGAGATCCAAAATTTCACCTACAGTTTATTATTCTTAAATGAATCACAAACTTTTCACCTACTATTGCCCCAGGACAACGCAGAATTCAGTTCAAACACCCATAGCCAAGAGCAGCCTATGTCCTTCAGATCAATGCACAGCACTACAATGGACAATCATGCACAATGGGAAGTTTCTTTCAAACCAAGCAGTTTCAGTATCATTAAATAAGCTCTAGAATGAATTACTATCTTTTCTCAAAAGCCACAGGTACTGGTGCCAGAAAATTCATTTTTCTATGAAAAATGAATCATTTTTCTATGCTATAAAATTGAAATAAGGAAGGAAGGCATTTATCATGTTCTGTCTCAACTGAAAGTCAATGGGTTCCCAGAATCTTCTTTTTAAATATTCCCTTCACGTTGAGAGAGAGAAAGACCACAGAGCTCCCACCTGAGCAAAAGAACATGACTGTCACACTTCAATCCCAGAGCTGCTAGCACCTCCCAATTCAACTCACTGTCAGGAGGGAAGTCTGAAGATGAACCTGCATGCAGCTGACCCATAACTAGTCTAAGCTTTTTTCTACCCTCTTTTGCAAAGAGCAGAATTAGCAGTCTGGCCCAGGGGCGTATTAGTGGAATAAGGGAAAAGACCAGAAGACAGTGTGAGTTCCAGGATAAAACTTTCATTAAACTAAATGCCTTCATCTCTATCTATACTGCTGAAGACTGTCCTCAGGAGCCCCTGAGATCTGAGGCACCAGAGAAAAAGCATGACAAAGGAGTCTGCCATGGTTGATGAGGACTGAGTTAAGGAACAGCTGAGTAATCTGAATATCCATAAGTCCATGGGTCCTGATGGCATGCGCCCATGGATGCTGAGGGAGCTGGCACAGATCATTTCCAGACCACTCTCCACCATCTTCAGTAAGTCATGGCAGACAGGAGAGGTGCCTGGAGAATGGAGGAAGGCAAACATCACTCCAATCTTCAAGAAGGGTAAGGAGAATCTAGGAGACTATAGACTGATCAGCCTCGCCTCCATCACTGAAAAGGTAATGGAGCAGATTATCCTTGGTGCTGTACTTAGGCGTATCAAGGACAAGGCGGTTATTAGGAACAGTCAACACAGTTATACCAAGGGGAAGTCATGTTTGACCAACCTGATGGATTGATGATTGTAAAGCAGTGGGTGTGGTTTATCTTGCTTTCAGTAAAGCATCTGACACTCTCCCACAGCATCCTTCTGGCTAAACTGAGGTAGTGTGGTTTGGATGATCAAGTAGTGAGGTGGCTTGGGAATGAGTTGCAGAAAAGAAGAGAGTTGTGGTCAATGGGATGGAGTCTAGTTGGAGGCCTGTAACTAGTGGAGTCCCACAGGGGTCAGTACTATTCAGTATATTCATTAGTGACCTGGTTGAGGGCACAGAGTGCACTGTCAGCATGTTTGCTGATGACACCAAACTGGGTGGAGTGGCTGCTACACCAGAAGGCAGTCCTGGCATTGAGTGAGACTTGGACAGGCTGGAGGGTTGGGCAGGAGGAAATTGAATGAAATTCAACAAGGGCAAGTGTAGAGGCCTGCACCTGGGAAAGAACAAATTCAGGGATCTGTATTGGTTGGGAACTGACCTGTTGGAAGGCAGTGAAGGGGAAAAGGATCTGGATGTCCTAGTGGATGGGAGGTTGACCATGAGCCAGCAATGTGCTTTTGTGGCCAGGAGGGCCATTGCCATTCTGGGGTGTATCAGAAGGGGTGTGGCTAGTAGGTCAATGCCTGTTGGGCATCTCTCTTATGAGAAGACACTGAGTGAGCTGAGGCTCTTTAGCTTGGAGAAGAGAGGTGACTTCATGAATGTTTATAAATGTGTAAAGGGTGGATTGAACCAGGCTGTTCTCGGTGATGCTCAGTGACAGGACAAGGGGCAATGGGTGGAAATTGAGACATAGGAAGTTTCATGTAAACATGAGGAGGAATTTTTTTTCACTGTATGGGTGACAGAACACTGGAACAGGCTGCCCAGGGAGGTTGTGGAGTCTCCCTCTCTGGAGATATTCAAAGCCCACCTGGACGCATTCTTATGTGATCTGATACAGGTGATCCTGCTCTGGCAGAGGGGTTGGACTAGGTGATCTTTCAAGGTCCCTTCCAGCCCCTGACATTCTATGATTCTGTGATTATGAGCAATTTGTACATTTATGTTTTACATCTGTGCACCACAGAAAATAAAAGAATTAAAAGATTGCAACAGTGCTTTTGCAGAAGAATCTGATCACTCTTGATTTCAGGAGTATTTTCACACTGCTACAGAACACAGATCTAATCTTGCTATGCCAGCTATGGAAGTTGGTATTTAACTCCAGGTATCTAAATGAAAGATATGGCACCCCATTTGTCATATCCTGGTTTTGCACATGCTGCTACAGGAACCTTTGTCACTAGGACAAAAGCCAAAATAAAGCGAATGTGAGATAAATATTCATTGAGAGCACAACTAATAGGGTTTCACAGGGATTAAGTCAGGAAATTGGAAAACAGAGCATGAGAGAAAATATTAAATTATGCATTTCTCTCAGCCTATGAATAATACAGAATTTAAATTGATAAAGAAAGCTCTATGTACCACCAGCATTATGTGTAAATAAAAAAGAAATTGTAAATACTGCACAATCATTTCAGTTAATTATAGCAAACAACTTCACCTCAATACCTCAATTATAATTTACCTATTGTATAATCTCTAGGTAGAAAAAAAATACCATTATTAAATTACACCCTATAAACATTCCCAGAAGATGATGTATCAGCATAATTTAAAGGGACAGAATTGGAAATTGAAGCTTAATTTTCTGTTATCAGAGTTGGGATTTTTCTGGATGGATAAATGTCAGGCACTGCAACAGCATACACCAGTTACCAAGGATACTCTTACTGGGTTTAATCATAAAATTGCTCCCTGTAGCAAGGATTAAAATCTGGCTCCAGTGAAGGGCTTTTGCCTTTATGCGTCTAAAGCCACAGTTCAGAAGTAAGTGAAAGTATGAAGTACCATAGCAATTAATCTTACATCAGGAGTTGTTTTTCTTCCACAGATTCTTAACTAATGGAGTAATAAGATAGTGAAAAATTATGTCCTCCAATATAATGTAATTTCAAAAACCTCTGATAATCTCCTTTTCAGTTGTAATTAAAATATTTAATATTTCCAGTCCTTATTCATCTGCTTTCATCCTACGATGCTAACCCTGTGGATGTAAGGTCAGGTAATTTCCAACTATAAATGACAGCCCATAGGGCACATTTTGAACAGTGAGTAAGTGCAAAAGAGACAGGTATGTGCTAACAGGATTTTCAGAACTTCCTTCAAACAGAAGTTACGTCTAACACGATTTTGAAAATCTCTTTTAGGACCTACCTGGAGCATTAGCTTCTTGAATTTCTTTAAAAAAACTACATGACCAAATTTTGTATGAGGCCTGTGAAGTACTTAGCACGTGTTTAAATTACAGTGGAACACACAAGAATCAATCTATGTATTACTAATTAATTATAAAACACCAACAAACTGTGAGCTCAAGACCAAGCTGGAAAGGTATCTCATGGAAAATGATTGTGTACTTATTTTCTCAGCCATGCAATTTTTAGGCAGAACTAACAGAAGACATGGGAGAGCCACTGCCATGCTATGGGAAAATACTTTAAGTGTTTAGTTTCCACATTTAGGCTATTAAAAAAAAAAAGGTTTTGTGAATTAACCAATGATTCCATAGTCCAGTTCAAAGTGGTGACAATGACAAAGCCATCAGCTGTGTGATTTCTGGCACTCACCACCTTCTCACCTTGAAAGATCCTCTATGCAATCCATGCCTGTTCTATTTCATAGAATCAGTCAGGGTTGTAAAGGACCACAAGGATCATCTAGTTCCAACCCCCCTGCCATGGGCAGGGACAGCCTACCCTAGAGTAGGCTGGACAGAGCCTCATCCAGCCTTGCCTTAAACACCACCAGGGAAGTGGCCCCAACCACCCTCCTGGGCAACCCGTTCCAGGGCCTCACCACTCTCATGCTGAAGAACTTCCTTCTCACATCCAATCTGTGCTGCTACTGGGAAAGGGACTGTATAATAATGTTTTAAGTGAAGAGAATCAGTTTTATAGTTTTAACTCCTTACCTTGCCTTTAAAACAAACATTCAAGACCAGCAACTTTTGCATTATTAGCAGCTTCTGACTTCCACAAAAAATGTAGCCTCTAAATGAGCCCAAAGGAGCATCTGCTTCCAGTGAGAACTCAGTGTTCAGTATAAGCTCCTGTCTCTCAGTCCCCCTTTCATGTTTTTTATTAATGACATCATAAAAGCATTATTTTGCTTTCAGCCTGGATGCCTGCAGCCTCTTGTTATTCTTACTTTATTCAGCAACTGAAGTTTGCATTTCAGAAACACTGCACTTGCTTGAGCATGGACTAAATTGGTGTAAGGAAAAAGGGGTCAAGGTGGGATTATATTGAAAAAGCATATAGCAAAGTGCTTCTTAATAGTCTTCACATCTCTTTTACACTGCTATGGCAGCCTCAAGTAGCCTCTGCCCTCTTTAAAGTTACTCTGTGCTATTAGGCCATTATAAGGGCTGTGGGGAGAAAAGGAATCAGCACTAGACATCATTAATTTTGATCTACCATTTTCCAACTTCCTCAAAATAAGCATGATGAAAAAAAAAAAATAAAAAAAAAAAAGGCAAGTCTTTTGAATCATCTATATGGGAAAAGGAGCCTCAGGTCTGCAAACATTTTCTCAAAATTTATTTCACAGTCTTGAGGCCACTGGCTGTAGAAGCCAGCGCTGGGAGCTGGGCCATAGCAGATAGTCAGACAACTTAATAAAAAGAAGTAGTTTTATAGACCTATGTAATAGAAGCATTCCACACATAAATAAAATAAAATAAAAATGGAAGGAAAAAGTAAAATAAAAATGTAAGGAAAGGAAAAAAAAAAAAAAAAGGAAAAATAAGTTCTGGGTCCAAGAAGTGACAGGAAGGCTCTAAGACACAGAACAGACACTAAATGCACTCCTCAGAGCTTGGCCTGTGCAATGCAATCCAGGTTTTAAACAGCACAGGTCCCTGTATGGGATCTCTGCACTCATCTGAGCTCTCTCCTCTATGAATGGGTTGACAGCATTCCTGAAAGATGTACTGTACACTCACATTAGCATGGCTAGGGTGCCCCCTGCAACACTCATTTCAGAAGCACTCATACACGTTTTGTTCAGAGAAGCATTTGCAATACAGTTTGGCAGCACTCGAGAACAACAAAAACTACAAAATCTCTTCATTTTCACTCCTATGAAAGCAGACATAAAGAACACAGGAGGGTCTTACAAAGTTTTGGGGGCATTTGCAAGGAATAGAGAAATGGTTTGTTGCACAAACACCAGACAGTTTTCCACTGCAGCTTCCAGCTCTCTAAGCAAGAAGCAGCTTTATCATCTGCAGCATTAAAGAAGGATGTCAGGATTCTGCTCATGACTAATGACTTCATGCTGTAATGCTTCAGGACTACACCTTGAGTTAAATAACTTCAGAAAATTAATTGAAGAGTTATCCACGCAAGAAGATGGTATAAAGCTTCAGGACCGCATCCTGTACTTCTAGATGCACATCAATATTTGCCACGATGTTTCCCTTAAGCTTGCAGCCTGGTGATCTGAGATGTGGACCCAGAAGGTAGGGGAAGTAAAAAAAGAAGGAAGAGAAAAAGAAAGAAAAAAATAATCCCCTGAAAAGCAAAATAAATTTACAAAACTGGCTTGTCCATTAAAAAGCCCAGTGTATAGAGCAAATCCAAGCTTTCATCATTTCATTTCAGCTGCTGATCAGTTTAGATTCACAGCCACACAAAAAAAAAAAAAAAGCTTTCTCAAGATGTTCAGTGATTTCTCACCTGATGAGCACTATTCAGGTAAAGTTCACAATCAGAGATCACAATAAATTTCATCAGTCAATTTTTAAGTCAACAATCCAGCTCACAAAATTCAATCCACTGAGGAAAGAACTTTAAAATCATATGTCTTCAAAACAAGACCGTAAGAAAACACTCAACTAAACACTTAACTAAGAAAGAGAAAAGTTCAAGGAAAGATCAGTAGTTCTCTGACTTCAAGAACTTGTTTGCACAGATCCCAAACCAAATTTTGTCAGAGAAACTGAATCAGAAGAAAAACACTCTGAGAAATAAATCTTTCCCCTTCTTATAGAAATTGTTTCTTTTGGACAAAAGCAGATACTGAATACCGACTGAAAACACCCTTAGCAAACTCTACTGCAGGTATACTCAGGTAGCCAGGAAGAAGTTTAATTTAGTTAATAAAGTGAACAGTTCTGTACAGTCTTCTCTATTCAAAAATTAAGGGGCATATCAGTTGGTTTTAAGCAAGAACACAAGCATTTTCAGAAATGCCCAAAAAAGTGTCTAAATGGGCAGTATTTCCTTCAAACTCCATCTTATATCAGACTCTCAGCTGATTCAAACAGCTGCACTAGTAGTATGGACGTTAAGAATAGCATCAATATGTTATCTCCCCACATGGTCCTTCCCCAACATATATGGTTTGTTGATTTACACAAAGAGAAAAAAGACTACAATCTTGTGGCTTTACCAATGGCTTATAATTTAAAGATGGGTTTCTTCTCTCTAGGATGCAGAATTCACAGGTTTTATTGATGCTGAGACCAAGAGAGACAGTCTCCCCTACAATCATACAGGAAGCAAGACTGCACTCACTGCACTAAATTAACACCATCATTATGCTGTTGGCAGTCACTGAAACTAAAAAGCTGGTCATCGACCCTGAAAAATATTTAATAGTTCTTAATAGCTTCATGTGATATATTGGGATGTATGGTGACCCTTTAGACTTAGGACAGATCTTATGGTCTCCGTATGATCAGTCCACTCATGCTTCTTCCTCTTCTCTCGCAGAAAAAGGAACAAAAGACATATGCAAAGCATATGCTGGGAGGTTTAAGACAAAAATAAGAGGGTAGATTTCAGCAACAAAAATGCTGCATTGCAGTCTTTTCTCTTAGGGAATTTCAAAGAGTCCTCAATACTTTGACCAAAGAAACATACACTCCTTTTATCAACAGCAAATATGTTCTGGCCTGCTACAGAGAAAGATCACTCATCTAGCTGTCGTTCCCTGCTTGATTCTCTTTGAGAATAAGGGAACACATTCATGGCTAATTTAGTTCAAGGCGAAGCCCTGAGAGCAGACTATGTTGGTATCACCTAACGCCCAGTGGCAGTGTTAAATGTACTGGGCATGGCAGAAGAAGTACAATTCACCTTTCAGCAAAAGCTAGCCCTATGGAGTGTGGTTTAAAGAGGCTTTAAAGGTAGATCTCTGCTCAACAACTTGCAGAAGTAGTTAAATATCCCTCTTTATCTTTGCACATGGGCTACGTCTAAACTTACCAATTTCTCCTGCATACAATCTGTAAGATACTAACTTGTAAGAACCTCAACCAAGCTCCCATTCAATATTAATCTGTGTATTGGAGATCTCTTTGTCTTGTTTGATACATGCAAAGACTCTTTTCCTCAACTGTAATTGACTTAAATTACACTTTTTTCTCTAGTTTTTCCCACTTCTCTAGCACAATGTATGGTACTTGTTTTCACTTTCAAGATCTTTCCAAAGCTTCCTTTCCCTTGCCATCAGCTGTTGAACAAACATCTACTGCTACAGCCATCACTCCAGACACATGAGCAGCATGGAGGCCACTTATACAGGGCAGGCACAAGCAGCTTCACTCAGAGTGAAGCTGGGATACTTCCACAGCCAACAGCAATGTCTACATCAGCTACTTTCAATGCCCCAGAAGGTCGTGTACTTCTGGTACACAGAAATGATGATCTTGCACAGGGAGAGAAAAGGATTCAGCTTTATCTTTGCCTGGATGACTTCCTGGCAGTACTCTGCTGAGGCCATTTCAGCCCAAGGCAGGACCACATGTAAAATCTCTTTTGCCTTGTCTATAGCATTCCCTCGAGTTTTTCTTTCGATACAGTCATAAATCTGTCTGATATTCCTTCCTGGGTAACATCATTCTCCCAGACTTGACTTTTTGTCTTTGAGTTTGTGGCAATGGACGATACAACTGATTCACTGTTAAAGCATACAGACCACTTATAAAGATGCAGCTGCTTACTAATAACTCAAGTGAGCAATATCATGCTTTACTGCTGGGGAAAAAGGGGTCAAGAGTGATGTGAAATCACCTCTCAATCATTAAAAAAAAAAAAAAAAATCCCATTCAGAAGTCAGATTTAAAATTCTGGAAAGAACCACATGTAAGGCTAATGTGCTATTTGAGGCAAAAAAAGCTGAATTACACTCCATAATGATCTGCAATAATTCCAGCACATGGCATCCCAGAAAGGCAGCCAGCATAGGGACTGTGGGCATCACTCTCTCTCTCCCCAGACACATCCCCATCTGCTCTGATTTGGCCACTAGCAGCAGCCTCACTCAAGCTGAAACAAATGCTGACAAATGGCATAGTTTATTTCCAGCA